>RWGZ01001684.1:11445-43579 GCA_009725065.1 Utricularia reniformis | reverse complement strand
CGGAACCATAATCTAATCAAATACGTAATTTCTGAATTACAAAATACAAATATAAAATCGATCGATTTAGTGCTTTCAATAAATCGATTATTCAGTTTTCTCAATCGAATGTATTTCTTAGTGTAGAAAAAATTAACAAATGGCATAAACTATTAATCAAAATTTAAGAGTAATTCACTCGTCAAGTTAAATTATTAGTGATTTATTGTGTAATTAAAACAATTATAATCGACCAATTGAGAAAAACCAAATAATCGACCGATTCAAACCACTAAACCGGTCGGTTTTATAATCGTATTTTGTAATTCAGAAAATACGTATTTTATTCAATTATGATTCCGTTATAGTTTATGCGTTATAATCGTTTTTATTACACAATAAATCACTAATAATTTAACTTGACAAGTGAAGTACTCTTAAATTTTGATTAATAGTTTATGACATTTGTTAATTTTTTTCTACACTAAGAAATACATTTGATCGAGAAAACCGAATAATCGATCGATTGAAACCACTAAACTGATCGATTTTATATTCGTATTTTGTAATTCAGAAAATATGTTTTTGATTAGATTATTGTTTCGTTATCGATAATGCATTATAATCGTTTTATTAAGCAATAAATCGATTAAAAATTTAACTTGACGAGTGAATAACTCTTAAATTTTGATTAATATTTAATGACATTTGTTATTTTGGTTTCTAAATTAAAACATGCGATCTATCGAAAAAAATGAATAATCGATCTGTTGAAACAATTAAACGAGTGAATCTTATAATTTTATTTTATTATAAATAAATTAAAAATTTAATTTGTTATTTAAAACTATTATTTGTTATATTGTATTTAATTTTTAATAAAATTATACAAATAATGGTTTCTCTATCCTACGTGGGTGTGCTATTTACCAAATTCTTTTACAAAACATGTTAATTAACAAATGTTTTAAAAAGTAGTGCGATTTGTCAAATGCAATTTTGCAGACAGGTTATTTAGCAAAATTGCCCAGGTGATACGAGGGAAAAAAATTTACATATTATTGACATTATGTAACCTTTTTCATTTGTAATTGTCATTTTTTAAATTATTATTTAATAGCACTGACACCAAAAAGCTTTACAAAATAATAGTGAAATTGTATAGGCTTGGAAAGTTTTACATATTTGATTATAAATTAATATATATATATTAAATAAAATATCTTTCTATTTGTGTTAATGGTTTCTTCATGCAACATTTTTAAACCTATATCGACATATCATATGAGTTTAATATATAAGTGTATCATATTTGTATCAATATATTATAATAATAGATAAAATATACACATTTTCTCATTCGGATATCAAATAAGTTAAAAAAAAAGATTCATAACATTTCGTAAAATCTCCTACTTGAACATATTAAAAGTCATATTATTATTATATTTTAATACCGGTGGATAAGTCAAATATTAGGTAATATCAAGATTCTGTTTGATATCACTTGGTACATGTCGACCATAAGCTTTTCTTATTCTTCCTAAAATAATAATAAATTTTGCAATACATCACTATACTGAATCTATATCGTAATAATAAATAAATTAGACTATTATCAATTTTTAAAGATTGCATAAAAATTGATCATTAACCATATATATATATATTAGCTTATTATCTAATAATAAAATAATTACATATTATATATTTTTAAAATGAAACTAGTGCTATAGTTACATTTTTTTTTGTCGATGTCATTACTGTCATAAGTGAAAAAGTAGTGTTAATAAAAAAATTTAAATTCAGACATTATTAGAGCTGATAAAAACTTCGGTGATATGATCCAAATTCTAGAATCACAATTACTAAGTGGATCTATAGTGTTTTAAAAAAAAGTGGATCTATAGTTCCACTTGGATAGGATATTCCTATAGGAGAAGAGAAATTCTTATACTGTAATGAAAGTTTGGGATAGTAGGATAAATTGATATAATATTTCCAAAAAACGCATCGAAAGATATTATAGAGGAAAATGATGTAGATGAACTATTCATAGTTTTCGATCATGTAGGTATGTAGCTCATCGTTAGTTGTCGAAGGACGAAAAAATACCGATGAACTAATGTCAAATCTCGTTGATCAGGTGGAATTTGTCTCGAACTTCTCATTATGACGCAATAACAAGATCATACTTTGATGGCATGATAATTTAAATAAAAATATAAATATAAATAGAGAACATTCACTAATTATTATAGAGAATAAAATATATATAACATAAAAGAATATGATAAATATGTAAATTTTCATTCTTCTTTATTCCATGATTCTTGATCAATGCTCCTCCTTAAGTCAACACATGGAGGTCACAAATGCCATAGTTGTATCGAGATTTTGATAGATAAAAATATATTTACTTTAATTAAATTTGTTTTAAAAAATGCAATTAAGTTCTTAAACTATCTATTATTAATAGTTTTTAAAGAATCAATTATGAAAGATCTTCATAAAATCCAAAAATGTTTAATTGTGTAATAATTTAATTTCAATTTGATTATTCACTTTAAATTGTCCAGAGGTATGATAAGAAAAGGGTTTAAAATAAATAACACATCCGCTTTGACAAATGACAACTGAGTAGATACAAAGCTGATCGAAATACTTGATGCATCCTTTGTAGTTGGGGTATTTTATCCAAATAACTCACTTTGCTTTCCTATTTATTAAAATAACCTACTTTGTCATTGTTTTATCTAACTAACCCACTTACCGAAAGACGTAGGTTAGAAACAAGTTACATCAATAAAAAAAATTTTCCGCTGTTTGTTAGTTTCCCGTTGTTTCTTAACTCACCAAAAAAAAAACTCATTACACTCCTTCTGCAAGTGAGCTTCTATTTAATCATGTGATTGAGAAAAATTGTGTAAAAAAATGGGATTTGAGAGATTTGAGTGATTAGCCCCTTCAAGTACCATTACAGGAAGAAATTGTGTATGAAAATAGGATTTGGTACAGTTTGGATTTGGATGATTGTTAACTTGCGGAACCAAACAGTTTTACTTCATGTCCGTAGATGTGGTGCAGTTTGGATTTTTTTAAGCAAATTTCGAAACTTGTTTTTGGAGATATTGTTCAATGTTTCAAATTTTTGAAAAAAAACTATTATTTGTGCTTTGATTTTCATGTCATATAAATATAAGGGTTATGAACAATTTCAAGTAATTATAGAAGTAAATTTTATGTATTTATTTTAGAAGTGTGCAATTTATCAATATTTGTTGAAATATTGAAATTGCTACCAATAAATTGTTAATATTCAAGTAAATAGATTAATTAGTTTAACAAAAAAAATTAGAAAGTAGTTTATATTGATAAAAAGTTTCGTTAACTAGTTTATTTGGATAAAAAACTCGTAGTAGCTGTGCTTACCTGCGAAAGGTAAGGGATGGCTGAAGCTCCAGTTACCGCTTCTTGGTTTACTCCTAAAAGGTAGTGATTCATTGTGGAACATAGAAAATGTGTTTTGATATTTCTAGCTTTGAGGGTTTCAATGAAATTGTGTTATTTGCTTCTTTTACGGCTGTTATGCTAATGGGAAGGTTAGGTATTCTATTTCTTGTGGTTTTCATTACGTTGCGGGTTGCGTCCTCAGTGGTAGATGGATGAAAAAATTACGGTTTCCCCCCTTTGAATGCTATACTCTGATAGTGGAGAGGTCGGGGTTATTAGGTTAGATTGAGACTTGAGGTTCGAGTCTTAATGCCTATGGGAAGAATGCTTTGTAGACTGTGTTTTCCGTTATTGCTGAAGAAAAGAGTAATGAAAAATCTATACTGGCTGTAGTTTTATCTGTGATTTCATGATATTCACGCAACTTTTACTGATTCCATTTGGTTTTTGGTAGGTTGCTTGCTGTTTTCTGTATGATCAACATGCTAAATTACATTGATCGTGGTACTATCGCAAGTAATGGTGTAAATGGAAGCCAAAGATATTGCTCTGAAAGTGGTGTTTGCTCATCTGGTAGTGGAATTCAGTAAGCCGATCAGTATTCTGGCATCCTGTCAATGTATCGATTTAATTCCACATATTTATCATTATTTACATCGTTTTCTAACAGAGGTGACTTTGACCTGAATAACTTTCAAGATGGAGTTATATCATCTTCTTTTCTTGTTGGACTTCTAGTCTCGGCTCCAGTTTTTGCATCTTTAGCAAAGAGGTAAGAATTCTCCATTTTCAATTGTTGCAGCTTGGCCTTTACTTTCAAGAATGCATTATAAACTTTGAGGATGCCACTTGGAGACTGCAGCATTGATCCCTTTCGGCTTGTTGGCATTGGTTTAAGCATCTGGACGGTTGCTGTTGCTTTTTGCGGATTTTCCTTTAATTTCTGGTCGATTACAATCAGTCGCATGTGAGTGCAACCAGGATTCTCTGAATCTTTTTATTTTATTTTTAACAAATACCAAGATACCTGAATGCATGTTTTTTTTCTTTAGGCTAGTTGGAATTGGTGAGGCTTCTTTTATTAGTCTTGCAGCTCCCTTCATTGACGANTATTAAGAAACAAATTTGAAAGCATTTAGTATAACTGGATGGTTCTTCAAAAACCGACAAAAATCGAATCTGATTATTCAAAAAAACTTTAAAATTGAAAAATTAGATTAAACTCCTAAAAAATCTTGTTTAACCATTAAAAAATCAATTGAATTGGTCAAATTTATTAATTATTTTTTTAATTTAAAATTTTTAAAATTATATTATTATATCATTTTCAATCACGTTGCAACTTAAAGTTAAACCTTTAAACCTATGACTTAATCGGTTCAATGTTCGGTATATTTTTACCAACATTGATGAAATGTAAGAACTAATAATTACAAGGAGGGGTGAATTTCTTGTGTTTTAAATGATAGTAAAAAAGAGCAAGAATTCTAATCGAATTATCATCCTACAATTCGGTATGAACTAGAGATGCAAACAAGTCAATTCGGTTAGCAAACGTTTTTAGATGAGTTGATCAATGTTTGAATTATTCAATTTTTTGGGTTTTCTTATCACACCTTATACGTTATATCTGTTTACTCCCACATAATTGACTCGATTCTAAAAAATTAAAAAATAGCATATGAACATTTAGGTATTCTCTAAGGTTATCTCATTCTCCAGTAAAATTCTTTCTCTTTATATATAAATAATTTTATTTATTTGTAGTATTATTAATAATAAATTAAAAATAAATTTCTTTTCATTCTTACAGAATATCTGAAAAGTTATAATTTTAACTTTTAATTTTTTGTATATTTAGTATTTACAATATTTTAGAATCATAATATTTTATCAGTGTTTAAAAATAATTTTTTTGTATCGTATTAATTGTAATCATAACCTCCTAAGATGATTGACATACTAACCAATACCCTAATATTAATGATGATATCGATATCGACATAATCGATTATCGATCAATTATAAAATTTACAATAAAAATAGTATAACGATCATTTATAAATATTGCGGCTGCACAGTCATTTTTAAATAATTCTCAAATAATAGTCTATATAAAAACGTTGAAGTAAAAAAGACAAAGAATGACATTAACCCGAGAAATTGTATTAAAATAGTTACATTTGAATTAGTCTAATATAAATAAATCCGATCAAAATAAGAAAGGTGGATCGACTAAATTAGTGACGAACCTGAAGAACCTAAAAGGTTATCATTTTGATGTTACTATGATAGATAACATTTGTAAAGCATTATAATGAACTCATCATGGTAGTGTCTAGGGGATTCACTATTCGGTAGTAACCGAATACCGAACAATAAACTGATTTTTATTTACCAAACTGATATCGAATTTCAAAAATCAGTTCGGTATTCGTTTTTTAAAATTTCGATCATTTTGGTGTTCGGTTTGGTAAAAAAATTCGGTATTTGGTAATTTATCGAATACCGAATTTAACATTTTATTTAATTTAAAACTAATATTTTATATTAAATTATATAATTAAATATATTATTATGATTAATCTATTATTTAATTTTGGAAAATTCGGTATTTCGGTATATAGCGAAACCGAACATAAACAATTCGGTATTTACTGAACCGAATTTTTATTTGGTTTTGTTTCTAAAGCAAAATTTTTATTTATTTGGTTTTCCATATTTGAAATTCGGTTTGCTTGTGTTCATGAACACCCCTAAATTTTTCGTGGGTTAATTTAGTTTCTCTTCATTTGATTAACTCGTTGTCTTGAATTCATTCAATGATGGTTTATGTCAAGATATTACCACATTGAATCAACCACATATATAGACTAGCCGCCAAGTTTAGACGCATATCCTGACATTCATATTATAATGTATCTCAAGTCTATGCAATCTATCTTTATTTGGTAGATAATGATGAACTTATGTGTATTTAAACATTGCATCTTTGGTGAATAAAAGGCATGAACGTTTTGCATTTAGTTGTTTCAGTTTCTTATCTTTACATATCTATCAACATGGTATCGGAGCAGGTTTTCTTTTGAACCTGGACAAAACATCAACATGGTTGGCTCATAACAAAATCTTGTCCTTGTTCTACAAGGAACATACCAGCCTCATTTACCTTTGGTAAATTTTCTACTCAATGGTCGAAACTACCAATCCTGGAAACATTCCGTGTGTATAGCTCTTGGATCAAAAAAAACTTAAGATTTGTTGATGGTTCTTATTCGTAACCAAATGCAAAAGATTCTAATTATGAATCATTGAAGCAAGTCCACTACATGGTTATGTCTTGGATCTTGAACTCAATATCCAAGGAAATGGTTGAACCGTATACCTATTCCACTTCAGCTCGTGAAGTATGGAAAATTTTGGAAAACGATATGTAAACAAAGTGGTGCAATGTTCTTCGAAATACAACGAGATCTTGTTAATCTAAGCCAAAGAAATATGACAATACAAGAGTATCATACAAAATTATGTTCCTTATGACAAGATATTGAAGATTGTTTTCCTTCAGTCATATGTGAATGTGAAAAGAAACTTCCACCGGTAACATGCGAGTGCGGTATCAAAATACCGTTGACAACTTTTTGCTAATCAAATCAACTAGTGCAATTTCTGATGGGTTTAAATATTGAATATCACATCAGAAATAAGATTTGGATCTTGAAACCACTGCCAAATTTCGATGAAGCATTCCATTTGGTAGTTGATGTCAAGTAACAAAATAGAATATCTGAATGAAGTATAAACATGAATTTACACGGTGCTATGATGATGAAGGGATCTGCAAGCCAGAAAATGCTTTACACTCATAAGCAAAAACTAAGTGTTAGTAGGTCATTGCCAGATTTAAAACTATTACTTCAAATTTCAAAAGTCTCAAAGTGTGACCAATAGCATTACTTCTCCTCACTCGAAGAAGACAAATTCTTGTATTAGAGAAAAAAATCTTGCACCATCTGTCATATGGACGGACATCCACAAAATATGTGTTTTCTAGTTCATGGTGTGGCAGATTGGTTGAAAGAAAAGAATGGTCCAAGATGGCAGTTCATGTGGGATGAGCAACTCCGGAAAATAGCTAAGAATAATCAAGCTAATTTAATCACTAATTCAAGTCAGGAAGATGATTTTGAGGAAGAAAAAGTCAATATCATTCACTTCACGTGTAACTTTTTTAACTCTCTTAACTCTATTACCATAGCATAAAAATGAAATTCTTGGATTATTGATACATGAGCTACTGCACATGTTTGTTCCACCATTTCTCTTTTTCTCCACTCTTAATTTAATTCTTAATCCTATTACTGTAATGCTTCCTAATGGGCATTCTAGCCTTGTTCACTCCAAAGGAACTATGACCATCAACCCTCATCTTAATCTAAGTGATGTCTTATTTCTTCCAAGTTTTCAATACAATCTATTATCGATTGCCAAAATCACTAGCAATAACAATATTAACCTTGTGCTTTCCTCTTCTAAATGTCTGCTTCAGGACCCGAAGACTAAAGCTCCTCTCGCATTTGGGAACCTACATATGGTTTATACATTTTGCATCCATCAAAGAACCTACAAACTCCATCCTTTGTAGTTGTTGCCTCTACAAAACAACCTTCTCGCTATCTTCTTTTGTTTCAAATTCTGTGTTTGATGTAACTTCTATCGATCCAATTATTTTGTGGAATTTAAGGCTAGTTCATGCCTCATTTGATGCCTTGAAATATTTAAATTTGCTAAACAAGATGTCTTTAACACAACTTAAACCATGTGATGTTTGTCATCATTCCAAGCAACGTCGACTAAGTTTTACCCAAAGTAGTCATCACTCTTCTGCTCCATTCGATCTTATACGCATGGTTGTATGGGGTCCATATCGTGCTCCAACCCTTTATGGCACAAAATTCTATCTACCAAGGATTAAGCTCTCCTCCATATTAAAACGTTCCTCAACTTTATCCGTAACCATTTTACCGAAACTCGTGAAACTATTCGTACTTATAATGGTGTAGAATTTTAAGCCATCTTTTACAGTTTGATGAAACAAGGAATAATTCATCAAACATCATGTGCTCACACACTACAACTGAATGGAAGAGTGAAAAGAAAGCATAGATATATTCTTGAAATCATTCGAGCATTGATGTTTCAATCTAATTTACCCATCAGTTTATGGGGGAGGCTTTACTTACCGCCACTTACATTGTAAACATGCTTCAATGGAAATGGAAATGTCCATATGGAAATGGCTTTACTTACCACCACTTACATTGTAAACAGATTTCCTTATGCTCTACTTCAATGGAAATGTCCATATGAAATCCTATACTCAAAACCCCTCCAATGATGAAACTGTTTGTTTGTTTATGCTATTATTATAATAATTCTTGTTCTCAAGACAAACTTAGTCCTCGTGCTCATAGAGCCATTTTCATTGGGTACTCTCCCCGAAAAAAAGGTTACAAAATTTACAACCCGCTTACAAAAAAATTGATTACTAGTCGAGATGTTTTATTTTATGAGAATTTATTTCCTTATCACATTACCCATCTTTCAACACATCCAACTTTTTCCAGCATTTTTCCATTACTTGACTTATCAAATACAACTTTTCCTTCCGAAATAGAGAGCACAATTGAACCACAACCCAATCCATCTTCACCAACTCTCGTTGAAAGTCATGAAGATAACATATCCAACTCTGACTTTGCTGCCCAGGCAGCCTAAAACTCTCCTGAGTTTTCTCTTTATAGAAGAGTCGTGATCATCACAAACCACCGTGTTTGACAGAATATATATCAACTGCTCACTCATTTCCTCATGATTCCACCTCACATGTGCTAGCTCAAGTATGAATTTCTCCGAAACCTAGTTGTTTTGCTGAAGCTAATAAGTCTGATGAGTGGTGATTAGCTATGAATGAAGGACTCCAAGCCTTAGAACAGAACAATACATGGATAATAACTAAATTACCTTCCAGGAAGGATGTTATAGGTTCTCGATGGGTATATAAACTCAAGATGAATCCCAACGGCACCATTGGCAGATATAAGGCCAGACTCGTAGCTAAAGGATATGCACAACAACTTGGCTTTGATTATGTTGAAAGTTTTTTGCCAGTGGCAAAATGGGTTACAATCCGATTACTCTTTGCGCTTACAGCTAATTATCAATGGTCAATTCAACATATTGGCATTAACAAAGCATTTCTTCATGGAACCCTCGAGGAAGAAGTTTACATGAAACCAACAGATGGCTATGTGGTTGCACCCAAAGCAGTTTGCGGTTTGAAGCAGGCTTCTCGCCAAACAAGATTTATTTCTGTATTTAGTTGTTTCTGTTTCTTATCTTTACATATCTATAAGCAGTTTATTCACATTCAAACAAGATTTTCCCTCGATACCTTGAGCTTATGTTGTAATTGGATTATCTGCATTTAAGGAAAATGAAGTTAGAGAGTTCAAGGCCTCGAGTTACCAATTCCCTCGGGCGCACGGGCAGGTAAGTTTGTTGTTTCCAGTGGGTTCGAAGGATCTTATTGAAATTATAGAGTATATTTGAAATTAGAACGGAGATATTGAATATCGAAAGTTGATGAAACCATTATTATTATTATGCCATGTATTCCTCAATTAATGTGGCACAAATTCAACATGTTGCTTTTGTGATGATATAATTTCGTACTGTATACATTTCCATGATTATTTTTCTTTTGGGTTCCTGAGTTTATTTATATTCTGAAGAAATGCTTATCTTCTGTAAATCGTGATTATTATGTTGTTTAAGATTATGGTTTTAATGTTTTTTGTGGTACTTCGTTTTCTTGGCAATGCATTTGCTTCTTTTGTTAATGCTTGTTTAGTTTGTGCAAAATTTTTAATATTGACGCATATTAAGATTTGAATCATATTTCCGTCGTAGCAGCCTATTTTTAGAAAAACAAACTCAACAATTATACTTTGCCAAAGTCTAATATTGTCCAATTTAGCCCATCTTGGCCCATTTTGACCCACTTACTCCAGGGTATCCTTCGCAACTTCTCAAATTGTTCGGGATACATCTCGATCGATCACTGTTCAAATAGAAAGAAGAAAATATTTTAGAAGTGGCTTCACCTCGAAACCGAACATATCGTTGGAGGTACGCCACAACGATTCCCAGGATGTCCAAATTACAAAAATACCCCCGAACACTCAAAACATCAAGAGGGGCATGTCATACGAACCCGTGATTTCTAAATTACGAAAATACCCCAAACGTCATTTCACATCAAAATCATCCAAAGACACTTAAAATATCATGAAGAGTATGGCATACAGACTCGGAATGTAGTCATTATTAAATTAACAAAACACCATAATCATGGTGACTGACTATATCTTGGCTAATATACTCTTCTAATTTCTCCCATATAATCTTTCATTTTGAAAATTACGTGAATAAATTTCTGGGCAGCTCTTATTTCACTTCTAAATTTATGCCCATTAACTTTAAAAACATGCTTTCAGTTTAGGTATTTCTATTATAATGTCCATGAACTCACTAATGCTGTTAGAGTTTGCCATTTTCATTGATAGCCAATACTGTCTGAAAATAGAAAGCTTCCAATCTCTCTACAGTATTTCAAAAAAACCTTTCTCCTCCCATTTTTTACGATTGTGATGATCCTTGGTTTTATAATTTTGTTTATCTTTTTTTCGCATAGGTGGATGTCCAAGATCCCTTCATAAGCTTCCTGCGTCCATTATCTTTAAGATCATAAGAGGTGTTGATTTATTTTGTTAATCCTATTAATTTTAGTATCCAAAAAGAAATAAAAACACACAGATTTTAGAGTGGTATCCGATCCCAATTCTTATCTTAGAATCGATCGTCTCGGCAATCCACTATTTTCCCCTGCGATATTATTACTAATTAGCAAACTGAAACGTTCTACAAACAAGAAGTTTCGTAAACAGCTAATCACGTAATCAACCAATAAAGCAGTAATTAAAGTAAGGTTAGGAATGCTCAGTTTATTCTCGTATGTTCACGAGAATGATAACTCCAATTCCGATCCTGCCTTCTGTATGTAAACGTTACCCGCAGACTTCGAACAATATTAAACATGCACACTTCACAAATATTATCAGTACTAAACTTGAAAGTGATGCTGGACTAACCTCAACAATATGATAGTCCAATCCGATAGAATATAATTGTGATCTTCAAGATTCGCAGAATCTTTCAGAACAACGACCAGACGCACAGAATTTCACACAGGTTAAGAATCACCGTTACCAAAACTATGCAGGCGGCAAGCCTCAGACTAAAGGGAACAAAAACGTTTTAAAAACAGTTTGCAGGCGGCAAGCCTCAGGCTAAACAAAAACGTTTTAAAAAGGTTCACAGTAACCAGATCCAAAAGCAGTAGGTAAACAGCCTCAAGAATCTCACAAAAGAGTCACATAAACACAACGTAATCGCGAGGAACAAGAGCAAGAACAAGAAGTCGCAAACCCTAGGTTTTGAACGTTAGTAGCGTGAGAGTCTGTAACCAGCGAGAAGGATTACAACGCTATTTATACCAGTGGGCTTAAACGCACGGCCCACTCCTAAATTGTATAACAGCAAGGGCCAATCCAACAATAACATCACATATATTATCACATCAAATATATCCGATAATGAGCTATGCTGCTTCAATTGTCTAGTCTCTGGTATATGTGTTTTTGTATATGGTTTCAATGCGCCTTTTGTATTTAAAATTGAATTGATTAATGCAACAGAAATTTATGATTTATTTGATCGAGAGAGTGTATGTGTCCAATTAATAAAAAACTTTAATCACATTGAAGAACATTTTTATTTCCATAATCGATATAGGATAATATTCTCAAAAATAGATTGAAAAGTTGAATTCTTGAGATCACTTATATCAATTGAGATTGGTTGAATCTTAATGTTCTCTGAAGATGAACTGTTTGGTTCTATTTTCGCATATGGATATGTATTCCTTGAAGCGCATGTAAAAGAGTGTCCTTTTGCGTCTGTATTGCCAATCTACCAATCGTAGAAAAAATGATTTGCCAATTTACCAATCAAAGTGTAGAAATGGCAAAAAAATTTTGACGTGAATGAATAGTTTGACAAGACAGTTTTGCTGCGACGAGTAATTTGGTAAAACACCCGTCCTTTTGTAGGGTTTGATATACTCGCTATATCCTTACTTTACTCATGTTTTCATTTTATTGTTATTTCTATCTCTTGTTTTCAAAATTATGGGACGTTAGTTTAGCTGTTCATTTTGTCTTTTGGTTTTTAATGTTCATAAATTGGAAAAATCAGTGTTTTAAATCGGTCATAAACCGTGACAGAGAGAACCGAGTTTGGCTGGTATACTATTGATTTTACTTGTAAAACAAAAGAGTATGGTGTATACATTTTATGCACCATACTCAATTTATGTCTCTTAAGAGTTTCAATGGTATTTTTATATATATGTGTGCCCTTGTTGCATTTGAGATGAGCTTATTATTATTGGTGCAGTTTATGTAAAATTTGCCTTCCTAATTGGACAATTTGGTGGAAAGGGTCCAGTTTTGTTTTGCTCCTCATTCCAGCTATTGGATTTGCTTGCACCACCCAAAAATCATTTTATGGTAAGTTGCTTGTATGGAAAATGAATATGTTGTTTCTTTTTATGTACTGGTTGCTTTAATGTCAATTACATATGCTTTTTCTGCATATCTTAATAATTATTTTGACATTTTTTGCTCAAATCTCTTTTTCACTTTTGCTGTTGATGACTATGGTGTTTGAGTTAAATGTGANTAGAATACATATGGAACAAAAAAGGAGGTATGTATTATTGATTTGTATATATGCTATAGGAGTTCTAATTTCATTTTTTTACAGGATTGAAACTTCAAGATGCTATAAAACAAATGCATGATAGATATGGATTCAATGTTGGCTATGATAAAGCTTGGCATGGGGTCCAACGTGCATATGAGTTAGTGCATGGTTCATGGGAATTGTCTATAGAGAGACTTCCGACACATTTGGCAGCTATACAGATGAGTAATCCCGGTACCGCAGTTGAATGGAGTCTTTATGACACTGACAAGGGTCCCAACGATAAGGTGATTCGTTATGTTTATTGGTCTTTTCGACCTTGTGCAGACGCTTATGAACAATCTATTCCCGTTATCTCAATTGATGCTACACACCTTTATGCACGATACAACCGCAAACTCTTGATAGCCGTTTGCAAGAATTTTGGAGGTCATGTTATTCCCTTGACGTTTGCTCTTGTTGATTAGGAAAACAAAGATTCTTATTGTTGGTTCATTGAGTTGCTGGACAATCATATTATTCGGGATAAGTCGACTTGTATAGTGTTAGATAGACATGCTGGTATTACAGGGGCAGTTGAGTCGTTGGAAGTATTTCAGACTGGTCGGTTACATCACCGATGGTGTTTGAGACACCTTACATCGAATTTGAATACGCATATAAAAAATCGTCAGGTGAAGAAGCTAGCTTACCGTGCTGGGGCAACCCAATTAGAATCAAAATGGATATCACTAATGGAAGAAATCAGAGAAAAGTGTAGTCGTACATACATATGGCTTACTCGACCGGAGATGGAGAACAATTTGCACAAGTGGGCACTTGCTTTCGATGGTGGACACCAACATGGTACATTAACTACTAACCAAGTCGAATGCGTAAATGGAATGCTGAAATATGTCCGCCGTTATCCGATTTCTAGTTTGGTGGACTCAACATTCTACAACACACAGAAGTTGTTCATAAAATGAAGTGATGAACTTGCGATCATGACAAGGAATATGCAGGTTAACATTAATGATACTTTTATGAATTAAAATATTGTTTCATTGTGTTTTACCTTATTCAGGCATTCACCCAAGTAACATAGACGTGGTCTGAAAAACAACGAATGAAAGTCGACTCATATGAGATGCACTACTGGGACCCGGATAGGCAAGTCGGAGAAGTGCAACACATAAAACGTGGGCGTGGTCCGAGTACACGTAAAACAAGTCGGAGAAAGACTTGCTCTTGTGGTAGATGGATTGTGCATTTGCTTCCATGTGTGCATGCTCTACGATGTGCTAGTATAAATCATATACCGACGACAGAACTCATTATCGGGATCCCGACTTTGCAACACTTGCAGAACCAGTATGCAGATCTACATCTTATGCCATTGGGTCCCGAGAGCGAGTGGCATGTGCCTGGTTGGAGACTTTGGCACTATAAAAATGGCCTGAAGAAATCACGTGCTGGGGGGCGCCCCCGTATAACTAGGATACCGAATGAGATGGACACACAAAATGATGATTGATTGTTTATTTATTGTTATCTTATTTATTTTTAGACTTTTGGTATTTATTTATTGTTGTTTTATAAAGATTACTAAACTTTAATTATATTAAGCCATTAAATTATTTGTTATCCGAATGTTTTAATTAAACTTAGGGTGTGTTCTGTAATAATTTTAGAATTCATAAATAATGTATATAAATAGATGAGTGTTCTGTGGGAGAATTTCTAAAATACACATCATTCAAGTTCCAAATTACCAAACTAAACATCTTTTAAAATTATTGATATATTTATTAGTTGTTTATATTTTAAACCTATTATACAAAAATAAAAAGTCTAAGTACCAGGACCCGACCTGATTTATTTTAAAATCATTACACAATTAAATATATTTTATTGATATATTTATTAATTGCAATTTTTAAAAATATAAAAAAATACTTATTTTGGAGCTACCAAGACCCGACCTGATTACGTAGATATGAATTTGGTTAATTGTGTTCATGTCTATATTAGATCGAGAAATTAAAATATGATATATTTTTATTAGAAATATATAGAATTTAAAATTTTTATAGATTGTTTATTTTTTGTTGAAAATTTCAGAATTCGGTTGTTTTTTATTTGGCTTATATTCATATAATAAATATATTAATATAAATGTTAAAACAGACATTTTATTAAAATCATTGTAGTTTTTGCAAACAACCAAATATTCATTTTATTAAAATCACGATCAGCACACCTCACCGTTATTTTGAAAAGCTAAACCAACAACCAAATATTCATTTTAATTTAACCCGTACAAAACCTGAACTCAATTAACCTGACTCAAGATCACGTAATCGGGTGGTTTCAATCGAATCCATTCCTATATTGTGTTACAAAATAAGTTTACTTTTTTAATATTTTGAAAAATTGCAATTAACTCATTAAACTTAATATATTTGTATAATATATTTAAAATATAAACAATTAATAGATATATCAATAAAATAATTAAAGATGATTAATTGTGTAATGATTTTAAAATGATGCTTAGTTTGATAATGTGGAACTTGAATGGTGTGTATTTTAGGAAATCTCTCAATGTTCTGTTGTATAAATAGAATGATAATTTATGTGTTAGTCAAATTACTTTGTTACACTTAGATTTAGTGATTAATTCCGTACCGATCCGGAGCGATATGATCGATATATCTCCGGTATATCGGCATGTACCTGACTATATTATTTAAAAAATAATATTTAATTAGTTAGGATTGAATCTGAAAAAATCGGAAATCGACCTTTTAGTCCTTTAAAGATATAATCTGTAAAAAGTATATTAAAGATAAATAAGGACATTTTAGTTCTATAAAAAACTAGAAGTAGAATTTGAAATTATAAATAAGATTTATACAAAAGTAAAAAACTAGAAATATAAAAGATAAGATTTTAGTGTTGTTTTTACTTGTAGTTATAAAATTGAGAAGTAGAAATTTTACTTATGAAAAAGTAAATAAAATAGTATATGCTTTACAACTTCCTTAATTTCTATTTCCTAGAATAAAAAAACATAAGTAAAAGTGGTGCAGAACACACCCTTAGATTATTTAATTTTGTATTATCAAAAAATTATTAACTAACACTCAAAAAACTCCATCAAATTCAAAAAATTCCATTAAATCCATTCAATAAATTCCATTAAATCCATTAAAAAATTCCATTAAATCCATTAAAAAAATTCCATCAAATCCATCAATGTCTTCTACGACCGCTAAAGTCATGCTGCCTGAGATGTCCACCAGTGCCACACACACGTCTGACACAATTACGCCTTCCCGTCGTTCACCCCCCACCTGCTCCGGTGACTCATCTCGGAGTCTAGTCACATCCTCTTCATCATCGCCTTCTGGGTCCATAGTCGACTCCATATTTCTCGGGCCGATCGGAGGTATATCGTTGTGGTCCCGTGTCTGGTGTGAGGAGCTGGCTCCATGGGTAGGTGGGAAACCACACCAGGTGTCGAGGTCTACTGCATCGATTGGTAGAAGGACCACATCATGGTCATTTGTTCCGGGGTAAGGGAGGGAGGTGGCGTCTGAACCGAAGGTACCTGACAACCAAATGTAGGGGGCACATGGGAACTACCGGTGGTCAGATCTGGAGCACATGTATCACTCCTAGGCTGCCCACCATATAAGTACCTACATAAGTTCCTTGAATCAGTCGTCATCTGAGCCGCTGCCGAGGATCACGCTCTACAGTCTGAGATAGTACTTCGAGCTGAGCTGCTTATTAACCAAATAAAAAAATGAAATTAGAAGTATTTAAAGAAATACTTGTATTAGACCGTAATACCTCATACAATACTGGATGTGGTATCCCTCCACGCCAACCTGAAGGATCTGAATTACTAGTACCGAGGATTAGCACTGTTATCCTATGGTACCATGTGAAGTATTCATCATCCGATGACTGGTCGTCTCGGGGATCATAAAGAGAATCAAATCGTGATATCTAATGATTCATACTATCACTATGAATTACCTCCCATGGTTGCCCCGTTTCTTTCCAATGCTTATGCGTGTCATCATAACGACAATTCAATGGTCTTGGAATGCAGAAGGAATAGCTAAGTTGCTTTCGAACTCGATCGATGTTATGAGGTTCCACAACCCCAAAAAAAAGCATCGGCCCGGTATAGGTCCACAAAACCTGAGTATCTTGACTAAAATGTCCCATTGGGAATGTAATGTACGACTTCCAAATAAACTAACAAGATCGAAATTGATGTTAGTAATGGTATTTTGTTAAACCAATAAAATAAACACAGTGTTACCCCATTGCAACGTATTAAATCTAGCGAATTACGACATATTCGCAATTGATGGCTTGGTACTCAAGTCTGTATCATCGTCGTTACGTACCTACGAAATAAAAAAGATAATTATGCCTTATATAACGCAATATTACCAAAGCAAATACACTATTTCGCACCTATAGCCAAACACCATCCTGCATGTCCGCTCATAACTATCGTCAAGAAATCTATGCTCTTCTTAAGGACATATACTGGGTATTCGACTATAAGCCAAAATCTATATCAAAACAATTACAGTAGATCTAACACAACTGTGAAAATGTAATCTGCGCCAAAGAATGAAAACTATAACAAAAAATAAATAACTTCAAATACCATAAGAAGTCGCATCGGGCCTCCAAGCGATCAACGTCTCATTGCACCTTCACATAGACATCGATACAAATATGCCAACACAGCTGATCCCCAACTTAATTGGGGGATTTCATCATCATCTGCTAAAAGATCTAGTAACATTAATTTACCCCGATCTCCGTGCGTATCTGGAAATAATACTCCACATACTAGTAACGCGACAATCGCACGAGCACAACTGCGGCAAATAATGTATTAATCTAACCTAATAAATCATATCCGTAAATATAATATGAACTTTACCGCAAGACTTCATCGTCGGTAGAATCCATATTCACTGCATTTGCAGCTTGAACCACATAATCACCTAACCTACCTAAAATAAAATATCTCCCCTTTATTACGTCTGAAGTCGCTGTCCAACCCAATCTATCCCTCATGAAGCGCAACCATTCAGAATCTGTACTAACCCGTCTACGACTGACAACGGGAGTACCATCGATGGGCAGCCCCCAAATGACAGATACATCCTGTAGAGTAACAGCCGCCTGCAAAGTCGCAAAACAAATATAACAAATTTATTAATTGTGAACGGTATACAAAACAAACATGAAACTTACTTCACCAGAAGGTAGGAAAAAAGTATGTGTTTCTGGCCGCCATCACTCAATCAACGAAGTCAACAAATGTTGGTCCAATTGTAGCCTTGATGTCTTGAATACACCGTAAAAGCCCCAGCGATCTAGAACTTGAGCAACATTACGTGTAACTTGTAAATCTCTTAAGGTTCCATCCCAATGCTTGAATATTATGTGCCGGACATTTTCATCACCACATAAAATGCGATGACTTAAATGTCTCTCTTGAAGGGTCAACACACTCGAATCGACAGATTGTTGGGTATGGTGTGTCATTATAAAACTATACAAAACTCAACTAAACAAATCATAAGCAAATCACAACAACTAATATCAATGAATAATCAAATCACCGCAACTAATATCGTAAAAATTCATATTTTCACAATAAAAATCATAAATAATCAATTCGTCAAAACTAAAATCATACCTAATCAAATCACAACAACTAATATCAACGAATAATCAAATCACCGCAACTAATATCGTAAAAATTCATATTTTCACAATAAACATCATAACTAATCAATTCGTCGAAACTAAAATCATACCTAATCAAATCACAACAACTAATATCAATGAATAATCAAATCACCGCAACTAATATCGTAAAAATTCATATTTTCATAATAAACATCATAAATAATCAATTCGTCAAAACTAAAATCATACCTAATTAAATCACCACAACAAATATCAACAAGTAATCAAATCACCGCAACTAAAATCATAACTAATCAAATTGGTACAACTACTATCGTAACTAATCAATTAGTCCCAAGTAAAATTAAATGAAATAGTCACAAATAACATCACTCACATAATAACAAATCATCACAACTAGCATAACATATAACAAATAATTTCGTAACCAATCAAATCATCACAAATAATATCGTAATTAATCAAATTGTAACAACTAATATCGTAATTAATCAATTCGCCCCAACTAAAATTATACCTAAACAAAACACAACAACTAATATCATAACATATAATCAAATTATCACAAATACTATCATAACTAATAATCTAATCCTAAAAAATTATTTTAAATAAATTGAATGTTTGCTCTAAATAAAAACCCGAAATATGGCCAAAAAACATACTTTTGGCGGCAGGAGGTGTTTGATCGGAAATGTATGAGGTATTTGATCGAATGCCCATGCCGGGAGTGACCTCGGATGGTGAAGGAGCCGGAAATCGCCATTGGGGTTAGGGCAAATCACGATTCAGAGAAGAAAACTCGCGATATTTATATGAGGTTTGCTCGATTTAGGCTAAATCGAGCAGCAGAAAAAATATTTTTTTTTAATTCTATTTAACCTAAATCGATTCGCGTTAGGCTATGGAGAATTGATGAAAAAATGCAATTCGCGATACACTAACGCGAATGGTGATAAAATTCCAAACCAATTCGGAATCGGTGGTATTATGCGNTACCAAGACCCGACCTGATTACGTAGATATGAATTCGGTTAATTGTGTTCATGTCTATATTAGATCGAGAAATTAAAATATGATATATTTTTATTAGAAATATATAGAATTTAAAATTTTTATATATTGTTTATTTTTTGTTGAAAATTTCAGAATTCGATTGTTTTTTATTTGACTTATATTCATATAATAAATATATTAATATAATTGTTAAAATAAACATTTTATTAAAATCATTGTAGTTTTTACAAACAACCAAATATTCATTTTATTAAAATCACGATCATCACATCTCACCGTGATTTTGAAAAGCTAAAACAACAACCAAATATTCATTTTAATTTAACCCGTACAAACCTGAACTCAATTAACCTGACTCAAGATCACGTAATCGGGTGGTTTCATTCGAATCCATTCCTATATTTGTGTTACAAAATAAGTTTACTTTTTAAATATTTTGAAAAATTGCAATTAACTTCTTAAACTTAATATATTTGTATAATATATTTAAAATATAAGCAATTAATAGATATATCAATAAAATATATATATTTAGAAATTTTCCCAGTGTTCTGTTGTATAAATAGAATGATAATTTATGTGTTAGTAAATTACTTTGTTACACTTAGATTTAGTGATTAATTCCGTACCGATCCGGAGCGATATAATCGATATATCTCCGGTATATCGCCATGTACCTGACTGTATTATTTTAAAAATATTATTTAATTAGTTAGGATTGAATCTGTAAAAATCGGAAATCGACCTTTTAGTCCTTTAAAAATATAATCTGTAAAAAATATATTATAGATAAATAAGAACATTTTAGTTCTATAAAAAACTAGAAGTAGAATTTGAAATTATAAATAAGATTTATACAAATAATGGTAGTAATAGTATTTTGTTAAACCAATAAAATAAACACAGTGTTACCCCATTGCGACGTATTAAATCTAGCGAATCACGACATATTCACAATTGATGGCTTGGTACTCGAGTCTGTATCATCGTCGTTACGTTCATACGAAATAAAAAAGATAATTATGCCCTATATAACCCAATATTACCAAAAGAAATACAATATTTCGCACCTATAGCCAAACACCATCATGCATGTCCGCTCATAATGATCATCAAGAAATTTATGCCATTCTTCAGGACATATATTGGATATTCGATTATAAGCTCAAATCTATATCAAAACAATTACATTAGATTTAACACAAATGTAAAAATGTAATCTGCACCAAAGAATGAAATCTATAACAAAAAAATAAATAACTTCAAATATCATAAGAAGACGCATCGGGCCTCCAAGCGAGCGACGTCCCATTGCACCTTCACATAGACATCGATACAAATATGCTAACACAGCTGATCCCCAACTTAATTGGGGGATTTAATCATCATCAGCGAAAAGATCTAGTAACATTAATTTACTCTGATCTCCGTGCGTATATGGAAATAACACTCCACATACTAGTAACGCGACAATCGCACGAAGACAACTGCGGCAAATAATGTATTATTCCAACCTAATAAATCATATCCGTAAATATAATATGAACTTTACCACAAGACTTCATCGTCGGAAGAATCCATATTCACTGTATTTGTAGCTTGAACCACATAATCACATAACCTACCTAAGATAAAACATCTCCCCTTTATTACGTCTGAAATCGCTGTCCAACCATATCTACCCCTCATGAAGCGCAACCATTCAGAATCTGTCATAACCCGTCTACAACTGATAATGAGAGTACCATCAATGGGCAGCCCCCAAATGACAGATACATCCTGTAGAGTAACTGCCGCATGGAAAGTCGCAAAACAAATATAACAAATTTAATAATTGTGAACGGTACACAAAACAAACATGAAACTTACTTCACCAGAAGGTAGGATAAAAGTATGCATTTCTGGCCGCCATCGCTCAATCAACGCAGTCAAGAAATGTTGGTCCAATTGTAGCCTTGATGTCTTGAATACACCGTAAAAGCCCCAGCGATTTAGAACTTGAGCAACATTACGTGTAACTTGTAAATCTCTTAAGGTTTCATCCCAATGTTTGAATATTATGTGCCGGACATTTTCATCACCACATAAAATATGATGACTTAAATGTCTCTCTTGAAGGGTCAACACACTCGAATCGACAGGTTGTTGGGTATGGTGTGTCATTATAAAACTATACAAAACTCAACTAAACTCATCATAAGCAAATCACAACAACTAATATCAACGAATAATCAAATCACCGCAACTAATATCGTAAAAATTCATATTTTCACAATAAACAACATAACTAATCAATTCGTCGAAACTAAAATCATATCTAATCAAATCACCACAATAAATATCAATAAGTAATCAAATCACCGCAACTACTATCGTAAAAATCATATTTTCACAATAAACATCATAACTAATCAATTCGTCGAAACTAAAATCATACCTAATCAAATCATCACAACTAATATCCATCGAATAATCAGATCACCGCAACTAATATCGTAAAAATTCATATTTTTACAATAAACATCATAACTAATCAATTCATCGAAACTAAAATCATACATAATCGAATCACAACAACTACTATCAACGAATAATCAAATCACTGCAACTAATGTCGTAAAAATTCATATTTTCACAATAAACATCATAACTAATCAATTCGTCGAAACTAAAATCATACCTAATCAAATCACCACAACAAATATCAACAAGTAATCAAATCACCGCAACTAAAATCATAACTAATCAAATAGGTACAACTACTATCGTAACTAATCAATTCGTCCCAAGTAAAATTAAATGAAATGGTCACACATAACATCACTCACATAATAACAAATCATCACAACTAGCATAACAAATAATATCGTAACCAATAAAATCATCACAAATAATATTGTAATTAATCAAATTGTAACAACTAATATCGTAACTAATCAATTCGCCCCAACTAAAGTTATACCTAAACAAAACACAACAACTAATATCATAACAAATAATCAAATTATCACAAATACTATCGTAACTAATAATCGAATCCTAACAAATTATCGTAAATAAATCGAATGTTTGCTCTAAATAAAAACTCGAAATATGGCCAAAAAACATACCTTTGGCAACATGAGGTGTTTGATAGGAAATGTAGGAGGTATTTGATCGAATGCATGTGCCGCGAGTGACCTCGGATGGTGAAGGAGCCGGAAATCGCGATTGGGGTTAGGGCAAGTCGCGATTCAGAGAAGAAAACTAACGATATTTATATGAGGTCTGCTCGATTTAGGCTAAATCGAGCAGCAGAAAAAATATTTTTTTTTAATTCTATTTAGCCTAAATCGACTAGCATTAGGCTATGGAGAATTGATGAAAAAATGCAATTCGCGATACGCTAAGGCGAATGGTGGTAAAATTCCAAACTAGTTCGGAATCGGTGATATTATGCTCAATTCTCCAATCTTTTTATTGTTGTACTATTTAATTTGAAATGTCCCAATCGTACTATTCATTCAAATTAATTATTACTAAATATTGTTTATATACTTTTTAAAAATATGTAAGATTTTTGGCAAACTCATTAAATATTATCGATTTAATTGGATCCTATAAAATAACTTGAATTGTTTAATTCAAAATGTTCAAAATTCTTTTTTAATATGTTTCTTTAGTCTAAGTTGCCTAACATATCGTGTTTCAATTGCATGTCGTAAATTGAAACATGTGTTCCGATTCAGTCGACACGTAAAATACCGGATATCGATCGATTTATCGGTCATACGCTCGAATCGATATGAAAACATGTGTTCCGATTCGGGCGTATGACTGATAAATTGATATAATATTTTATAAATATATTCATATCGTAATTTAATTCATTTTAGCAAATTCTTACGATCGGGAGTTATCGGAAAAAACACCGATACCGTCCAGTATGTCGTGTATTGACCCATTTTCGATACTATAAGCCGATGACACCCGGTATTTCACATATCAATCGATATGAAAACATGTGTTTCTATTCGAGCGTATGACCGATATATCGACTGATATCCGATATTTTATGTGTCGTCCGATTTAATATTTTTAAAATATATTCATATCATAATTTACTTTATTTTAACAAATTTTACGATTTTTATCAAACGATTTTAATTTATTTTACAACGTATTGAATTTAGAATCGTAAAAGTGAATTCAATCTTCATATATTATATTTAAATTTATTATATATATTTTTAATTAAAATATTTACGTAATATTTGATTTATTGTATTTATTTTTATTAAAAGATCAAAATATAGATTAGTTAACAAATAAAATATGAACATGAGTTATTTATTAAAATCTTTATTAAAATAGACTATTTGATATATGAGATTTGGGGGAATTTGGCTAAATTGCCCATGTCAAAAAACTCTTGGTTGAATGATCCATTTTCATAAAGTATTGGGTAAATAACCTTTTTTTGTTACTTTTTTAGTTAACTAATCCATTTTAATATAATTTTATTAAAATAAATCAAATAATTAAAATATTATTTATATATCTTATTTTAAAATATAATATATTACGATCGAATTGATTCTACGAGTTTGAATTCGAGTCATTATTTCACATATCGATCGATATGAAATATATTTTTCGATTCTCGGGTATTCGACACTATAACCCGGTGGCACCCATTATTTCACATATCAATGAGAATGGAATATATGTTCCAGTCAGGGCTACTCGGGTATTCGATATTATAACACGGTACTGTCCATTATTTCACGTGTCACACGATATAATATTTTATTAATATATTCATATTCTATATTAATTTATTTTAGCAAATTCTTAAGATTTTTATAAACTAATTTTATTTATTTTATGACGTAAATGAATTGAATTCAAAGTTGTAAAGTCAATTCGATCGTAATATATTGTATTTTAAAGATTTTTATAAATGAATTTATTTATTTTCTACGTAAATGTATTGATATGTGAAATAATCGGCAGTATGGGTTTTAGAGTCGAATACCCGAGTGCCCTGAATCAGTTCATATATTTTATATCGATCGATATGTGAAATAATAGATGGTACATGATTATAATGTCGAACACCCGGGTGGCTCGAATCGATATGTGAAATAATGACTCGAATTCAAACTCGTAGAATCAATCTGATCGTAATATAATATATTTAAATAATTTTTATATTTTAAATTAAGATATATAAATAATATTCTAATTATTTGATTTATTTTAATAAAATTATATAAAAACGGGTTAATTATCTAAAAAAGTAACAAAAAAAACTATTTACCCAATGTTTTATGAAAATAGGTCATTCAAACCAAAGATTTTTGAGAGGGGGCTATTTAGCCAATTTCTACTATTTGTGCACATGCACAATATAGGGTAGAGTGCTATCTACCTAAAATCCGTGGGAATATGCCATAAATGTAGCGTATAAAAATGGGCCACGTTGGGCTTAGACATCAACAAAGCCTTTTGTTTTGCACCGCACCTAATAAATACAAAGGAACAGACAAGTACACACAACTTTTAGACAACGTGTTGTCTTTAAGCTTTTTGCATTCTATTTTAAATTATCTCAAATGATAAATTGAATCATATTTTTTGAAATCCGTTAGGATCGGACGAGACTGTGAATAGGTCCAAAAAATAATCAAATTCACTCCGAAAAATAGATTTGAATCCAATCTAAATGTTAAAAATCCATTAAAAATCAATTTCAAATTGAAGGGTTAGTTATAACATCCAGTATATCAAATTTCAAGCTATACCGATATTTTTTTTGATACCACCTGTATTGAGTATTAAGATCAATTTCAGGGTTTTTCGAATATGATCCTAAAAAACTAATTAAATGTTATTTTTTTAAAAAAATTAAATAAAATTAGATACCGACTAGTATACCGATCGTACCGCTCATACCAATCCAGACCGACTCGGAATTCCGGATCGGTAAGAAATCATTGGTTATACCACACCGTGACCAAATTTGAGAGATCACGAGGATCTCATTTTTTAAAATGATCAAAATAGGAGAAGTATGAGACCCAACCCCCCATTATATGTATATCCAATATGCTTGAGGATTCCTCACCATCTACCTAATTTAAACTCAAATAGATGAATGTCACTCCTCCAGATACAACAATGAAAACCTTAACAGAAAATGTAATAACAAGACAAGTAATAATATGTTAGAACCACTGTTTTTCGAAGCATCTCCGGTTAACTGAACAGATCCAGAGAAGCTTCCGATCGAGCCAGACATTGTCGAGTTAGCTACGCTAATCGGTTTACAACTTCCAAATGGTGCTCCAACCTGCAATGCTTTCATTTAATAATTCATTTTGCATAAACACTAGTTCTATAAAAGCCACAACAGGTAAATCAAAACATGCTCGTTTACTATATTCGCCTCGAGTAACTCCGTATATTGCAAATTTGTAGAAATGAAAGGGAAAACCTGGCATTCGGAGATGGTACTGCAACCACATAGTGTTTGACCGTTTATTCGATCCAAAACATCGAAAACTCCTCCTCCGTCACTTCTCTAAAAGTTGATACAAAATAACATTACTTCAACAATAGAATAATCGAACGTAAATATCGTAATACAATTCGATACCATGTAATAATTCACTGCTATAAAGTTTGGCATCATATTCCCTGCAGACTTGTAACATGATGCAATCATATTAGTAAGGGGTGTAGAATGGTGTTTGCAAGCCTCATTTTGAACTGGGATTGTTGGAAAATAATTCATCATAAATAGAGAAGAACTTCTTGAATCAAGTGGCTTCGATTCCTTCCTATTCGAACATGAGTTTGGTTGAATCCCGGGATTTCCAGCTGAAAAAACACAGCGTCAGTATCATCGAGCGTGCACAATGAGATTCTTACAAACTTACGCTCATTTTCTACCATATGTCTCCATTGATATGCAATTCCTTCGGAAGCTTCTTTCGAAGAATCGGAAGTAAAAACAAGTAAACGGTAGTTATTTTGTACCATATTATTTACAGTAGGCCAAGTTTCACCCTTCTTTGGCATCTTTGCAATAGGATACAAGTATTTGTCCAATCCAGCATCAGTGAACACTTTTGTTAGCCCTTTAGGTGACTTTACATAATCTTCAATTATAATCGTAACAATCTCCGATGGATTCCCGGTTAAGAATACTTCGACTTCTCTCAATGTATTGACCGCAGGTTCCTGAATTCGTAAAAAAAACACATAAAAAAACTAACAAAATTCAAGGTTGATGAAATAGAGGAAGGGGAAGAGTACAAAAGCAGTGAAATTATAACACTGGCCCTTGAACGAATGGCAGAGCCAAATATCATTCTCGAAATCGTACATATCAAGCATCAATCCTCTTACTCCATTCTAGAATCATCAAAATACAGATAAGATTAGCTACTAAAATTGAAAATTTTGCGGTATTTATGAATGAATTATATACCCTTAATTGATTTGTAACTGAATCTTCTTGATTGTAGAAAGTGATTCTCTGAGAGCTAGTGAAAGATGGTGCATCAACAATGGAGAAGGCATTATGAGTCACAAGCCATGTGTACTTGTTGAAAGATAGCCCACCACCAACCTAACAATAAAGCAAGTAAAACACAAATGCAACAAAATCATAAAGGACAAAGGAGATTACAATGGATGTTGGAGTTGTAGCTTGACCCCTTAAACAATATGGTTGTGTCTTGCCGATTGCAGGGCAGTTCCCACAGTAAAGACCAGACCCACAATCTGTGACAGAGGAACAAGAATCCAGAAGCTGCTAAACAAAAAAATATCGNATATCCAAATCCATGTTTGAACTGCAAGAGATGCATCAGAGGAAAGATATCCAAATACCCAATTCAAAACCAAAATAAACAAATGATTGAATAGCCACCTTTCGTTTTCTAAATAAATGCGCGTTTATTTAATGCCTAGGAACCGATAATGTACAATTATGAGCTAAATCTGTTAAGAACAAACCAAGAAAGTTAACATCAATAACCATTGTGAAAATCAAACAAAGGGAACTGCAATAATTATTCCAGCTAATTCAAGTATCCGTTTAGGAATCCTTACCCAATCACAGCAACAAGCTTGCGGTTACCCTGTTGCGAAAAGTGGAAAGGAAATTGGGTTCGTTTTATAGAAAACCAGTGTCAGCCTGTCAGGTGTGAAGCCAAAACCCCAGCCGCCACGGAAGGAACTTTATTCAGAAGATGAATACGGATCAATATCAGAGTAACTTTGAAAGTTACGTCAGGGTTAAGCAAAACTCGTGTTTTTTTTATGGTCATGTCAGTCAATATATATGTAATATTTAATATATAATTTAAATAATTTATTAATATAATACTGACATTAGATATCTTAATCTTATTGATTTATCATATGCATAATCACTTTATCTAATAAAATAAAAATAAGAAAACAAATATGTAAAAATTGAGGAAAACTAACTTTTAATATTATGTTTACTTTTTTTATGGAAAATATTAATTTTACTTTGAATAAGTATATATCCAAATTTATATTATTTTGATCATTTTAGTTATTATAATTTTTTTAATGCTTTTAATATAAATTTCAGTTGTAATTATTTTTTAATGATATTAATATATCAATGTTTTTTCTTGTTTTGTAATCATAAACTTCTTAATAAAATTTGTTAATGTCAAAATTAACAAATAAATATTTAATATTTTATAAAGTAATATACTAGATATTATAGTTATATAATCATTGTATGATTTTAATTAGGATTTTTAATATGATCATACATAAATACAATGTTTAAAATTTTCGGTATAGCGGTTTGATATACCAAAAATTTTGGTCATACCGGTTATTTTGGCAAAATACAGGTACGGGTTTTGAGCGGATCTAACTTGTTGGATTTAGGAAAAAATAAATACAAAGTTTTTAGAATTTTTTTATTCTTATTTTTTCGAATTACTAACAATATAAATTGGGAATAACCAAAAAAATTGTATATTTACCATGTGTTAATAATTTATTTTATTTTATTATTCAGATACATATTTAGTATACCCGAAACATATTCAGTATATCGATGTCATGAGCATATCTGGTATGACAATCGATATTGGTTTTAAAACATTGCATAAATATTATTTGATTATTTTTTTAAAGTTGTTCACTATTTTGAAAATTTTAATTAATATTTTAATCAAATTTATCAAATTTTATATTTATAAAATTTATTTTCTACTATATTTTATTTCATAAATGGTTAGTTTTTATATTCTCCTTAATTTCATATTTGTTTTTTTATTCTTATTTATTAAAAGAAATAATCATAAAACTAACATATCACTGCTATAAAACTAAAATAAAAAATATAAGTGATATTTAAGTTTTTTTTAAAAAAATATTATTAATTATTATCTGACACCATTATATAAGTTTTTTTACAATCCAAGTCCTATATTTTCTTGGTTAGTCAACATTAGAAGACTATGCACCGTATTGCGACTCCCTTTACAGCTTCGCAAAGAAGCTTTGAGTTCCAACTTCTAAATACTGACTTGGCCGGTTGGCCCCTTGCACTGTAACTCAACTGTCGTCGACCTCATCCATTACGTGGGTTTAGTTTAGCAATGGGAATCAATAGTTTTATAAATTGATTTATGAGCAATAATAAATTAATCTTTTAATAATTGGTACCAAAATATCGAACAGTTCAATGCATCGATATATTGAATTTATATAAGGTATATCGATTTTGTAGCAAAATAATAAAAAAAATTAAATAATTATCCTATGGAAAATACACATTTTTTAACATATTTTCAATTTATTTTATTATTTTAAAATAAATGTTTTTATATTTTACGAGTTTATTAAATTGATGTATCAAATTTCTATAGGTATATGGAATCTACTAGAAATAAGAAAATAAATTAGACAATTTTGAGAAAATACAATAATTTCAGTATATATTAAATCTTCATAATAACCAAATGGAGTGCAGGTACATAACTTTTCTTAAAACATTGCTTATAAATGTTTTTATATCCTACGAGTTTATTAAATTTATATAGGTATATCGGATCTATACAAAATAAGAAAATAAATTACACTATTAATTTAGATAAAATAACTATATTAAATCTTCATAATATCCAAATGGAGTACAAGGACACACATAACTTTTCTTAAAATATTGCTTATAAATGTTTTAAATCAAATTTATATAGGTATATGGAATCTATAAATAAGAAAATAAATTACACTATTAATTTAGATAAAATAAATATATTAAATATTGATAATATCCAAATGGAGTATAAGTACATATATAACTTTTCATTCCTAACAATACAGTCACTAAACATTCACCTTAATATTACAACAGTTAAAAAAAACATAAAAAATGATAGAACGAATGAATACAACATACACAATAAAACTAACCCGGCCGACCGAGACCCTGTTGGTTCCGGCTAGTCGACCAGAAATCTCATTCGATAGCATATGGTACTAACTCCATCTCTTTAGGTCGCCACATTGTCTTCTGAGCGTAAAGCAACCCCTCATTGTTCTTCAAGTGCATCGTTCGAATACTCCATTCCATAGATCGAAACATATTCTCTAGTTCACCGATCATCTCCGGTGTATCACGGACAATAATATTACCATTCGGTCTCAAGATTCGGTCCACCTCCGCAACAAGTGCAGTGACATTGCACCTGCAAGAGAAAAAAAGGTGTAAATAATGCTTAGGACAACATAAGGTGTAAGAATTAAGACAAAGAAACAAACATTGTCTTAATCTTTGAGAAAAGATGATCACTGTGTAGAAGATCATAAGATCTTGGATATGTACTGAATGATTCACACCAATCATGGTATATTCCGAATAAACCTCGTTCATAGATTACTGGGAGCGTATCGGGAGAATCTACGGTTACGATGTTCATAACCCATACGTTAAAATCTTTCAAAGCAGCAGCTAATCTGTAAAGCACAAAAAACAACATTCTTCTTACAGTTCATGTAAGAAGAAGAACTATTAAGAAGCTTGCTTACTTACCCTCCATATACAGCTCTCATATCCATTACGTTTCGAACCGTAGACCAGTTTATTCCGAGTCCATTTTTATACGAATTCTCGACGATATATTTCCAGTGTTGATAATTGGTGAGAAAATCTTCGGGAACAGGCTTTTTATAAACTCCAACTTCAGAGCTTGATAACCAATAAGGAGGCTTCTCCATTCTTTCAGGCCATTTTTCTGGCCATTTAGATCCACGTTCCAATCCAGAGACAGGTACTTTATGGATACATGTTTTTAAAGACACATTCCTATTGACAGAATACGAGACGTAAACGAATCAATAGAAGCTAAAATATGAGAAGAAATGAGCTTACCAAGCAGCACTTGCATCATCAGAGTCTTGACATAATGGAGGATCATTGCTCGATCGTTGTTCATAGCAATTATTTGAGGTCGGTTTTCGATATACCGCAATCCCAACACCGTTTAGTCTGTCTCTTGTTATTGAAACAACTTCCCAGCACATTGCTTTTGTCAATATTTCCATGGCTGTCGATTTCGACATGAGCTTATATAGTAAAAAATGTAGTTTTCGTAGTAAAAAATAGGCTGTATTTATTTACCTTGCCAAATCTCAATATCTTCAGGATCTTTCAGATAAATAGGAGTAGCAGACCAAATAAAGAAACCACCGGGTCGTAGAAGACGATTCAACTCGAGAAGTAGTTTTCCACCTTCTCAAAGTTCAAATGAAATAAAATAGTGTCATGCATATAGAAATACGGGTTCGAGAACGATGAAATTACCTTCAATATGCCAAGGAACTCTACAACGTGCACAGTGAACAACATCGAAAACTCTGGCTGGAAATGGAAGTCGAAGAGTACCCATAACAGCAGATATTGCAGGGATTCCTCTTTCAAGTGCAAATTGAACTTGAGCCTCATGCTCATCTTTAGGGGCCAGAGACATAGTAAGCACATCTCTATCAAATAGAAATCCACCAAAGCTAG
>RWGZ01001683.1:0-43666 GCA_009725065.1 Utricularia reniformis | reverse complement strand
AATTATTAAGCCCAGAAAAACTCAAAGTTAAGTTAAGAAGACCGTTCGGTCCGGGTTATGCTTGAACCCCGATCTTATACTTAGCAGAAATGTTTTATTGAAGGAATGGAGTTTACAGAAGCAAATACAGAAAGGAAGGGACTTGAGAATTGGAGATCTAGTCTATTTGTCAATCTTCATTGTCTGCTCCTCCATACTTCTCTGCGATCCATGCCTTGAGATCTTCTATCTTTTTCCCCATCTCCTCAACTATCTCATTGACCGATCTCTCCATCAGGTCAAAAATGAGATAGTTGGGATCATTTTCCAATGGGGGTTCATCTAGCTCGGGGATCTCACGGAAGCTTCCATCCTTGGTTAGGGGGTCGATCGTCTCTCAACGCTCATCTTCGGGATCTAGACCAAATTTGCTGATCATTTGGTCTTTCATGTTATCCATGTATTGAGAGACGTTTGGTCAATAAACGTTTGTCGCTAATGCAAACATCAGCGGTGATCGGGTACCGGGTACATTTAAGTGGGCAAGGCCCAACTTAAGTGAGCCGGAAGGCCCATGTAAATTAACCAGCCCAAATGGCCCATTATAATTGCAGGACAGAAGATGGACTTGGCCATAACAAGGAATGCATGGAGTCAGTTAACAGATCGGTCTAGACTATTACAGCCCACGCTTTCCACGCTTCGGGCCTCTGCATGTGTTCCATGCTTCGGTCCTCTCCACGTGTTCCACGCTTCGGTCCAAGCCACGTTTTACGTCGTTCGACAACAACCTCTAACAAACCTGTCAGAGGCGGTTACGCGATGTGGATCACACACGATCTCAACCTTATAAATACTGAGCTTGACGATAGAAAAGAAAAGACTATTTGGACGCACAAGAACATGTCGTTACCCTACTGGATTTCTTACTGTTTTCTTATACTTAGTCATTTTCTTAAGCCTCTGTCGTCTCTTGTAATGAACTCATGTTTTATTAGTGAAACAGCTAAGAGCTTTTCTTGCTCTTAGCAAATGGTTTTTTCCCCATTTCCCGGGGTTTTCTACTCTAAATTGTTTTGCCTACTACTTTTCTTGATTACTTAATCGTTTCCTCACCATTAAACAAATTAAAACCTAGTTCGTTCTTTACCGAACCAGACGACTGTTGATATCTCCTAAAAAGGAACACAACAGTTTGGCGCCGTCCGTGGGAACAATTTTATAATCTCATTTGAGGTATTTACTAGGGATATGATAATCAAAGACATGGTAACTGGGACTTCGACGAATGACAGAGACGTGCTTCCCAACAATCTCCCAGCCCCAACATTCGCTCTACAGGATCTGGAAGCTGTTGTCAGGAAGGTGGTGCTGGAAATTACGTCGGAGAGTAGTGGAACAGAACCACCGGATATCACAAGCCATGTTCCAAGAAGCAGAGGGTACGAGAGTGACCCAGACACACGTAGTTCCGATGAAGAAGAAATTATTAGGCGCGGTATAACAACGAGGAGACCGAGATATCGGTCTACTCCTCCTCCCTCAGCCAGAACTCCAACTCCCGTTCCTGGTAATGAGCAGGAGCAGATGCATAGACGAATTGATGAGCTCACTGGGGAGTTGGAGGGAATGCGCGCAATGAGGGATTGCGGGCGCGATCTGGGGGCAATTCTAGTTTATTTAATATGGCCATGGAGTCCCAGATAAGGCGGAATAAGGATTACCACTGGTGGCACAATCTGCATGTGGCCCGGACGTCATCCCAACAATCAGAAAGCGTATCCGCTGCCTCGGGAGATTTGATGCTCCCATTTTCCGAAGAGATCTGGGCGGTAGTCCCAGATCGACATTATCGCAACCCCGAGGGGTTGCCGCCGTTTCGCGGTGACGGAGATCCAATCGATCACATTACTGATTTCGAGTTGCGCATGTGAACGTTTTGGGCCTCGTATTCATTGAAATGCCGCTTCTTCGCCGCGGGATTACAAGGTGACGCCCGAACGTGGTTCAAAAATTTGCCTGCTTGATCCATACAGTCATATAGCAGATTTGTTTTGGATTTCTCTGAGCAATTTGTTTCAAATGTAGGACCGCCCCGTAGCAGGCAGGAACTATATAAGCTGAAGTACATCCCGGCGAAAATGAGTCTTTAGTCCTTCAGTGAAAAAATCTATTGGACCGCTCGGGGCATCAAACTGGATCTCTGAGACAAAATTGATATCCTACAGCAAGTCTTGGGACTGTGTGGCATTTTTGCCAGTTTGGTGAAGAGCTCGCCATCCACATTGGGGAAGCTCCTTCAAAAAATTAACAAGTACATTAAGGTGGATGAAGCGCTGGGGCTGAATTATCGGAAGCCTAGCGGGAATTCTGATCCCGTAGATGATCATATGGTCTCTTACCCAAAGGAGCAGTCGCAAGAGATAGCGGTTGTGATTGAAAAAAACGTTCCCCCGAAGCAGAAGGACGGTCGGTGTATTGTGAACTACATCACAATCGCGATCATCCAACTTTAAAATTCTCGCTATTGAAAGAGACAATAGAGACAATGAGTAAAGATAGGTCCGATCAGAATGATAAAAAGAGCAAAAGCTCTGAATCTCCCCGAAGGGGCCATCAAGGTGACGATCGTCACAGGCCGTAGGGAAGAGATAATCGGGGACAACCCCGAAACTATAATGATCGTATGGAGGACCGAAGGTCTCCTTCGCCAGAACAAGATAGAGACCAGCACTGTGAGGATAACTGTGGCCAGGGCCGAAGAAGAAGATGGCGGGGCCGCGGTGGCCAACCCCCGCAGAACGAACGTGGAAGATAGGAGAAGCCCGCTCCCCCACCTGCATAAACGGGGGTCCAACCTCCTCAAAACGAGGTGGCACCCAGAGAAGTACTCGGAGATATCTACGATGTTTTCGGAGAATTAATAATGAATGAATCGGTCTGAAATTGAAAGAAAGCAGCATGCAGAGACTTCGCCGATAGGTTAGTATCATCCCCTTACATTGGGGATGATACTTTCACCATGGCCGATCCGAAATGGACTGTTGATCCATGTGATGGTCCTTTAATCATCACTGTAATTACTGGTAACCTTCGAATCCAAAAGATCTTGGTGGATACCGAGGCTATATCTTATGAAGCCTGAAGCAACTGTTACCAAATATCAACTAAACCATATCATGCGCTGAAGAAATTGGAATCTGGCGCATATAAGCTAGAAACGTTGGATGGCGATGAGATCCCCCGAACTTGGAACGTCATGAATCTAAGGCGGTATTTCTTGTAAATTTTTGATTAATAGTTTTGACTCAATAAATATACATTCTTCCAAACGTAAGCAAAGTATAAGTAAGTATAATACAAATTGTTTCTAATTAAATGATGGACCGACTCTGGGGTCGGAAGATCTAGGACAAGTCTGGACTGGTGACCGAAACTTCTTATCCGCAAGGCTCCCAAGTCGCAGTGATTTCTTTGACGAGTCAGATGCTCCTGTGCTTACCCAGTCCCAAGGATGAGTTGCGATTCTCCCAGAACTCACTACGAACTAAACATCCCCTCCAACGGCTTTCATTCTTCGAAAACAACCCTTGTGCTTATGAAGTTTGCTGAAAAAGAAGAAATGAGAGTTAAACTATCAAAGTACATGTTCTGGTTTAATGTGGGACGTATGCAGAACCAAAGCTCGGCCAATACAGCCTACGGGACTTTAATAAGAACCAGGGTTTGACCGAAGCTTGTTATAGACTCATAATGAACCCATGCCACGCCTTTCCCAAGGACGGAATAAGAGTGATCCACGCATAATTGCAAATCCAACCCAGTCAAGTCAAATTTAATCAAATCGAACCAAAGGAAAGGCCGGGGACCGATGAGTTATTACTTTATAAGCCAGCCCCGATCATATACTTGTGTTATTTTTGAGCAAACTCGTTCACATTAAACATACTTGTTCGTTTTTAGTGGTCAATTATTATGACTATACAAAAAAGGAATGAAGAGGAAAATGAATTTTCATTAAAAAATGAAGATTGGAGCAAGGATAAAAATACACATATGCGTTCTAACTATCCTGCCCATCTTTGTTATCCTCTACTCTTTCTCCTTCGGTCCGGTCCGGGCCGCGAGCTGTTTGAGCTCTTTCTCTTGATCGGCCACCTTCTGGTTGACCGCTCTTTCCATTTCTTCAAAAAGATAGAAGAAAGGATCGTCCTCTAGAACAGGTTCTTCTAAGGATGGGATCACTTGAAAATTCACATCCTTCTCCAAAGGATCGATCATCTTCCACCTCTCGTCCTCTGGGGAAAGCCCGAATTGCTTCGTAATATGATCCTTCATGTTATCCAAGTACTTAGCAATGTAAACCCCATGTATGTTATCCACCAAAGCGAATAATAAGGGGGACCAAGCGAATCTCATGACTGCCTCCTGGACCGAACCTTCTGCCGATGTGCGGATTCTTGTCAACTCCTCCTCCAAGCTCGTCTTTTCTTCTTGGGCCCGAAGCAGAAGCTCGTTTATTTTGTTTCTATTCTCTTGAGCCCGAGCTTGGACTTGGTTGATTTCTTCGTCCTTGGCCCGCGGTTTGGCCTCCATCTCTTCTTGAGCTGCCTTCCATTTAAGGTCCAGCTCAGAGATCCGATCAGTTAAAAGTAAGATCTCCGTCCCAGCTCTTAACATTTTGTTATCCAATCGGTCACGGTCCTCTCAGGCCGTGACCTGTTCACCATGTTTTATTTCAACTTGCCTCTTAGCGAGGTCAAGTTGCTATTGGACTTGTTGTGACACCACGCTATCACCTTGGTTCTTTTCCACGGCGACTTTGGTGGTGAAGCCTTTCCTCAACATCTGCACAAGGTACTAGCAAGGTTAGAATACAAACCTTCGGGCCTTACCACTAAAGAAATTTACCCTCGTTGCGAGGTCGATGAAACTTTCAATGATTTCCTCCCTAGACATGTCGGCTTGAACATTGTCCGGGTTCTGCTCCCCATAGAGGTGGAAATATTCGAGGAAGGCACTCCTCCAGGAGGCTAATTTCTTCCTCTTCTTGAACCTGTCCAGCAGGCCCAAGGCAACCCCCCAATCAAAGTTGGTCTTAGGACCCGAAGCAAGATCCTTTAAAACTATTCCCTTGGTGGGGACCGAAGCATCCCCTCCATTCTTCAGTCTTTTGAGCATTTTCGGGGCTTTTGCTTCGGCCACCCTTTTTCCTTTTCCCAAGGGGATAGGCGGCAAGGAGACGTTCTACTGAAGGTTGGGGCCGGGGAGAATTTTCTCCACTGAAACGGCTCCCTGCAACAACAAACCAACTATGTCAGGAGGGATGGGGGAACAGTTGCCATTCTGGTAAAGGCTGGACAAGCTCAAAGAGCGGATCCTAACTGTTATCACCTCCTCCACCACTCCATAGACCCGTAATGCGTTTCCTTTGCCCGTTGAGGGCTCTCCCGAACAGCGCAGGGTTTAGGTGCCCGCGCTTGTAGTCTGGATTGAAGGGTTCCCTCCAATGGATGACCCCGATGGGACCAACGTACCCCATGTTCCCGACTCAGAGGGTTCCACATTATCAGTTGGTCACGACCGTTCTCCAGAAGGGCGAGCCGAAGCAGCATCTATGCACTTAAGTCTTGAGCTCGGCATCGTTTCGGTAGAACCTGCAAAAGAAATATACAAGGATCAGGAAATGACGATATAAAAATAAAATTTATACCTGATTCTTCGGATAGATCTTAATCAGAAAACATCCCCTCGGAGCTGGGGCTCCGGTCCTACCAAAAATTCCTATCCTTATTTATCTCTCCTCCCGAAGCAGGTATACCCTTCTAAGACATGCTTCGGGAGGAGAGAACATTGCCAAAGTATTGGCAATGTCTGACCGTGAGGGGTTGAACCTAGTTCGGTCCAACCTTCCTATGAGGGATTGGATTATGTTTGACCACACCCTCAACAAGTCCTCTTTCGGGACTGTTATCCAAACATAGCAGGACTCCCACTCATGAAGAGACTCTTCCTTATCCACTATAGCTCACTCTTTGGTGCGCACTGTTATATAGTATAGCTTGCTGTTGCTCAGCAAGCCCTTACCCCTCCGAGACCCGACCAAAAATAAATTGAAAAAGTCTTCTAAGGTCGGGGCTACACCATGTTCGTGGCAATAAAAAATAAACGCCATTACATATACATAACTACCCGGAAACATGGCGTAGGTAGGGCAATGGATTTCCCGAAGCACGGCCGCTACAAACGGGTGCAAGGGAAACCGTAGCCCACACCTCAGAGAAGCGTAACTAACGGGAATGACCCTTGCCGTAACGTTCATCTCCGTCGGAAGAAAACAGGGAACATCATCCTTTCCCTTCCAGATGGAGTAATGGACGGGAATCGAAAACCTAGACCTAAGTTCCTCAACATCTAACTCATATATGGCTGAATATCTAGCCTTGCGAGGAGCCATGGCAATTACCTTATGAAAATTGGTTGGAAAGGGGTCGGAAGTAAGCGAAAGCGAAGATGCTGAATGTCGATTGCCGAAACGAAGATTTTCGCAAATAGGCGGTGGGGATGAACAGTCCCAAATACCCCGACTTAAATAGTAAAGCCCAACCTATCGCGTGTTGCCACGTAGGGTTACCACAGGCGGCTGCAGTCTGTACGCATTCATCACGCCTGTCAGGTAATAGAATACGGAAAGGCGCAAACCATGATTTTAATATTTAAATATAAACGCGAAAAGGAAACGACCGTTACGCTTACTTGGAATTCAAAATCTACTTTCCAAATTTACCCTAGGACGTTGGCTACCTTCGGGAACGGTCCTGAGAATTCCCGAGTCATCATATGATCGGCCTTGTATCACCTCTTCGATGGTAAACAAGCCCAAGGGGCTAGTGATGAGGGCTTCGGGATCGGGTACCCTTAACTGGGCAAGACCCATGTAAATTAACCAGCCCTAAGGGTCCATTATAATTGCAGGACCGAAGATGGTGTTGGCCATAACAAGGAATGCATGGAGTCAGTTAACAGATCGGTCCATATGGTTACAACCCACGCGTTCCACGCTTCGGGCCTCTCCACGTGTTCCATGCTTCGGACCTCTCCACACGTTCCATGCTTCGGTCCCAGCCACGTTTTACATCGTGCGACAACAACCTCTAACAAACCTGTCAGAGGCAGTTACGCGACGTGGATCACACACGATCTCAACCTTATAAATACTGAGCTTGGAGATAGAAAAGAAAGGACATTTTGGACGCACAACAACATGCCGTTACCCTGCTGGATTTTTTACTGCTTTCCTATACTTAGTCATTTTCTTAAGCTTATGCCGTCTCTTGTAATGAACTCATGTTTTATTAGTGAAACAACTAAGAGCTTTTCCTGATCTTAACAAGTCGTTTTTTCCTCATTTTCCGGGGTTTTCCACTCTAAATTAATTTGCCTACTACTTTGCTTGATTACTTAATCGTTTCCTCATCATTAAACAAATTAAAATCGAGTTCATTTTTTAGCGAACCAGACGACTGTTGATACCCTTAAAAAAGAATCACGACAGATACAAATACAATATACATCAATTAAATAATAAAAAAACAAAAAAACAAAAAACAAGTCAAACTAATTCTCAATGAACCGAATCGGGGATGACGAGTTTTAGAAGATACCTTCATGTAATTCACATTAGAAAAACTAAAATAGCCAATAAAACTAAACCCTGAAGGCGGCCGTTGCGGATAGTGCATATAGAACAAAAACCGCGGCTTACCCCGCTCGCCAAACCCTACCGCCTGCGGCCACCTACCTCTGGATATCAATGGCAGAGACGTTTCCGGTGAGACCAAAGTTCCGGCCGACGTCCGGTCTAGCAACGGTCACTCCTGAAGCCAAATATTGGAGATCCTTCAAGGTACCCAGGACATCGAAACAGTGCCTTCAAAGTCATTTCTCTATCCGATATCATCGCTCTGCTTTTCCCCAGTTGCCCCTTACGATTTCGCCGCCTCCCATTCGGCCACTGTAACAATATTTTCAGGGAAAGACTTAAACCCAAAATTAACACTCGCGGATTTCTCAGATTCCGCCACTTCTGTTGCTTTCCGCTGTGACGGAAAGCTCCTGGCTGTAGGCGATTTAACTGGCACAGTTCACGTATTCGACGCAAAGTCCCGTAGCCATCTCCGTCGCTTGAAAGGTCACGCAGCTGCTGCTCGCCATGTATCTTACCCACGATCAGCTGATAAATTCCATCTTTTTTCCGGTGGTGATGACTCTGTTGTTAAATATTGGGACGTCACCAACGAGACCTGTATATTTGATCTACTTGGGCATAAAGATTACGTTCGGTGTGGCAATGCTTCACCGGTGAGTGACGAAATGTTTATTTCAGGGTCTTATGATCATAAAATTAAGCTATGGGATGTGAGAGTACCCAATTCAGGTTCTGTCATGGAATTGAACCATGGAAAGCCCGTTGAGAGTGTGATTTACCTGCCTTCCGGTGGTTTAATTGCAAGCGCAGGTGGGAATGTAGTGAAGCTATGGGATGTGATCGGAGGTGGGAAGCTTCTTTATACTATGGAAAATCACAATAAGACTGTAACAGATTTATGTATAGCTAAAGTTGGTGAAAGGGTTGCCGATGAAGCTGATCAATACAGGATTTTAAGTGTTTCTTTAGATGGATACTTGAAGGTATTTGATTACGCCAAGTTCAAGATTTCATACTCAATGAGGTTTCCACAGCCACTTCTCTCAGTGGCGTATCTCCAGATTCTTCGATTCGAGTCATTGGAACATCAAAAGGGAATCTTTACACAGGAAAAAGGAAACTAACGTTGCAAAATGAAGATTTGGGTGATCATAACGAATCGGGAGCTCCAGAGGACGATTCTAAGAAAAAGGTAGCTTTAAGACCTTCATATTTTAGGTACTTCAATCAAAAGCAAAATAGAAAGCCTTCTAAACAGGATTACTTGATTAAGAGACTCCGAAAAGTGAAGTTAACAGAGTATGACAAGTTATTGAAGAAATTTAGGCATAAGGATGCATTTGTAGCTGCATTGAGAAGCAAAAACCCGGAAAATGTGGTGGCTGTTATGGAGGAATTGGTGGCTAGAAAGAAGCTGCTGAGATGCGTTTCAAATTTGGATTTAGATGAGTTGGGATTGCTACTTTTGTTTGTGCAGAAGTACTGTACAATGCCAAGGTATGCTGGGCTACTGATGAAGTTTGGTGTTAAGGTTGTTGAGTTGAGGGCTGAGGATATAAGATCAACGGATGAGCTTAGAGCACGTGTAATTAATCTAAAGCGGGATATTGGGGAGGAGATTCGAATACAAAGATCGTTGCTTGAGATACAGGGTATAGTTTCACCTATTCTTAAGATTGCTGCAAAAAGATGAAACAAGCAGGCTGCTCTTTGCTTTTCACTTATGCTGGAAGTGTAATCAAATCTAGAATTGATTATAGATATTTGGGAAGTTTTGGAAACTGAAAATTTATCGCAGTTTTGGAGTTGTTTTTTATGTTATTATTGTATTTTGAAACTGTTTATGATTTCATTTTGATGTTCTTGTTGCTCGTCGATAATATAATAGGCTTGTGTTGAATTTGTCTTAAAAAAATAGAAGTAATTAGGTTTATCAAGTGAGAAATGATTTGATGAAGTTTTTTAAATGTAATGTTCCTCTTTAATCTTGTTCGTTAGCGTTTTTTTGTTGTAATTTCGGTTGGATTCTATAATTTTAATATGATATCGGAGTTGGTTAGATCCATTTCAATTTGTAAGTTCAAACGTTATCGTTGGATTTGAGGGGAATGTTGAGTTTGTTCCAATTAAAAAAATATGAGATTGATTAGATTTATTAAGGGAGCAATGTGTAAGATCCCTCAGGGTGTGAGAGACATCTTAAACAAATCCCAACGTCAGCTACAGATAGGAACTATCTTATGTTAAGTATAATAATCCATCTTCCGTTACACGAGATCTTTTCCCTAGCAAAATGATAAGAATCACGTTGAAATTGAAAAGTTAAGCATATTCACTATGAGGTTATTCATCTTGGGATAAAATAAAATTGGAATGATTAAATGAGTGTCATTATGGTCAATCTAATCCAAAACGAATCGTTACGAGAATGCTACATAATAAGAAGTCTTTTAAATGTTTGATTTCTTCTCTTTAATCCAATTCGTTCACATTTTCAATCTAATTTTGGTTAAACTCTATAATTTCAATATCAACATGTGCACCTAAATAAAATAAGAGGAATGTATTTGGGGTTGGATAATAGAAAGCATACAAAGTGATTTTGAATATTGAAATTAGAAATCGGGAACAGATTCACGGAGAAANGCCCCAAATAAGTGATACGTCCTGGAGAGTAACGGTCGCTTCACCAGAAGGTAAAAAGAACGTCTGCGTTTCTGGTCTCCAACGCTCGATAAGTGCAGTCATTAGATGAGTGTCTAATCTCATTCTAATGGTCTTCAAAACGCCATAGAACCCCCACTCGATCAAGTATGCATTCACTCTATCATCCAGTTGCCCCATTTTGTACAGGTAATGTTCTCCATGCTTGAACTGTAAACACCTCCAGGTTCACCTCGAATAATGTCGCTACTAATATGCTGTTCTTGACGAAACAATTGGGCTGTATGGACACGGCAATTTTTTTTATTTTCAACGTTTTGCATACCCATGGATACGGTACGCATGTCATTTCCTCCCATACGTACTAATGTTTAATTTATTATTTTAAAATTTTGAATTATTTATCAATTTCTCTCCCATCTTTTAACCTACTTCACACCATTTACACCCAATTCTTCGGCAAAATTTCTTCCTGTTGCGTCGCAGCATCTGAATCTCATACCTCAGGTTTTGTCTGAACTTACGTGTGTGAAATTAACTGAGTCTGAATCTCTAATGCGAAATAAAAGAAAAAATGCATCAAGTCAACGCCTTGTGTCATGAGTTCAAATGGGTGTCCACTTGCTAGTTTTGTTTTTTCATAAATCTCGAACCAGAGTGAAGACATTTGATGCGTAGAAGAAGCAAATGCTTGCTTAATTTGATTGCATTTCATTACTGCTTAATTATCTTGCTTCTTTTCGCTTTTCAGCTTTACAAGGTTCAATTAAACGGTATGATTTAATTTGTTCCAGTCTCGGTCTTAAGAAATTTCTTATTTTCGGTATGATTTAATTGTGATTTTTTATATGGGTGTAGTGTTATCACGGACGAACATTTCTTATTTTCGGTATGGAGCAATTCTACTAATTTAACCATTTTAACGACTTGATTTCATATTTTCACTCATTTACATTATAGCTATTTCAATATTAATGTGTTATTTTTATTTTTTGAAGACATTTGCTTTCTTTATATGAATGTGTTATTTTATATTAATGTGTTATTTTCATTTTCATCAATTTATATAGATGGATGTTGAAGATTATCTCCTATCAGTAATGAAAGTATTGATAAATGGCCATTGTGGAAATATGTTATTAAAATTGATAAGCATGGTGAAACGAGTGAAAATAGTAAATGGAGTTGCAATTTTTGCAATGATCAATACCAAGGAACTTATTCACGAGTAAAAGCACATTTACTCAAAATCACTGGTCAATGAGTAGCAACACGTGTAGAGATTTCAACATCAGAGTTTGCCGTTTTAATGAAACTTGATCATGAAGCTACAAAAGGAAGAAGTAAAAGTCAGAAAAATAAAGTTGAAAGTCAAGTATCATCTTACTCACCGCACGGAGAAGAGTCTTGGAAAAAAGGTCAAATGATTAATGAACAATGGAAAAAGAGCTCGACAAAAAGATAGCTCGATTCTTTTATTCAGCAGGAATTCCATTTCATGTGGCTAAAAATCCACATTATAGAAGATCTTATGCCTTAACATGTTCAATGAATATTCCAAGTAAGTTTTATCATTATACTTTCATTATTAACACGAAAATACTGAAATTCTTAAATGTACTAATTGCATTGTCTCTTTTGATTTATAGGTTATATAGCTCCGGGGTATAATTCATTGAGAACACGACTTTTGGATGAAAAAAAAGAGCATATTGATGTAGAACTTGATGATATTAGAGACATTTGGGAAAGTAAATGAGTTACAATAGTTTGTGATAGATAGACTGATCCACAACATCGACCACTAATAAATTTCATAGCTGTTAATGTAAATGGAGTTGTTTTCTTGCGTGCTATTAATTGTGATGGAATAAAAAAAGATCAATATTTTATATATTCATTGATTGAAGAAGTTATCAAAGAAGTTGGATCGAAAAATATTGTTCAAGTTATTACAGATAATACAGCAGTATGTAAAGCAGCTAGTACATTGATACAACAAGCACATCCTCGGGTAAGAAATCATTTATAGTTTTTATTCAATGTTTATAAATCAATATTTTTTTGCAGATTTATTGAACTCCATGTATTGTACATACTCTTAAGTTGGCTTTCAAAGATATATTTAATCCAAATGAAAAGGATGTCATGATATATGGTGCATACGGGTGGATTGCTGAAACAATTGCTTCTCTTGACTTGATTAGAAATTTCATCAATAATCATTCTAAGAGACGTGTCATGTTGAAGAATTTTTCAAAATTGACAATACTTTGTGTTGCTGATATTCGTTTTGCTTTACACTATATTATGATTAAAAGGTTTCAGGATTTGAAGAGTGGATTGAGATCTTTAGTGATTTCTCCAGAGTGGTCAACTTACAGGTATGATAGTATTGAGAAGGCTTCATTTGTTCGAGAAAAATTACTTAATGATGATATATGAGATTTAGTAGATTATATTCTTATATTCTCAAAACCAATTTATGAGTTGATAAGAGAATGTGATTTGGTGAAGCCTTATCTTCATCTCGTATATGAAAAGTGAGATACTATGTTACTTCATGTAAAACAATTTTTTTACATGAAGAAAAAAATGAAAGTGATGAGTCTAATTTTTGGAATGTGGTTCATAATATTCTTGTCGGGAGACTTGATAAGTTATTAACTCCATTACATGCGATGTCTCATACATTAAATCCAAGGTACATAATTGCGTACTTTTATTTATATCACATTCAAATTGTCGATATTATACATTTTGTGTTTATTTATCAATAATTTTCCAGGTGTACAACAAAGGAATGGTAATCACAACACCCAAATCTACCACCATTGCAATCTGATTCAAAACTTTTCTCATTAAGGATGTAATGGATTGATGTTTTTTACTGAATATGATATTAGATTAAAAGTACTAACTGAACTTGCAAGATTTATTGGTTGTTTGGAAAATTTTGGCAATCACAGATCAATGGCTAGTAGAGCTAAGATGGAACCAATGGAGTGGTGGTTGGCTTACGGTGCTTATGCTCCTCATCTCCAAGCTATGGTTTTGAGATTATTATGGCATGTTTCTTCTTCATCATGCTCAGAAAGAAATTAGAGCACATATTCTTTTATCCACTCATCAAGAAGAAGTTCTTTAAATCCAAAGCGTGCTGAAAAATTGGTATATATTCATACTAATTTACGTGTACTTTCAAGAAATAAAGAAGAGTATGTTCAAGGAGAGACAAAAATGTGGGATATTGCAGGTGATAACGTTAATGCAAGTGATGATGCTAGTGTTCTTGAAATGGCAAATTTATCTTTGGATGAACCTGATTTCGAAACTTTTTTGCTTCAAGAGTTGAATTTCGATGACGATGAAATTGAAATGAACTCTTAGAAGATTTATGTACTTTTACTTTAATGAACAAATTTAGTATTGAAATATTTGGATATTTTTTGATATTATCTTATTCATGAATTTAATTTAATTTAATTTTTATTTTAAATAATATGTGTGGCGTGTCCTATTGGACACTTTACGAAGGCCGTGTCCTCGTTCCCGTTTTCTACGTTTTTAAGTGTTGTCGTATCCCGTGTCCAACATCCTAGCGATACAACAATGTAGTCGCAGCTGGAGTACGACAATGACGGCGACTCATATCTGCATCAAAAAATTTTCACCAACATTAAACAATAAACGTAAAATTATACTACAAATACTACTCTTTTAAACAAATACTTCAATTAAATTATATACTAAACATTGTAAACATAATAATCTACAATTTAAAAATAAAAAACTAATCCTAAATAGTAAACTAAATATTTCAAAACGATAAAAAAATATCCTAATTATAAAAAATATACTAAATATTTCTAAACAACTACTATTCTTTAAAACAAATACTCAAATTAAATTACATACTAAACATTCTACGATAAAAACTAATTTTCTAAACAAATACTACTCTTTTAAACAAATACTCCAATTAAATTATATACTAAACATTGTAAACATAATAATCTACTCTTTAAAAATCATAAACTAATCCTAAATAGTAAACTAAATATTTCTAAACGATAAAAAAACATCCTAATTATAAAAAATATACTAAATATTTCTAAACAAATACTACTTTTCAAAACAATATTTTTGTAAATACTAAATAAATATTACTAATTACAACAAATTTATTATTTAAAACAAATACTTCTATTAAATTATTTGCTACATATGGTAAATATAATAATATATTCTTTAAAAATCATAAATTATTTTTAAGCACTAAACTAAATATTTCTAAACGATAAAAAATATCATAATTATAAAAAATATACTAAATATTCTTAAACAAATATTACTCTTTAAAAAACTAATTTTTGTAAATACTAAAATAAAAATTACTAATTAAAAAAAATTATTTAAAACAAACACTACAATTAAATTATATACTAAACATTATAAACATAATAATCTACTCTTTAAAAAAATACTAAACTAAATATTTCTAAATGATAAAAAACGAATCTTAATTACAATAAAGATTGAAATGAAATGTATACTAAATATTATAAACATATTAAACAAAACTTTCAAAAAAAATTATTAATAATCATAAACAAATATAATTTAAAAACAAATCCTAATTAGAAAAAATAAAATTAAATGTAATAAAAAATAATTAAATAATACAATAATTTAAATTTAAAGAAATATAATTATATATTAATAATTATATATTGGATGATGGAGAATGAGAAGAAAGATGGTATAAAGATGATAGAAATGAAAGATTATTTATAGGAGATTTAAGAGAGGGGCATAAATATAATTATATATATTTAACTCGCAACCACGTTTACCAAACGCGGCCGCTATTCGTCATACGCGGTTGCGTTTACGGAAGAGGATTGATCCTAAAAAAAATCTTTTTTTAGTATTATTCGAATGAACCAAATGAAAATGGGCAAACTCATTAAATTATACTGACAAAAGTTGGTGTTGCCATTATAATTCCAAGTTGATCAAAAAACAGCTAACACCTGTTATAATCTTCTTCGATCTGCACAAGGATTTTGAAGCTGAAGCTGATGGCCTGCTTGTTTCTCGCTTACGAGATGCTCATTCAGAAACTTGTAGCCAGGAAACTGTCCAACCCAATGCCTCTTCCTCCCATCAAACACCTCACTTTCATCGTTACCGGCTCCACCTCCGGCATCGGCAAAGAAATCGCCAGGTTTAGTGCTTTAGTTTCTTTTAATCGCTTAGTCGCACAACCCACAAGTACATTATCCTTCTTTATTCTCAGGCAACTTGCCGAAGCAGGAGCACACGTTGTAATGGCGGTGAGAAACCCAAAAGCCGCGACAGGCTTGATAAACATTTGGCAAAATAATTGGTCAGAAAAAGGTCTTCCTCTTAATATTGAGGTAATATTTACTTTGAACTTCAAAACACTTCATTTCTCGCTTGTTCTGCTGTGATTAACATTTCATCTTTAAGATTAGACAATGGAGCTTGATCTTTTGTCTCTTCAATCTGTATCAAAATTTGCTGAATCATGGAATCAACGTTCAGTACCTCTCCATTGCCTTATCAACAACGCTGGAATTTTAAAAATAGGGGGTTTGTGTTCAGCTCTTCATTTGCAGATTTTTAAAAGAAGATAAAATTTTATTGTTTTTTTCAGTACCACAAGAATTTTCAAAGGATGGATATGAACAACATATGCAAGTCAATCATCTTGCTCCATCTCTGCTCTCTGTTTTACTTTTACCTTCTTTGATCAGAAGCTCATCTAGTCGTATTGTTAATGTGAACTCCATTGTAAGTCACAAACCATCGTAAAACTGATAAATTTGAACTTGGTTTTGTTAATCTGAACGTTATTTTCATACAGATACATTACTTTGGCAAAGTTGATCCACAAGATATGAATATAACATCTGGGAAACGAAAATTCTCCAGTATGGTTGCATATTCAAGCAGTAAACTAGCATCGGTACGAAATTTGTTTGTTTACTTAGCGTTTGAGTGAAATTTTGTATTGATGAGTTGAAAGCAGTGCAGATTATGTTTAGCAGTGTTCTTAATAAGAGAATGTCAACTGAATCAGGGATACATGTAGTTTGTGTTCATCCTGGAATGGTCAAGACCAATGTTGTAAGCTTCTTACAGTCAGTTGTCAATGTGGTCAAGACTAAGTCTTTTTCATTACAGGCTAGGGATCTTCCAAAAATGGCAGCACNTAATGCGGTTGACCCTAAAAAAACCCGATTTATTTTTAGCGAACGAAAAAGACATTACTTGTCAACCATTAATAGTACTTATACTATAATTCACTATTTATGTGTAGTGACTACTATGCCATCTACCACCATTAAATAGTACTTTTATATTATAAATTAGACAAATTGTGCAAATTTTATATTTATTATTATCAATCCATACTATTACCATTCATATTTGAAATTCAAAGTCTTATGATTGAAAATATATTATATATTACATATATATGTCTATTCATAATAGAAATAAATAATACAATAAAAGATTAAATCAAATAAACTATTAATGATATGACAAACTATAATATGATATATTATCTGAGTTTTAGAGTAAGTAATTTTCACCCATTTTTACCAATAAGTAAATCAAGCATTACCATTTTTACGTGGAACTCGAGTATTGAGAGAAAATACTTTCATACACATTAAAAAACTTTTATTATTTGAATTATTTAAAAACTAAATAAATATGGATAATAATATACGTTAGAAAAAGAAAATAGTGAAATAAACATGGTTAGTTGTATCACATCCCTAAATAAAATGTGGAGTAAGGATAGGGCCCGCTTATGTTTTTTTTCTAAAACAAGTAATGTTTTGTCCTTGTTTTTTAGTATTATTTATTTTTAATGCATTTTAAAATATCAATAAATCAATTTACACTTGTCATGTCATTTATTTTTATCTTTTTAAAAAAAAGTGATGTTTGTCAGTCACTATTCAGTACACCCAAACATTTTTTTAAATATAATGTGAATGTATGACACATAATTGGTAAATTGCATATACAATCGTTATAAATATCATGCTTTCAAATTTTAAGAATTGTATAATTTGATTTTAAAGTTTTAAGATTATTTATATTTAATATTAATTTTAGCTAATATTTTAAATATTTTTTTATTTTACATTTAATTTATTAACCTTAAAAATATATAATGATTATTTTTTCCAACTTTAAATATTTTACATAAATTATCCACAAAAAAACAAAAACCACTATTATTTTATGTAATTTTCAAAATTTTGGAAATATTATATTTACCATCTTTTAAATATTGTAATTGACACATTGCATAGATGGTTCTCGCTTTATCGAGAATGTATGGCTCCAATGTTTTAGAAGTGGATGATTTATTATTTCGATATACATCAAAATAATGATAAAATCTGCCCAGCCACAACTAGATATTTATTTATTTTTTTTTTGTAAAAAACTATATTAATATTCAATATTATTACTTTAACTTACCTACATTTTTATTTTATGTATATGTTCAAACGCCTATATGAATTTAAATGCAAAATTTTAATTAAATTCAATATAATGACATCTCAAAGTTTAAAATAATATAGATGTGATATTCATAACGTCTGGAGATATTCATTACATATTTTATGTTTAAGAGATCAAATACAAATTAATGATTCGTTTAAAATATTAACGAATATTATGCTTAAATTTGAATTGTTTTGAGAGTTTGAGAGCAAAATTTGAGATACGTTTTACAACTTATTTACCAATTATAATAATTGCTATAGTTTTTTTTGTAATTTTTAAATTTGAAGAACACAATTTTCATATTATTTTAAAGTTTATGGGTTTCTAAAAACACGAATTCATTTTCAATTAATACTGAATATATTATATAATAATATTATTATAGTTGTAATGAGAAAATTGAATTGTAAGAAGATAATAAATGCAAGGAAGGGTGAATGTGTAAGTTTTACAACAAGATTTCTTATTTGTTACCCCATCCCTATGCTGCCTGGCAGTGTTTCCATGTGATGGAGAGAGGGTTCATTGTCTTCGTCTGCGTCTACCTCTGCGCCCTGCGGTCTCGGTCCCTTCTCTCTCAGATTCTGCCCCCACTTTTTTTTTTCTCATTCAATTTGGTTATGGTGATTTCCACACACAAACACACACTTATAATTATCAGTTCAAACACAGACAAACAATCCATAAGGCAATGATTCTAATTGGGTTTATTTTGCTTCCTAAATTAACACATGTTTTCTATAATCATTACCTTTTTACCGGGGATTAGATTCTTATTCTCAATGTACACGCTCACATCCTACTCCTCCTACTCTATCTTCTTCTCTTTCGCCTCTTTCTTCTTCACCTTTCTCATGCATTCATGAGTCGATACTCAACTGGGTTTCTGGTGTCTCGTTTCTTTCTTTGTTAATAATGGGGTGTTTTGTGTCTCAGTTAGCAGCGAAATTTGCCTTCTTTCCACCTAAACCACCCACCTACCAGGTCAAGAAGAGAGACGACGGAACTCTGGTTGCCGTTTCCACCTCCTCCTCCCGACCCTTGTCTGTGGATGATTCTTCTCTTGATGTATTGTCTATTAGGACCAAAAGAGGCAACAAGATTGTAGCTTTTTACTTCAGGAACCCTTACGCCAGACTAACTGTGCTCTACTCTCACGGCAATGCTGCTGATCTGGGCCAGCTTTATGACCTCTATGTCCAGCTCAAGGCCAATCTCAGGGTTAATCTTATTGGGTAATCTCTAGTTATGTTTTTTGCGATTTTGTGAGTACACCCACAATTATTTCGTATGTAAAACCCTCAAATTGTGCCAAGATTTCTTTTCTTCTAAAGAGGTACTCGTTAGATCTAAAAGCTAGACGCATGATGGGACAAAACAATGCTACTTTATTGATGAAGAATAATTATTTTTCCTTCTCATCTCTTGAGATTGTAGTTTAAACTTCCGTGACCACTTGTAAATCTGGAGACAAATCACAGTGTTGTTTTTTCTTCTTCTTCAGTTTTCACTCATTTTCTATTTCAGGTATGACTATTCTGGCTACGGTGCATCTACAGGGAAGGTAACTAACAATCCCATTTCATATCTTCATCGCTTGAGATGCCACTTTGTGGGATTAATGATGATTTGTATTGCAGCCGAGTGAATATGACACATACGCAGACATTGAAGCTGTATACGAGTGTCTTCAAACAGAATATGGTCTAAGTCAAGAGGATTTGATTCTATACGGTCAATCAGTTGGGAGTGGTCCGACATTGCATCTAGCCGCAAAACTGCCTAGATTAAGAGGTGTAGTTTTGCATAGTGCTATACTTTCAGGTCTCCGCGTCCTCTGTCATGTTAAGTTCACTCCATGTTGTGACATTTACAAGGTTTGTCCTAACATATACATAACAAGTTTGTCTGAAATCGGATTTGTTTCGATTACTTGAAGTTGTTATTTGAAATGCAGAATGTGAACAAGATTAGGAAGGTGAAATGTCCCGTACTTGTTATACATGTAAGTTGTTGGTTGTGCGATGAATTCATTCGTTCATGTCAATGATTTCGAATCAATGATCATTTTCAGGGAACAGATGACGATGTAGTAAGCTGGTTACATGGAAATGGACTGTGGAAAATGGCAAAAGAGCCATTTGAGCCATTGTGGATTAAAGGAGGTGGTCATTGCAACTTGGAGCTATACTCGGATTACATTCGACATCTATCTCGGTTTGTTAAAGAAATGGAGAGCATGTCGACTCGTATTCAATTGATTAAAAGCCGTCAAACTCCGGTTGTTGAAAAGAGATCAAAGTTTGGTGCTATAAAATGGTGCAAGCCAAAATGTTTGAGTTTGAAATGCAGATACCCGAAGTTGCCAGTTTGGAGACCGGCATGTACGGAGCCAAGCTGCACTAGTTNATGTATACTATAATGATAATCGGGATCTTTTACTGGTTTTAATAATTGAATATTGCATGTATTTGTATTCTTAATTAGTTAATTTATTATTTTCTAAACTAATATTATTTAACAAACATTAAAATTAAAAATTTATTCAACCCAAATACATTTACAAATTTGAATTCCCAAATCAGTCATGGAACCCCAGCTCTATTGGATCTAGACCAATATTTTCGTGATATTTATTATTTATGATATTGTTCAAAAACATTATAATTCTATATAATGTTGTTTTTAATAGGATTATTAAACGTTCATAAACTATTTATGCTATTTTTTATATTTTACATATTAAATTACTTAACCTAATTATCAATATTTTTTTATAAAAACATATCAATCCCACGTTTAAAATAATACTCCGAGTCAAGTGTTATTGACTATTTTAACACCCCAAAAATTAGGGAATAGCATATTTGCTCAATTCCCAAATTACATGAAGGTAGGAAAACGACAGGCCGGCCGGCCGACAACCTACAGAAGTTGCAAGTACTCATCATACAATTTCTCAAGCATAAACTCATCGCCTGGAATGGGACCGCATTCCATTTCCAGCTCACTTTTCCGGCCATAACCCAGAAATTCTTCTTCGAACAGCGGCGAAACAGAAGGCTCAACTTTATCGCTTTTCACTCCATACGGCGGCAAAATCCTTGTCGCCTTCGGGAAATAAATCTTGGTCCTTGCAACTGGAGGATCATTATCATCAACTTTTTTACGGGCATCCTTCTTCTTGATCAAATTAGTGTTCCAGTAGTTCTTGATCTCATTGTCAGTTCGACCTGGGAGCCGTCCTGCTATAAGAGCCCATCGGTTACCCAGTAAGCCATGGAGGCGTAAAATGAGATCAATCTCGTCCTGGCTCATGTTACCCCGTTTAATTCCTGGCCGGAGGTAATTCATCCACCGTAATCTGCAACTCTTCCCACATCGGAGAAGTCCGGCTTTACTGGGAAGGGAGCGCCACTGGCCTTCCCCGTGTTCTTTAATGTAACTTGATAGAAGGGCATCTTCTTTTTGAGACCATGGCCCTCGTCTCAGACCAACTTTGGAACAGCACGGAGATCTTCCCATTTCTTTATGCAGAGGATCGCCTGGCTATTCCTCTGTATATATATACAAAAAAGTGCACTCTTTAATGGCAGCTTTTTTAATAAAATATTAGTTTTTTATATAATATGTAAGATATTGTTGATGCATTAATTTAAAATAAAAAATAAGAGATAAATTTATTCAAGAATTTATTTGTGTGTTGTGCACAAATTATATAATGTATAATCATAATTTATAATTAGAATGCATGCAGAATCAAAATATATAATTAAAATCTGAGTAGTGTTCTGTGTAAACATATAATGAATTATAAAATGTAAAAACATTCTGCAAAAATATTGTAATTAAAATGTAGAATTTTAATTGAGTTAGATGGTACAAAATAATTATCTCTCTTTCTTATAAATTTGAAATTATAATTCTATATTAAAATAATATTTTTAATTACAAAATAAATTAATAATATTTTTTTATTTAAAAATCATATAATAAAAAAAATAAAAATATTGAATAAGATATTGTCCAATAAGAAACTCAACAAGTGATAATATAAATACCAAATTTTAGAAAAAAAAAATTCATTATGATACAAACGATGAAAATTTGATTCGGAACAAAAATGTATATATATGAAAAATATAGTTAACAATGTAAGATGGTGCATCAAAATTTGTAAATTGCATAAAAGTCTCGAAGTTGATATAATGTGTGATTTTGGCTTCCATATTTCAAAATTACGTGTTGATCCCAGAACTTCCAAAAACGTTTATATTTAATCATAATACTCGTTAATTTTTTAAACGTCTCAATAGTTTATATTGATTAATTAACCTTGAAAAAAAATGAAATGACAATGTTTCTAAACTTTGAAAATTTTAAAAATAATGCATAAATTATCAAAACCACTTATACGAAAAACACTACTATTTACTCGAGAGTCATTTTTAAACGATTTTGAAACTTCAATGGGTTCTCATGCAAATTACAAACTTTGGGGACATCGCTTTTACATTATCTTAAACATTGGGGGCAAATGTCGTAATTTTCTCGTAAAAAATAATGAGTAGAATGCATAATGCATTTTCAGAATCAAGTCTGAACTTGATTATGCATTATAGTTAAAAAACCAGAATGTATTATGATTATAATTCATAATTAGAATTTAAAATGGATATTGTTCTGTTTCAAAAAACAGATTATGCATTCTATAATTCATAATCTGTTTTCATAATTTGTGCATAATACAGCCTAAATATGATAAACTCATGCTTTAGATTACTAAAACGCGCGGGCTTTAAATTATGATTTTGACACTAAAAAATTGATATTGCCTATTATTTGAGTGTTTTTTAAGATACATAATTGATTTAATTATATATCGAATTTCAACATTGTATTCGTGTTTGACGGTTGTTTTCGTATAGGTCCATCATGATTTATAAAAAAAACTATATTAGAAAAATAATCGAACTTAAACAAAAATAGATGTACGTATAAGAATAAAATTTGAATTGCATCTATGTGATTTCTACTTGAAAGAAGTATTAAAAATACTTTCACACATATAATATAAAATAACTAATTCATTAATTTATAATGTTATATCATAAATAATTATATTGATCTAATTTTACTAATTTATTTGATTTTAAAAAATTATATTTTGAATTTTAAAGAACACAATATGGTTTAAATATCAATTTAAAAATAAACCATATTATAAATTGAACGGTATTTGAAATTTTAAATAATTGCANTTTGGAATTAGAAGGAAAAACAATAGATAAATAAATGTAGAATGAGAATTAAATATTAATTTATGTAATTTTTATATTAACAAAAAATATTTGATATGCCATATTCATTGAACTTTACATTTTTGTAAAATTATAATTACGCACATTTAAATTGATGATTGACTTTATCAAATATTACAAGTATATTAACCTAACTTTCTAACAATATATTTTGATATTACAATTGCAACAACAAAAATTTTAAGATTATGTTATGGGTGAAAATCTTAATCTCATAAGATTAAATTTGTTTATAAGTAGAGACCACTAGTAATCAATTTGTATGCTGTAAGAAAATATAATTTTTACGTGAAAAATACGAAAACCGAGATAAAAATCAACGGGATATCATACCTAGTAGAATTCCAAAATCTTATAAGAGAGTGGATATTTTATGTTATTCCCAAAATCTTAGGCATCTAGGTTGTTTATTGAGCAATCAAAGAAGATTTTTGCATACTTTAAAATTTTGTCTAAAGTGTGGAAAATGCAACTATCTTCGGTCACAACTCAATGGACCACATCGTTATTTACACAACTAATCGATATCAAGTGTCGATCAAACAACATGATCAACCGATCGACGTCTATCACTCACATCATTTGACCCCGTGTGTGTCGAATCATGCATTCAAGTGGATAAAAGTAGTGGAATCATTTTTGCATCACACCAAATATTTAAGGACAAATAATTCATAATTTTTCAAACATTAAATAAAAGCAACAAGGCCACACATAAATCATGGTTAGTCCATTGACCCTTCTTTCCAACCTCCAAAGCGTTCTTCCTCGTAGTTTCCTTCATCCTACAATTAAAAGATTCGACCAAATCAATTATACCATGTTCTTGTTATTTGATTTATTTGGATACATAAAAACAAATGAGTATTACGTAAAATATAGTGAATTTTGATCTGATTATGAAATTTATAATCGTTCGTGTTTGGTAAAATCTAGAGCAATAATAGTATCCGGGCAAAGTTGATTGTCCTCCTACAAACTCATGCAAATTCACATTTCCATCAACTTTTAAAAAAATGTATTTTCATTATTATTTTTATGACATTATTTATTTAGATATTCATATTATTGAAGCGTAACTTATTATATAATATGAATATATTTGTTACTAAAAAAATTAAAATAATGTAACAAAAATACTAAATCTTTGAAAAAACATACCACAAAAATGAGAGTATATGAAAAGTATTTATTGAGTTTATGGTCAACTTTATAAAAGACTAACACCCCTCGATCTCTTTTGCCAAACATGAGGGCTCAATTTTTTTCAAAGCGGCGATATTGAATATTCTTTTTTACTAAACACGAACAAATGACTATAAATTCCATAACTATATCAAAATCCAGTACATTATATCAATGTTTTAAAAATCGGTACCGATCGGTATACCGGACAAACTTATTAGATCGATATACCGGATATCTATCGGGTTTATCGGATATGTACCGGAATATTAAATTATAAAATATTCATATTTAATTTTTTTTGAAAAAAACGCGATCCGACCTACAAAAAATGCATAGAAAAATTTAAAACATTGCATTTTACGCAATATCTCTAAAAACGAACCTGGTAATTGAAGTTGAGCCCAATCTTGATCTCCCCACAATACTCCCCATCGTTAACAACCCTATACGGCATTACTGGAATACTTCCTTCAGAAAAAACAGGTTCTAAAGACACCCTGAAAGCTCAAACACACCCAAATTTGGATTATATACAACAAACTTGACTCATAATTGATACTCACTCTGATTCTCCAAGCAAATCATCGCTTGAAAAATTGTCTTTATCCATTAGTTTAATCTTCAGTTCAGTAACACCATGTGATATTGTGAAAATAAAAGTTTCATTCCACTCTGGGTTTGATCCTTGATCTGTTCTTAATCGGATAAATTAACATCACACAGTAGTAATTAACAAGTATCAAAATAACCTGATGCTACGCTGCTTTTCTTCTCCTGTGTTCGAATAGTCAATATCGCATAAGGATCCATACTAGCTGCAAAAATATCAGAAAAAACCCAGATGATTTAAGTAAAACGCGAAGATTTTCAAAACCCAGAAACGTGAAGTAAGAATTAATCGAAGCGAGATCTGTAGTAATTAAGAACCCAATAAAAATACATAAAAAATCTCTGTTTTGAAGGCCTTTGGCGCTAACGAGAAGAACTTCGAGGGTTCCTCGAGGCATATTGGGAGACTGCTGCAAGAAGGAATGGGAATGAATATGTCTGGGTTCAATATCAGTTACATTTGAATGAAGACAAAAACATAAAAATACGTTATAGTTGACAATTTGCCAAATGACCATGTTCTATTACAAGCTTAATCACGTTTTTTATTCCCTATTCCATATTTAATAACATACGTAGTCATTTTTTATTGGTTCCCAAATTTATTATTATTATTATTATTATTATTATTCTTATTCATATTGAAAGTAATATATGCATTGAAAAATTTATTGAGAATACAAATATATTCCAATCGAAATTGAATTTAGATGAGTTATTTGTATGAAGAGTCTCACTTGTGAATTTTCAAGGTATTTAGAGTGAATTACATATTAGATTAATATTTGTGTTTAATTTATAGATAATTAGATAATTATTTATTGTGTTTAATTCAATAGTGATCTTTCTCAAATTACACATATTATCATTTTTCATTCTCATTTTTTAATAATGCATTAACATTCCTCAATTACTAAATTTTGTCAATTTTGATACAAATCGATGAAAATACCATTAGCACATTTCAAAACTAACGGATAGCGTGCTTGAGGTGTCGACCAAATATTCTATGATAAATACATTGAGAAAAGAAGAGTGTGTTTCAATTTTAAACCTAAAAAATGTCTTGCGATCAATATGACCGACGAATTTTAGGTTAGAGTTCCGGACAAGTATACCGGTTGTACCGATCATACCGGTACATACCGATATGAAAACATTGGGTAAAAGTAAACATTTTTGGACAAAATTATGTATGTTGATGCATAAAAGTATTATATTTATGTTAGATGTTTGTGTTGTATATATATTTTTGTCTATAGTTATATATGTAAGTATTGTTTTCACAACCTAAATTAAACGAGTATGATGCATGTAATTTTTGAAATGTGTTAGGGGTATTTTCATCAATTTATATCAAAATCAACAAAATTTGTTAATGTAAAGTATATAATGCATTATTCAAAATTGAGGAGTGAAAAATTATATTTTATATAATTTGAGGGATTAATATTGAATTAAAGTCAATATTTACTATTTGGATTTCTTTACATACAAACCACATACTTAAAATTAGATTGATCATATATTTACATTTATATAAACAATGTTAAAGCGTAAAATTTAAGAGTTTTGTAACCTAAAGAATAAGCCTTTAGCCCTGTTTGACCAACCGGTACGGCAAACCGGGTGGCACCGTACTGAGTTTTTGGATCGGAACTCGAGTTTTCCATGTCGGACCTGAAATATTTTAAAAAATTAGTATCGAGCGGTATATCATGCGTAAAATTCGAACTAGAATAAAAACATTGGTCCCTAGCTACTTCTTTCCCGGATCGAAAATTCGATAACTATAACCACCGAAAGATAATCATTTTTCTTTTGATTTCTACATATTAACAAACTTAATGTTTATAATAATAAATTTCTAAAGCATGTGTTTTTTTTATAAAAAGGTTTTCACCAATAAAGTTTGATATTTCTTATTTATTTTCGTATTAATTTTGTCAAGAATTTTCATTGGACACTTAATCATAAAAAAGATTTACTACTAATTTTTAGTGGCAATAAAAAAATAATAGAAATTCATGGAAAAATGGAATTGACAAAGTCCTGTGGATCAAATGGCTGGAGATCATCCAAACCTTCACCAACACCNTGCTGCAAGAAGGAATGGGAATGAATATGTCTGGGTTCAATATCAGTTACATTTGAATGAAGACAAAAACATAAAAATACGTTATAGTTGACAATTTGCCAAATGACCATGTTCTATTACAAGCTTAATCACGTTTTTTATTCCCTATTCCATATTTAATAACATACGTAGTCATTTTTTATTGGTTCCCAAATTTATTATTATTATTATTCTTATTCATATTGAAAGTAATATATGCATTGAAAAATTTATTGAGAATACAAATATATTCCAATCGAAATTGAATTTAGATGAGTTATTTGTATGAAGAGTCTCACTTGTGAATTTTCAAGGTATTTAGACTGAATTATGTATTAGATTAATATTTGTGTTTAATTTATAGATAATTAGATCATTATTTATTGGGTTTAATTCAATAGTGATCTTTCTCAAATTATACATATTATCATTTTTCATCCTCATTTTTTAATAATGCATTATACATTTCTCAATTACTAAATTTTGTCAATTTTGATACAAATCGATGAAAATACCCTTAGCACATTTCAAAACTAACGGATAGCGTGCTTGAGGTGTCGACCAAATATTCTATGATAAATACATTGAGAAAAGAAGAGTGTGTTTCAATTTTAAACCTAGAAAAATGTCTTGCGATCAATACAGTCGACGAATTTTAGGTTAGAGTTCCGGACAAGTATATCGGTTGTACCGATCATACCGGTACAGACCGATATGAAAACATTGGATAAAAGTAAACATTTTTTGACAAAATTATGTATGTTGATGCATAAAAGTATTAGATTTATGTTAGATGTTTGTGTTGTATATATATTTTTGCCTATAGTTATATATGTAAGTATTGTTTTCACAACCTAAATTAAACGAGTATGATACATGTAATTTTTGAAATATGTTAGGGGTATTTTCATCAATTTATATCAAAATTGACAAAATTTGTTAATATAAAGTGTATAATGCATTATTCAAAATTGAGGAGTGAAAAATTATATTTTATATAATTTGAGGGATCAATATTGAATTAAACTCATTATTTACTATTTGGATTTCTTTACATACAAACCACATACTTAAAATTAGATTAGATTTACATTTATATAAACAATGTTAAAGTGTAAAATATAAGAGTTTTGTAACCTAAAGAATAAGCCTTTAGCCCTGTTTGACCAGCCGGTACGGCAAACCAGGTGTCACCGTACTGAGTTTTTGGATCGGAACTCGAGTTTTCCATGTCAGACCTGAAATATTTTAAAAAATTAGTATCGGGCGGTATACCATGCGTAAAATTCAAACTGGAATAAAAACATTGGTCCCAAGCTACTTCTTTCCAGGATCGAAAATTCGACAACTATAACCAGTGAAAGATAATCATTTTTCTTTTGATTTCTACGTATTAACAAACTTAATGTTTATAATAATAAGTTTCTAAAACATGTGTTTTTTTTATAAAAAGGTTTTCACCAATAAAATTTGATATTTCTTATTTATTTTCGTATTAATTTTGTCAAGAATTTTCATTGGACACTTAATCATAAAAAAGATTGACTACTAATTTTTAGTGGCAATAAAAAAATAATAGAAATTCATGGAAAAATGGAATTGACAAAGTCCTGTGGATCAAATGGCTGGAGATCATCCAAACCTTCACCAACACCAACAAACTTCACAGGAATTCCAAGTTCCTCCACAACACTTACCTGTAAATAAAACATCTTATTATTTCAACACAAACACGAAACAAAACGACCCAACAAAGAGAACTTAACGATGCATCCTCCCCGAGCAGAACCATCGAGTTTTGTCAAAATCAAACCAGTTACTCCGACGACCTACGAGGCACATTCATCATTTCACAATCTATATTATGTAGATGAAGTTATAAATGTTACATCATTGAATTCTCTAGCTTGTGGAAGCATATTTAAACCAGTTGTTCCATCAAGAACTAGCAGAATTTCCTGCACCAATCACAAACTAAACTGCTCATAAAAGGCATCAATCATCTCGTTTCGCGATAACAAAATAATCGTACAATGATCACATTGTTAAGGAAGTAATTGTACGACCAAATTTGCCAAATTATATAAATTTTAGGAACCTTAAATGCCATCGGGCCGATTTGAAAATGATAACTTACATTAGGTGCTCCAGATACAACTTTCCCTATGGATTTTTTGCAAGAGACAAGCTCTTCCATAAGACTATAATTAGTGTGCAAACCTGTAATATTTTCAGACAACAAAATAACATGAAATGATTTCAACAAAATATACAAATTCAACTTCATTCAAACTCACATACGTCCAGAAGTATCACATAGAACAACATCAAAGCCTTGTTCTCTTCCCCGTTTCACGGCCTGCGAAATAACTACTCGAAAAAAACATCAAGATGAAATACAGTTAACTCATTGTGTTCCATAAATGTGCTTCCTCTACCTGCTGATGCTTTTGCATTCTCTTTTTCAGCTACAACAATCTCACAACCAGTCCTTTTAGCCCATATCTCTAATTGATCACTTGCTGCAGCTCTAAAAATATCTCCTGCGGCTAATAATACCTACAAGTTTTCATGTGGGAGTTGAGAACTCATGATTTAGGATCTTTCAAACGAGAAAGAAAGAGATCGTCTCACCTTGGATCCGTCGTTTTTCAGCCTATGTGCAAGTTTTCCTGCATAAGCTCATTTTTAGATTGAAATTCACACTCAGAATGATCATCAATGAACAAAAATGGGATGTAGAACGAATAAAAAAACGGGTAAAGTTTACGGAATACCAAGAGATGTAGTTTTACCACCACCATTTACACCAACAATCATGACAACAGCAGGTTTCCTATGAAAAAAACAGTCAAGAACATGTAATAAAGAGCAAAATCTAATGATTCTAACCTGAACCCAAGTTGCAAATCTGTTTTAAGTCCCTTTTCTGTTAGCAAACTTAAAATACTACTCTTCAAAGCATTCTAGAAACATGAATTGAAGCTTCAAATAGCTGAAAAATTTGTTAATCTGAACAAAGATACTGTGATTAACATACTTTGATATCACTTCCAGATTTCAATTTTCCTGCGTAGATATCCTCCCTTAATTTCTCTACAATCTTGATAGTAATTCGAGGTCCAAAATCAGCAATCAGCAACGCCTACAGTAAGATATAGTAAATACATGTAGTGAAGAATTTAAAATGGGGAAAGGGTAAAATGGAAGGCGAAATTGCGAACCTCTTCAAGTTCATCCAAGACTTTATCGGTATCGGAGAGATTCCAATAAAGGAGAAGCTCATCGATAGCCGCTAAATTACTTCTCGTTTTGGAAAACCCAGAAAAGATTTTATCAACATCGCTCTTTGCTTTCTCCTTGATTAGTCTCCCAAGCTTGGTAAAAAAGCTTGCTTGCCCAGCAGAGCACTTAAACCGGGAACAGCTTCTCGGAATAAATAGTGGGACTGCGGCGGTTCCGTTCGGATGCAGCCGCGGTTCAACTGGGAGAGGAACAAGACGCAAAGGTAAAGGAGAAGCCATTCTCCAATCCAATTTCGTGACCTGAAAACTAAAAGTAGAATTGGAACTTGTAAACCCAAATCGCTTGTTTCAATCGTGTCATGATGGTAAAAAATCCAGTTTTACAAAGCAAATATGGTGAATCAATACAAAAACATCACATTTCATGTAATAAACTCATCCATTCATAAATTACAATGAAGCTACTTTGCTTCTAGTTCTAGAAAAAACAGCTTTTTGAAAAGAATCACAAGAGCATTTTTCGAGAATAAAGAGAATCACAAGAACTGAGAAATGCAATGTTATATCTGGTGCTAAAGAGTAACATGAAGTTTCCCAGATTTACAAGGCATCAATATACGATTATTTCTACTTGATAAAGAAAGTTCATTGATACGCTTCATGTTTCAACTGGAAGCCTCATTTTAGGCTGCTTTTGCCTTTGGAAGCGAAGGAAGCAACTGGAGACACAAGATTAGTATACAGTAAAAACACAGGAAAATGGAAAAGAGAAGAAAAATGGGAGTGAGATACCTGGTAGAGGGAAATGAGGGAGGTAGCAAATCCAAAGGCACCAGTAACACGAGGTGTAATTTTCTTAGGTGCAAGTTGAAGCAATCCAATAGCAACAACTACATCCATTGATGCTTTAATTAGCGCAAGTGATCTCTCGTTTGATTTCTCGACCTTACTCTGATATCGCTCATCCTGAACCAACAAAAGGATCAACAGAGAAGAAGTTGAAGAAAATAAACTACGATTCAAAAGAGTCAGCAACAAAACCTTGTATTTGTTGGAAGTTTTCAATTCCTTCTCTAATTTCTTCATTGATGATGAAAGCCTCCCAAGTTCGCCAATCTAATTTAACAATAACGAAGAATCCAAAGTGAAATATAAGTTTGATTCTAGTATAGAAATTCAGCATTAATGGGCCAGGAGAATATCCGAGCAGTACAATCCATAAGAAAAGTAAATCACATTGAAAAATATTTAAGAACGTATCACTTTCCTAATAAACTAGAACATTTCTATTTCCACACCCGATGTGCGACAATATTTCAACACCCCTCAAGTTGAACTAGTCTTAGTCGGGTTAAGACTTGCTTCAATATGTGGTAGTACTCGAATTATAGGCCGATCTATTTTTGTCGCCAAAATTCGATGTGTTTTTCTACCATAGTTTTTTTTATCTAAACCAGTACGAACCAACCCGAAACTCACCCTACAACTCTGATACCATATAGAAATTCAAGATTCAATGGGGTGGGAGAGTGTCCGTGTAGTCTAATATATAAAAGAAGTGAATCACGTTTAAACATAAGATAAATGAATCACGTTTAAAATGTCAAACCAAGTCATTACTTAAAATATCACTTCCCTTATAAACTAGAACATTTTTACTTTTACGACCGATGTGGGATAATATTTTAGCATCTAGTATACCTCAACCAAAGAGCTGCAAACTGAAGATCCCAACCAGCAAAACAAAGAGATCCTTCCAATTAATTCAGTCCGTTGCTTGTTCTGCTTTAAGAATCATTGTTACTTATATGCAACCTCTTGTTGATTCCTTTGAGAGCTAAATAACTGAAAATCATACCTTGTAGATGCCTGTCCTACCCAGCCATACAATTTGATCCAGGAACAAGAAAGTCGACAAGAGCGCATTTTTTGACTAAAACAAAGCCCACCCAATGGATGAGTTTGATTCAAATGATTGCATAAGACTGATTTTTTAACCAGTTTGATACCTTTCCCAGTAGAATCAATGGAAGTGGAGTTCCAGGAGCATTTGGACTAATTAGACCATGAAGATCATTAATAAACTGTAAAATTAGAGAACGAGGAGGAATCATAACTGTGAAAAATAACCAATAAAGATTAACTTTGAAAAAAGGAAATAATATCTTAAATACCACACTCAAAAGGGAACAATCTCATATTGGAACAGGAGTTAATACTGACCTTAAACAACCTGAATACTTTACGGGCCAAGCTTGTATTTTTGTCTACGTTTTGAGCTGTCCCAGGCTCTCCATTACTCAAGAATTTTGAACCATATTGTATTGCCCTGCATATCTTGTCCCTTGCTTCAGCTTTATTCAGATACAACACAGCAAGAGCAAGCTCAGATCTTCCAACATCCAAAGCACTCATCTTTAATATAGCTGAAGAATCCAAGTAACAAGTCAATTAATAAGAATCAAACAAATATCCATGAACAATATTTCAATTAAACACAAAAATCCATCAATTAAACAATCCATGAATTTCAATATAAACAACCAACTTAATCAAGTCTCGCCTTTACTTCTGAAACAATGACCTAAAGCATAAAAAATACATACCAAAACACAAATTAAAAGTCTATCTGAAAAAACGGCATAAAGGAATCCTTNTAATATGTCAGATATTGTTGATGCATTAATTTAAAATAAAAAATAAGAGATAAATTTATTCAATAATTTAAATATGATAAACTGATGCTTTAGATTACTAAAACGCGGGCTTTAAATTATGATTTTGACACTAAAAAATTGATATTGCCTATTATTAGAGTGTTTTTTAAGATACGTAATTGATTTAATTATATATCGAAATTCAACATTGTATTCGTGTTTGACGGTTGTTTTCGTATAGGTCCATCATGATTTATAAAAAAAACTATATTAGAAAAATAATCAAACTTAAACAAAAATAGATGTAGGTATAAGAATAAAATTTGAATTGCATCTATGTGATTTCTACTTGAGAGAAGTATTAAAAATACTTTCACACATATAATATAAAATAACTAATTCATTAATTTAAAATGTTATATCATAAATAATTATATTGATCTAATTTTACTAATTTATTTGATTTTAAAAAATTATATTTTGAATTTTAAAGAACACAATATGGTTTAAATATCAATTTAAAAATAAACCATATTATGAATTGAACGGTATTTGAAATTTTAAATAATTGCACAGTTAATTGAATCAGTAGTAATTAAAATATGGTTTAGTAATAGTGGTAGCATGGCGGTCTAAGATGATGCCACGTGTTAATTGTTGAGCCAAGGGAAAGTGTGAACGTAAGAGAGACGCGTGAACGCTGTACCAAACATGCAAATTGGGGTCGGGTCGCCGTCAGTCATTAATTGGTGTTAGGTTACTTGAATGGTGCAATTGCATTCTAATAAATTAAATACGTAATTTAATGTAATAACATTCGTCACTCGGAACATGTTGGGACCATTTAAAGGTAGATTAACTACACAATGTACGTGTCCAAACCGACACCAGACCATGCATCATCTTACCTGACCCGCATTTGCTCCTATTCTTAATGTCTTCCTTCCCTTCTGTCCCAAAATTGTTATACTAGAAATAATACTATTTAATATAAATCAAATATTAATATAAACTATATTTATTAGAATACAAAAACGATGGTATGATGACATTAGTTATTTTCACGTATTTTGTAAAATTTTATTTTTACTCTTGTTAAATTATTATTTAATCAAATATTGATTAAGCAATGACAAAAACATACTTCATGAAACCATGATCATTGTATCGCGATTTTAAACAAAGTTTTTAAAATCAAGAATATTTATATTACGATCACCTAACAACCCAGTACATTGATCTTAATTCACAGCTATTCCAAACATGCCCACAATGTTATAGATCTAAAAAATAAACAAGGTTCTATATTTAACATAGTATTTATTTTATTTTTTTAAAATAAACTAGGGTTGAATTGAAACTTTTATCGTGTATCGAATTGTTGTTAAATTGTTATTGAAACATGATTAATTTTTTTTAGAAAATTAATTTAGTGTAATTAAATGTTATATATAGATTTTTTAAAAAATAATTATAATTTAATATTTAAAAAAAATCAACAAATTAACCCAATTGGCCCCCATAAGCTGGCTTGCCCAATGAACCGGTTAACGGAGGAATTTGGGTTAATAGCCTTCTGCGGAATTTCAGTTTGTCAAATAAACGTAATGTACATATTGTAGAATTTATAACATTTGTAAGATTTTTAATTTGTATTCTGATTTACTGAAGAGTGAATTTACAATATAAATAAATAAATTACGATTATATAATAAAAAATTATTTATTAATAATTTTAACTAAAATAACATATAAAAAATATTTAAATTTTAAATTTTAACTATATTTATTTATAAAGATTACACAATTTAATAGTATTTGTCAATATTTTTCATACCGATCTAAAATTTCGTACCGATTCACAGCAATATAAGCGAAACGATCGGAATACCGATAAATACAAAATTTTATTTTATATTTTTTAAAATAATAATATACAATTATTTTTTTAAGATCAAATCTGAAAAAACTGAAAATCAACTATAATATATAATATAAAACGGTACCAAAAAATAACTATCAAACCTATTATTTGACTTACCGGACGGTGTAACGAATGTACGTTGTTAAGTATGAAAACATTACTATTTGTACAACATATATAAAGTTTACCATAAACCGTAATTGTATTCGTAATAATGAATATTACAGCAGTATAAGCGAAATGATCGGAATACCGATAGGTACAAAATTTTATTTTAATATTGACAAATACAAATAAATTGTGTAATCTATAAAAATGAGTATACTTGAAATTTTAAAATTAAGTGTGTGATGCACAAATTATATAATGTATAATCAGAATTTATAATTAGAATGCAGAATCAGAATGTATAATTAGAATCTGCGTAGTGTTCTGTGTAAACATATAATGAATTATAAAATGTAAAAGCGTTCTGCAAAAATATTGTAATTGAAATATAGAATTTTAATTGAATTAAATTGTACAAAATAATTATCCCAATTTCTTATAAATTTGAAATTATAATTCTATATTAAAATAATATTTTTAATTACAAAATAAATTAATAATATTTGTTATTTAAAAATCATATAATAAAAAGAAAACAAAATATTGAATAAGATATTGTCGAATAAGAAATTCAACAAGTGATAATATAAATACCACATTTTAGAAAAAAAAAATTCATTATGATACAAACGATGAAAATTTGATTCGGAAAAAAATGTATATATATGAAAAATATAGTTAACAATGTAAGACGGTGCATCAAAATTTGTAAACTGCATAAAAGTATCGAAGTTGATATAATATGTGATTTTGGCTTCCATGTTTCAAAATTGCGTTGTTGATCCCCGAACTTCCAAAAACATTTATATTGAATCATAATACTCGTTAATTTTTTAAACGTCTCAATAGTTTATATTGATCAATTAACCTTGAAAAAAAATGAAATGACAATGTTTCTAAACTTTGAAAATTTTAAAAATAATGCATAAATTATCAAAACCACTTATACGAAAAACCACTACTATTTACTCGAGAGTCATTTTTAAACGGTTTTGAAACTTCAAGGGTTTCTCATGCAAATTACAAACTTTGGGGACAACGCTTTTACATTATCTTAAACATTGTGGGCCAATGTCGTAATTTTCTCGTAAAAAATAATGAGTAGAATGCATAATGCATTTTCAGAATCAAGTCTGAACTTGATTATGCATTATAGTTAAAAAACCAGAACGCATTATGATTATAATTCATAATTAGAATTTAAAATGGATACTATTATGTTTCAAAAAACAGATTATGCATTCTATAATGCATAATCTGTTTTCATAATTTGTGCATAACACAATATAAATATTTTTTTATATGTTATTTTAGTTAAAATTATTAAATAAATAATATTTTATTATATAATCATAATCGTATTTATTTATATTGTAAATTTAATGTTCATGAACAGTGAATCGCTGATAGAATGCAAATTAAAAATCTGACAAATGTTATAAATTTAAGAATAAAAAAAGTACGATTATTTTGAAACTATGCAAGGCCTGACATCGATACTGTACACAATTTTCTCATTTTATCTACCCCATTAAAACGTACGGATGGACCGGCAACATGGTTTTGGGCGATATGCAAATCATTATTTTCATTTTTTTATTTTTTTGATAATTTTGATCAATTTGTAAATTTTGACAAAATCAATATTCAAAGTTTAAAATATATGATATAATTGGTTTTCAAAATTTTTCAATTTTGAAAATTGAGATCATCTATCAAAAACATATTTGGGAATCAATTTTGCAACTTTATGGATTAATATTAATAATAGTAAATATGGAAATAATAACATAAAATATATATGTTGTCATATAGGATCCATAAATAACAAATTTTCTTACTTGAACATTTGCCTTCATTGATTAACTTATAATTAAAAACGGAGAAGAGGATACAAACCAAATTATCTTCATAGTGCAAGAGGATGATATTTCTTAATTTTTTACAAATTTGATTAATATTGGTTTTTTATTTATAAAATAACTTCATTTTCTAATTTTTATTTGACGATTAAATACTATTTCAAGCATTTTGACATTCAGTGAGGTTGTTTGGTTTAGCTTTTCAAAATTACGGTGAGGTGCGGTGATCGTACCGTGCATTGAGATTACTGTGATAATTATGATTGAGATTTAGAAAACTGTTTGCAAAAACTACAATGATCTTACCATGATTATAATAAAATGTCTATTTTAATCGTTATTTAATATATTTGTCATAGATAAATATAACTCAAATAAATATTAAAACGTTCATTACATATACAATAAACTAATATTTAGATCTAATTTTTAATATATATTAAAACTTATTTTACAATGATATACCGAAATATAAATTATGATTTTACTAAAACAATTTATAAATATACACTGATTTCAATCAAAATATATTAAAAAATTTCACCAATTATGAGGGGCGGTAATGTCCACGACGGGGACACCACTTTACGAGTGTTTCACAAATTCTCCAACTTCAAGAAAAAACAAAAAAATGCAGATCCGCAACAACTTGGAAAATTGTGTAATATTTGTGAAATGATAATAAAATTAATTAGGATTTGATTTTAAATGAATTAAATAAATTTTGAATGACAATTTTGAAATTTAACAAACCACGATGGGTTAGCTATACGTATCAAGGCATGACCATATTACCGCCAAAAATCCCCGTACAGTCACCGCAATTAACTAGATCGTTTGGTTGTTGAAAATAATATTATGGTGCGATCAATGGCCACCGTAAAACCAAACAACTCCAATACATTGGATTGCATAACATTTCAAAGCAAATTGGCTAAATAGTCCTATGCCAAATTTTCATTTGCTAAATAATTTGTTTTCAAAAAGAATTTGTTAAGTAACCTATTTTCGAAAAGTATTTACTAAATAGTGTATGTTTATATATTTTTAATCAAAATAAATAAATGATTTATATGTTTATTTATATAAATTAATTAAAATATATAATAAAATAAATTATAATATAATAATATTAATAAAATATTATATCGAGCGACACGTAAAATACCGGGTACTAATCGATATATCGTTCATACTTTATTAATCGGAACATATATTTTTATATTGATCGATATGTTAAATGCATGGCGGTATTGAGTTATAGTCTCGGATACCGATCCATATTTTTATATCGTAATTTCACATATCGATCGATATGAAAGTATGTGTTCCGATTCGGGGAGTATGACATATATATCGGTCGATAATTGATAGTTTACATGTCGTCCCGAATAATCTTTAATCAATATTTTCATACCGCCTAGTACAATGAAACTCTGGCTGCACCGGCATATGGACCGGTACCGGGTTTATGGGTTGGAGCTCAGGTTTTTCTAGATCGACCTGGAAATTTTTTTTACAAAATTAATATCTCATAACGATCAGAATAATTAAAATATTGTTTAATATATTATTATTTATTATATATTTATAATTAATATATACATTATTTGATTTAATTTTATTAAAATATATAAACGCTATTTGTCAAATACTTTATGAAATAATATTATTTAGCAAAACTTTTCTTTTACAAAACAATTTTTTGTTGAGGACTATTTTGCAAAATTGGCCAACATTATACATATACTTTTTAAAAATATATATAATATTAAAAATTAACACATTTGGCGCAATAGGGATGCGTTGGGTGGTACAAATTGAACTGTGCAAAAATGCTAAATAATTGGATACTTTATTGACCAAATTTTAACTCATATGAGTTTTAAAATAATTTTAGTCAAACGAAAATGTGCAAAAATAGTAATAACATCACCTACGCTGACGATCTACCCGTTAACCCGGGGGTGTTTTGCCAAGTAGCTCAATGCAAAATTTTAGTTTGTCATATAGCCTGTCGTTATAAAAAATTGGCTAACTAACCTTTGTTTGAAAAATATTAGTTAAATAACCTGAGTTTTCATATTTTAATAAAAATAAATAAATAATTAAGTAATAACTTAATTAATTAATAACTTATATATATTAATTAAAAATATATAATAAATTAAATTAATATATATTAAATAATGTTTTTATACCGATTTAAAATTTCCTACCAATCCGAAAATTCGTACCAATCGAAATATTAATTTTTTATTATTTTTTTCATGGCCTTGACCCTGAAACTTGGTACTGATCCAATTATCGGTGCCACCTGTTTTTCGTCGTATCGTTCAGTATGAAAACATTTATATTAACATCGAATTGACTTTAACGAGTTTGAATTCAAAATATTTACATTGCAAAAATATTTAATTACAATATAAAAATATTGAAAAAAGATTATATTGGGCGACACGTGAGATACCAGGTATCAACCGGTAAACTGTACGGCACCAGTATTTCGATCGGTATCCGGTTTTCGGGTCGGACCCAGGTTTTCTAGATCTATCTGAAAAATAAATTAGTAAGATTTTGTATCGATTCAAATCGGTACAAAATTACGGATCGGTATGAAAACATTATTTAATATATCATAATTTAATTTATTATATATTTTTAATTAATATATATATAAGTAATATATAAGTTATTATTTATTTTTATTAAAATACGTAAACACATGTCATTTCGCCAATACTTTTGAAATACAGGCTATTTAGCCAATTTTTTATAAGAACGGGTTATTTGACAAACTGAAATTCCGCAGAAGGCTATTAACCCAAATTCCTCCTAAGCAATGCGTGGTACCGATAGTGTACACAATTACCCAAAATAAAACCAAACATACGGCCAGTACGGTTGGACCTACTATTATTATGTGCCATTTTTTTAATTTTGGGGTAACCCATAGATTCGTAGGTTCACGGGTCCAACATGAATTATGGTCCAACCCGTTCCCATCCTACCCGTGACCCGAATGATACAAAAAACATAAGATATTGATTATTCTCATTATAATTATAAAACAATCCAAATTACAAACCTCTTACAAATGTAAAGCCAATTATAGCATTATCTAATTATATTATATTTTATTAGTAGAGTATAGTTGTTTTACATTACTACATTCAATATTAAAATCGATGTTTTTATTAGAAATTTGTAATTTGTGTCTTTTAAATCTAATTTAGAAGACACATATAACACCTTGTTACGAGATTTAAAAATATTTTGCAAGTAGAGACTTGGATAAGGTCACAGACACCCTCGGATGGAGTCGAGGATGCAAGCAACCCTTATTTAGATTCTATACAAATACTAGATAAGGGTTTAAAACTCATCCCAATTCGTATGGCTGGACGACCGACCATCTGAGGATCATTGGACGNAAACTATAACAAAACTTCTCCTTTTACACCCATAAAAGCACTGTAACTAACCTTTCTCAAGCTCTCCGAGGTGTCGCCACTTTGAAAGCTAGAGCTTTGAAAGAAGTGTGGAACGTTGCAGCGGCGGTTCCCATAGAAAGAGGCGCCGGAAACAACAACAATTCCGATGGCAATTTGGAAGAGTTTGCTGCAGAAGAAAACTTCCTCGCTGCTTGTAACCAAGAAATACTTGCCCGTGGCTGTGAACTCCTCAAAAGAACCAGAAAAGGTAGCATAATTCACGATCAAAAAGATTATAAAACAACATAAAAGTTCTTATCTTGATGAGAAACCTTGTTTTTTCAGGTGATCTTCATTGGAAAATTGTCTCTGTTTATCTACACAGAAGTGGAAATGTTAGTTCCTCTTCTTCTTATTATTGAAATTATAGAGTTTCCTCCAAATTATGACGAAATTATTAACTAATATAATGTATAAGAGGAATAGATTACAACGTAAAAGATTTGAACAAATCATTTACAATGTACTTGACCAATCCAAATCACATTCAATTTCCGATGTGGAACAATGTTATATTTCAACCCACCATCAAATCCAAATACATGATAATTTTGGAATTGAGAATTGAACTTAATAGCTATTGATAATCAAGATTTTGCCGAACCATCTCCAATATCATGTTGAATTATAAAGTCTGGTCGAAATTATGATAGGAGTATGTACATATATAACATATAAAGGAAGAGATCACAACGTAAAAAACTTGAACTTATCATATTATATGATACTCATACCCTATTATAAGTTATAAACCACTCCAACCAAATTCAATTTCTAACGAGGGATAATGTCATATTTCAACACACCTCATATAGTTCAAATACATGACAAATGAATTTGCGAATTGAAATGAACTAGATTTTTCCGGTATTGATAATCGAGATTTTGAATGAACCATATCCAATAATATGTTGAAATTATAGAGTTTAGTTGAAATTATGATGAGAGTGTGCATATATATAACGAATAAGGAAATAACACCACAACATAAAAGACTTGAACAAATCATTTATTATGATACTCATCTCCTCTTATAAACTAATCCAAACAACATCCAATTTCCGATATTAGACATGCATATTTAAACATCCTTCCCCTAATCCCATTTCTAACATAAACTGAAAATGCAGGTTATGCTGAAGATGAAGAGCAAGCATGTAGGCAAGACAATTACAAAGAAGAAGAAAAGTACAAGCTTTATATCCATCCTTAACTTCAAACTTCAAAGCATTTTAAGGCATTTTCACTCATATTCATAATCAACAGGTATAGTTCTACAAGTCACCAAAGATATTAGGGCATGGCCGGGCCGGCATTTGCTCGAAAATGGAGAGGAAAGACGATACTTCGGGTTGAAAACGGAGGGTCGAGGTACTGTAGAATTTGAATGCAGGAATGTGAAGGAGTTTGAGATGTGGACACAGGGAGTTTCAAGGCTTTTAACCATTGTTGCTGCATGGAAGAAAAGACATTTTTAAGCTTCTTATTAGTATGTGTCAGCCTTTAATTGTTAAAAAGACTTATCTTTGAACTTTCATCAAGTATTCTACATTTATCTTTATCTTTTTTGGAATATGATGAGCAAAAGAAAGTATTTAGATCAATCATCAATTGGGCTTACAATTTGGGCCAATCAAATTAAAATGTAATGGGTAATAAGCCCAATCCATTCTATTATATATGTGCATGAGTTGTTAGGTTTTGTATATTGTTGTAGTTGAATGTTTCTTTGGTTGCAAAACAGCCGTTGCTTCTCTACTTCTTCAAATATTTTCGGTTGCTAAACTTATTATTTTCCGCTGCGGGTCTTGTAGTTTGATAAATGGCTGCAAGACCACCTCCAAAACCGAATATATAAGTTCTCACAATCTTTGCAGGACAACAATCAAGTAATCTTGAAGAGAAAATATCATAATAGAACTAGGGTGCCACATAAATTTGGTCCACATAATTTCATGATTTTGATAATTTTATTATATAAAAGTTTATGATTGTGACATTTGCAATCCAAGCTTTCAATGTTATCATTATAAATGGTGTTTTAAAGTTATTTTGTGAGTGGTGAGTTTGAAGACAAATCCCTTATTAGTGATGTTTGGAAACCCAGTCCACCACTCGGTGCGATGAACGTACCGTAGTTGTATTCTACTTTTACCAAACATCATTAATAACTGCGTTCGTGTGACCGCAAAAAACAGCGGTGAATTCACGGCTGGGTTAACCCAATGGTTACCAGAATGCATCTGCCAAATGTCAATTTTACCCTTGATAAATTATAGTTTATTTTTTTAAAAAAAATATTTTGATCAATAACTTCTTATATTCTATCAATTACGAATTCAAACTATAAAAATATATATAACAATTTAAAAATGTAGTTTTGAAATAACGAATTTATCATAAAATAATATGAAATATAATTTTTAAGTTATAAACAATTATTCAAAAATAAGGGCAAAAAAGTCATTTTATGACATCACGATCACTGTACCACTGTTTCAAAAACAGTTTTTTTAAATCACGATTAGTTCACCTCACAGCACAGTACATTTATCTCACCTCACCGTTATTTACCAAACGTTGTTCCAAACGTACCCATTGTGAAATTCAATTGTTGATTCTATGAATATTTGAAAATTAAACTAAATACTAATATTCTTGGTCTAGTTTTTTATAATATAATTAACTTCTTATATGATCTGTGTTATATGAATACTCTTCTGACTATTAAATCCTGAATTTATATATGGTATCAAGGTAATATGGTGGATTTCGGGTTGGTCTTTTTCGGTTTAAAAAAAAACTGTAGTAGAAAATTGCATTGAACTTAGATAAGAAAAATATATTTGACATATGATTCGAGCACTATGAACCTATTAAAACAAGTTTGAACTAAACCAAAGTATGAAAATGGCATAACAGATCCCAAATTTTATATATAAAACTAATCCCCAAATTTTAGTATATGTGGTATAATTGGTCATCTAAAGTTTTTAATTTTAACAATTGAAATTCTCAGCCAAAATAAAAAGTTTGTTTCACCACTTTGGAGACATGATTTACCAAATGTTACGAATTTGGAGTACTAAATTTACCAAAACGTTAACGTTTGGAGATTAAATATGTCATTACAAACTATATAAACAAAATTTGACAAAACTACAAAATTTTGAGGACGGAATAGATCATTTTGTCATAAATAAGAGTATAGAAGTGCATTCGAGGTCT
>RWGZ01001682.1:33597-43955 GCA_009725065.1 Utricularia reniformis | reverse complement strand
AGAGGAGTATCGTTCCATGTGGGAAGATCTTATTCCCAGTCACTTGGGAGAGATCAGCTCAAGTATCGGACTGAGATCCTTGAATTTATTGTCGTTTAATTCGATTTGGCGTATAACACCATCTTTGGACGGACCGAGCTTACCCAGTTTGAGGCGGTCTCTTCTGCTTATCACATGATGATCAAGTTCCCCTCCGCGAAAGGAGTTATATCTATAAAGGAGGATGAAACAGTAGCAAGACAGTGCTACATAAGCTCGCGCCGAACTTTGACACCTGTGAAGAGGGCTCTGGTGGATATGTTGGAAGAGCCACCCCACCTGAGGAAAGCAATGGAACCCATCGGGTTCAAACTAATTAATCTGGTTAAGGGAGACTCAACTTAAACCACTCGTATCGGGGAACATCTGGCTCACTCTTTTGAGGAAGAACTGATTCACTTGCTGAGAGCCATGTGTCCATATTTGCTTGGACCCCGGACGATGTTTCGGGTGTTGACCGATCTGAAAGTGAGCATCGGATCAAAAATGCGCCTGACGCTAAGCCCGTTCGACAAAAGAGGAGACGTTATTCTCCTTAGAAAATTGAAGTAATCCGAAAGGAGGTGAACAAGTTATTACGTGTTGGATGTATCAAAGAAGTTCACTACACTGAATGAGTTGCATATCCTGTGGTTGTTTCTAAGGCAGCCTTGAAGTGAACAATGTGCATCGACTTTACCGATGTTAATAAGAGCTGCGAATCTGACCCATTCCCGCTACCTCATATTGATCGTCTGGTGGATGCTGTTGCTGGCAGCACGATGATGAGTACCATGGATGCTTACTCAGTGTACCATCAGATGTTCTTTGTTGAAGAAGATCAGAAGAAATAGTTTTTCATGACCGAGGATGGCGTCTATTGCTACGCTGGAGCAACATACGAGAGGCTTTTTAATAAAATCTTTAGAAATTTGATAGGCCATATGATGAAAGTGTATGTTGACGATATGATTGTCAAGTCTATGAATGATGAATACATTATTTCTTATTTGTCTCGTTGTTTTGAAGTAGGCCACACTTATAAGCTTAAACTAAACCCGAACAAGTACTGCTTCGGGATTCGAAGTGGAAAGTTCTTAGGATATTATGTTTTTGAAAAATGCATAGAAGTCAATACTGAGAAGGTTCAGACCATTATTGACATGCAACCTCCGAGAAATGAATGGGAATTTCAAAGGCTGGCTGGTCGACTAGATGCCTTGAATAGATTTATTTCTAAATCTACAGATCGGGCCTTGTCCTTCTTCAAAGTACTCAGGAAAGCAAGTCATTTAGAATGGACTGAAGAATGTGATCGGGCCTTCAAAATACTCACGAGTCCCCTAGTGATGGTGAGTCCAATTAGCGATGAACCTTTGAGATTATATCTGACTATATCTGAAGCCGTAGTGAGTGCCTCTCTAGTTACCATTAGAGATGATATTCACATATCTATTTCTTACGTGAGACATTCTATGGTATCAACAGAGATCCGATACACCAACTTGGAGAAATTGATGCTGGCATTAAAGAAAGCGATATCTAAGCTAAGACATTATTTTGAAGGCCGAAAGGTCTATGTATATACTGATCAGTCATTGAAAGCGGTTCTGAATCAAGCAGACTTGAATGAGAGACTATCTAAGTGGGCATCAAAATCCCTTCCATGTATTTGGAATTCGAGCCACGAAGGGCGATGAAGCTTAGGTGTTGGCTGATTTCGTGGTTGAAATGACCCGATCTGCGATATTCTTGAACCAAGAGGATGAAAGATGGATTTTTAGGTTGATGGGTCAACATTCGGAGGAAAGGGGGCTGACATTACCCTCACTACGCTATAAGAAGATGTTTTTCATTCATCAGTTAAATTCTTATTCTTAGGAACAAATAACATGGTGGAGTATGAAGCCATATTATCTAGAATGAACCTAGCTCGAAAGATGGGGTTACTAAAGTGCGAATGTTCTCAGATTCCAAGTTCGTTTTTGAACAATTTGCGGGGAGATTCGAGACGCATGAACCTATGATGAAACCATGTCAGGCCAAGGTCTTAGAATTATCTAAGAAGTTCAACGAGTTTTCACTTGACCATGTACCGCGGGAACAAAACAAGGTTGCTGATGCATTAGCCAGATTGGCTGCAAGTATACCAAACATAGGATTGGGTACTGTATCGGTCTACATTCAAGATCCATGTGACCGAACAATCTATTGAGGAAATCAGAGCTTTATGCATGAACTTCAGGGCTTGAGCATTGAAGTTACTGAGACTCCAGAGGAACCCACATGGATGGAGCCCTTCATCAAATAGTTGACTAATGGCTATCTCATTGAGAATACTTCGGAAGCAAGGAAGATTGAATTTCGGGCCAAAAGATATGTCATAAACAACGGACGATTATTTAAGAAAAGTTTAGAAGGACCGCTTTTGCGTTGTTTGTCCCCTATTGAGGCCGAAGCTGTCATGTTTTATGTTCATGAAGGAATATGTGGTATACATTCTCGGGCTCGATCCTTATATAATCGCATCATCAGGGTCGGATACTTTTGGCCGACCTTGCTTGAAGATGCCAATAATTATACCAAACGTTGCTCTGCATGTCAGTATCATGCTCCAGTCCCATAGCAGCCGGGGGTTCCCTTATCGGTACTCCACTCCCTTGTCCATTTGACAGATGTGGGATTAACATTTTGGGACCGTTCCCCAGATCGTTGGGGCAGCGAAAATTCTGCATTGTGGCAATGAAATACTATTCTAAATGGATTGAAGCAGAGGTTGTGGCTATAATTTCCGAACGGGTTGTGAAGAATTTCTTGTAAAGAAATATTGTGAGTCACTTTGGAGTGCCTTAGGCTTTGATATTAGACAATGGACTCCAATTAACGTGGAAGGACATTACCCAACATTTTACGTCAGTCGCTCACCCTCAGACTAATGGACTCACAGAAGTATCCAACAAAGTTATCCTGAAAGGATTAAAGACTAAGTTGGTAGATATGCCCGATCATATCTATGAAGTCTTGTGGTCCTATAGAACTACACCCCAATCTACGACTCTTTTATCTCCATTTTCTCTAGTATATGAGTTTGAGGCAGTTAGTCCGTTGGAGGTGGCCATTCGGTTACCTCGGATAACTTAGTACGATGAGTATATGAACGATGAAAGAAGATCGCTGGATCTTGAGATAATTGAAGAAAAGAGAAACGACGTCTATGCGCGAATGCGTTCTTATCAACGAACCATGGAACGAGCTCATAATAAACGTGTTCTACCCAGAGAGTTCTCTGAAGGCGACCTCGTCCTTAAAAGTATAAGAGTTCAGAGAAACGTCGGTAAACTTGGAAGAAACTGGGAAGGGCCCTACCGAATTTTTAAAAAACTAGAAGCTGGGCTTATAAGTTAGAAACTCTAGATGGCGATGAGATCCCCCGAACCTGGAATATCATGAACTTAGGCGATATTTCTTGTAAATCTTTGATTATTAATAACAATTCTGAACCAAAAATATGTTTCTCAATTATGAAAAGAATACAAATAAGCGTAATATAAACTATTTCTAGCTAGGTGAGTGACCGATCTTGGAGATTTGATTTTTGGACGAGTCTGGACTGGTGACCGTAGTGGTTCATCTGTAAGGTTCCCATGTGGCAGTGATCGTTCTGACGAAATTAGATGCTCTTGTGCTTAAAAAGTGCTTCGAATAGATTGCAAAGCCCTAAAACTCACTAAGAACTTAATATCCCCTTCGACGGTCTTCACCCTCCGGAAATTTCCTTTATGCTTTTGTATTCTACCATGAGAAGAGAGAAATGGACTTAATAAGTCAATAAAAAAACAAGTAAAGCCTCTCTTGGGACTTATGTAGAACAGGGAGTCAACCTAAGCCTGTCGCGGGACTTATATTGAACCGGGGCTTGACCGAAGCTCGTCATTGGACTCATAAAGAACCCGGGCTACGCCGTTTGATATTATCATGATCATAGGGATGGAATAAGAATGACGCATACATGCGCCTAAGAATTCATAACTTATTGACCTTAGCTTAATTTCAACTTAAGCTACAAAAGGTGACGGAAGGATTTAGGCACATTGATCCATCTTGAACTTATACTTAAAAAGTATTATTAGAAAAAAACACTTTACAAAAGAGATAAAGTACAGAGTAGAATGGGCCTAATATTCAATCCTAATCTATTTGTCATTCTTCTTTCTCTGTTTCTCCTGTCTACTCCCCGATCAAGGCTTTCAGTTCCTCCATTTTCATCTACCACTCCTCAACTAACTCGTTGACTAATATCTCCATCAAGTCAAATAAGGGAAAGTTGAGATCCTTATCTAGGGGAGGCTCTTCCTGAACTGGAATATCCATGAAGTTCTCATCCTTGGTCAAGTGATCTAATCGTTCCCAGCGTTCATCTTCGAGGTCTAAACATTGCTTAGCAACTTGGCCCTTCATGTTATCCATGTATTGACAAATAGTTGCCTTGTAGACATTGCTGCCAAAGCAAACAACAGTGGGGATATGGAAAAAGCGAGAAGAGACTCTCGGACCGACTCCTTTGTTGCAGCCAGCGCCCGGTTTAAATCATCCTTGGCCTTGGCCAATTCTTCCTTTAGAGTGCCCTTTTCTTCCTAGGACCGAAGGAGAAGTCGGTTGATTTTGTCAGACACCTCTTGTGCCTGACGCTCTAACTCCGAGATCCGAACTATAGCGGAAGTCGCATTCGAAGGAGAAGTCGGTTTATTCTTACATTTGTTTTCCAGCTCTGCTATTTGAGAAGTCAGGAGCGAGACATGAGTCCCCGCCCGGACTGATGCCATCTCTTGTTGCTTTATTTCAACTTACCGTTGAGCTAAGACAAGTTGATCTTGGGTCTCCGTTGAGACCGAAGTGGAGCTTATTCTCAACTAGACCGCAGAGGCTAGATTTAGGCCCTTCATGCACATTTATGAAAGAAAATCAAAGTAAGGAAACCATATTTAATATTGGAATAGGAATAAAGACTTACCATAGCCATTGATTCCAAAAATGCCCCGACCAAATCCGGGATCGGGCCACTTAAGTTAGCTAGGGTTTTCTTCACCATTAACCTAACATAGCATCCTTCCAGGATGACGGTGATTTCTTCGGGCCCCGAGCCTTCATCACTGAGCCAACCATCTCTTGATATGCCTCTCGGGCAGGCTCGAAATTTGATGGCACGGGGGCCGGCTCTCCAATAAGGATCTTTTTTCTCGGGATCGGGGCTACTGGCGGATCACCCGGTTTCCTAAGCTATTTCAATTGCTTCGGGGGCTCTTCTTCTGCCATCCGCTTACTTCTATTCAAGGGGACTGGGGGTTTCGATACATTCTCTCGATGTTCGGGGTTGAGAGACTGTCTTCTACTCTAATCGACCCATGGAGCAATAACCGCACAGTGTTAAGATCAATGAGACAATTATTCCCTATCCTATACATAGCTCGCATGCTCAATGATCGGATTTTCGCCGATATTGCCTTTTCTACCTCTGCCATCGCGGGATCGGTAACCCTACTCTAGAGCCTCCCACAAATTGTGAAGACCCCACGGGAGTGATTGATGTAGAGCCCGACGCCCTAGGTTGACCCTTCTTAGCTCTAGCAGCAGCAACCATCTCATCAATCCTAGACCTTGACATCGTGTCTATTGAATATGCAAAAGGAAACTGATAAGGATCGGGATATATGAACCAAAGTAATACATGTCTCATACCCGATCCTTCACATGAATCGGAGATAGAGAATATCCCTTTCGTTCCTACTTACTACCCATATCTCTATTAGCCACATTTCCCGAAGTATATCTATACGCATGAGGCGTGTTTCGGGAGGAGAAAGCATCGCTAAAGTATCAGTGATGTCCTGATGGGAGGGGTTGAACCTGGTTCGGTCCAACTTACCAATGAGCGGGTGACTGATATTTGGCCACACCTTCAGCAAATGCTCCATTGGGACTGCTATCTAAACAAAACATGACTCCCATTCATGAAGAGAGTCTTCCTTATCTGCTATAGCGCACTCCGCGGTGCGGACTGCTATGTATATAACCTACAACATCCTAATAACCTCTTACCCTTTCGGGACCCAACCAAAAACAAATTAAAAAACTTCTCTAAAGTTGGCTCTATGCCCTATTTGTGGCAGTAAAAGATGAATGCAACTATATACACATAACTACCTGAAAACAAGGCATAGGTTGGGCAATAGATCTCCCGAAACATGGCTGCTACGAAAGGATGTAGCCTAACTTCAGGGACGCATAACTAACGGGAATGGAGTTAGAGGAACCATCATTTCCACAGGAAGGAAACAATGAACATCTTCATTTCCCTTCTAGATCGAATGATGGGCAGAGATAGAGAACTTGACCCAAAGTTCTTCGGTATCAATCTTAGAAACGACTGGGTACCTAGCTTTGCAGGAGCCATAAGTAGTTTCCTTAGAAATTTTTTGAATAAGAAAGATTGAAGCTTGGAAGAACGAAATCGCGTAGAGGTTTTAGGGCTGAAAAAATTCTCACAAATGACGATGAGGGTTAAACAGTACCAGAACCCCAGCTTTTATACATCCCCCTTGGCCGCTTATCAATCGACACTTTTACTACTGCAGGCGACTGCAGTCTGTCCGCTTGTCGGTTAGTGGAATATGAAAGGCGCATGCTATTTTTGATTTTTAAATTATACTTAAGCCTTATAGCCGTTACTATTTTCAAAATTGAATTTAATCTCAAATTTACCATGTTAAATTTAGAGATGATCGACTGAGAAAAAGCCTTAGCAGCTATATTTGCAATGCCCGATGATGAACTAAGGCAGAAAGTATCGACCAATGTTGAAATGACAAAGGTCAAGGAAAAGATACAAGAGGGAAAAGAGAAAATCTGTACATAAGTAACGATGGTTGCATTATGTTTGGTAAACGATACTTGGTACCCAATGACTTAGAACTTAGAAAGAAAATACTCCAGGAAGCTCATAGGTCACCTTTCTCTATACATCCAGGAAGTAACAAAATGTATAAAGATATGAAACATAAATGGTGGTAGTCTGGTCTTAAGAATGATGTAGCTCAGTTTGTGGCAAAATGTGATGTTTGTCAAAAAGTTAAAGTAGAATATCAACGACCTGGAGGATTGTTATAACCCTTAGACATTCTAGAATGGAAATGAGATCATATTACCATGGATTTTGTCACCGGGTTGCAAAGGTCGACTAGAAAGAATGATACATTTGGATTATTGTCGATCGGCTTACGAAGTCTGCTCATTTTATTGCCATGAGACTTTCTTATAGTATGGATAAGCTTGCAAACTTGTATTTGGATAACATTATTAGAATACATGGTGTGCCTTTGAGCATTGTTAGCGATCCAAATCCAAGATTTATTTCTAGATTTTGGACTAGTTTGTAAGAACTACTAGGAAGAAAGTTGAACTTAAGTTCCACTTATCACCCTTAATCGGATGGTCAATCAGAAAGAACGATACAGACTTTGGAAGATATGTTACGATGTTGTGTGTTGTAATTCAAAGGAATTTCAACACTATAATAATAGTGTTGGAACCTTACCTTACTTTGGTAGAATTTTCATATAATAACAGTTATCACACTATCATAAAAATGACACCATACGAAGCTATGTATGATAGGAAATGTAGGACACCTCTATTTTGGGATGAAGTCGGAGAAAAGTACATCATAGGACCTGATTTAATAGTGTTTGCTATAAGAAAAGGTAGATGATGTGAGAAAGAAGTTGAAGGAGGCACAAGACAGAAATAAAGAGTGAGCTGTAAAGATGAATTAGTATATGACTTACCATAGCCATTAGTACTACACCTTTATAAGGTCTCTCTGTATAAAGATGAATTAGTATATGATTATGTAAATTAGCTTCGGTTGTGTATGAAAGAATAATTAGTATTATCGACGAGTTTTATGTAGAGGCTTGTGTTCTAATGTTTAGGGCACGACATCATACCTTCGTATTATGAAAATTAGGTGTAATAAATTAACATAATAAATTGGATTAGATACAGTAGGGCATGAAAAGTTAAGTCTTATAATGTGTATGTGGGGATCGGTACCATGGAGGACCGATCGAGTATCACAAAACGCAAAACCAAACGAGGACACATTCGAAATCCACACAAAGGTGAAGATGCGGTGAAACCAGCATTGTTGAGTGGGAGTCGAATACCAGTCAAGGTGGATCGGTCGGAGAGGCCTTCGGGAAAATCAATCGATCAGTAGATCGGTGATAACAAAGTTGATCGGTTGGAAATGGATCCAGAATGGTCGATCAGACGGAAAATCAGAATACAGAGGAATCATTAGCTTCTGCGGTTAGGCAATGGAAGCCGAGGAAAGCTTCCGAGCAGTGGGAGTTTGCCCTAAAGGACGAGGTATTGTCCGTGGAAACGGGGATGTTGACAAGTTTTGTAACTTTGGTTATGTTAGGGTTGGTGTAATAGCCGAGAAAAAGGTATGTCGAAACAAATAGTAGGGAATGTAACGGTAAAGTCTAGACGAGAGATACAGGAACGAAAGAACGTAAAAGGGAACGAAGAATAGAAAAGTAAAGAAAAAGATAAAAGAGGGGTCAAAGGTAAAGGAAGGAGGGGTCAAAGTGTGAATTAGAAAAGTTAGGATGTCTATAAATAGGAGTGAGGAGGCCCAAAAACGGGTTAATCATCATTAAGACCCGAAAATCCGAAAATTCCCGCAAAGAAGGAAAATTATCGCGAAAATCTCCAAGGCACAAAATTATCGCGAAAAAGTTGAAGGCAAGAATTGTCGCGAAAATTTTGAAGAAGAAAAATTATCGCGAAAATCTACAAAGCAAAATTATCGCGGATATCCAGTAAGACATAAATTATCGCAGATTTCATCCCAGTGCAATATTGTCGCGAATTTTAATCCTAGGGTATTATTATTGCGAATTTCAGGGCAGAAGTAGAATTATCGCGAAAATACTAAGTTCGAGTGTTTTCGTTACGTCCCGAAGTCGGATCGTGGGAGGAAAAGTACACGTGAGGTCTACGGTAACCACATAGTTAACAATAAGATGATAACGTCAGAATTCGAATAATNGCCATATGCATCCCTTCCCCGGGTGGAAAAAGGGGTAGCGCCTAAGTACCCACCCGGGGAAGGGATGCATATGGCCCGTCGAGTCATCCAACAGCTAACGGTTGGCTTGGGCGGGACATGCACCGAGCATGTTAATCTCGGCAACAGAAAAGTTAATGAATGATGGAAATGATAAGGGTAAAAGCCGAGGGAAATAAGAAAACGGTTAAGTGAAATGGTTCATGTGTGTGTGTATGATGTAATTAAGAAGTAAGAAAGATAATGTGTAGTGTGTGTGAAGTTTCCTTTAATAGATTGTGACCGCTTTACAGATTTTGTAGGTGACGCAGGTGAGATATGATAGGGACGGGGAAGGAGGTCGTCGGTTGTACGGTGATAGAGTCCGGTCCTTCGGAGAACACTCTAAATTATGCAGTCGTACTTTAATGTTTCGAACTATGTTTTAAATTTGCTTTCGAATATTTCCGTTTTAATTATCATGTTTTAACAAAACAACTAGGCCCAAATTAGGGTCGTTACAGTTGGGGTATGCCCTAACTTGGTTCACCAGGTGATTTGGCAAACGAGGATTTTGGAGGATTGGCACTTACATCAATAGTTGGAGGCGAGAGTTGTTCAATTCTCAAAGGGCATCATGTCGATGCATAAGTGTCGGGCATACGAACTAAGAAGAAAGAATGAATGATCACTCAACTCCAAGTGAGAGATTGTAACGAATGAGGTCGGGTGATAGTCGAAGAGCTTGATCGGCATGGAAGACCAACCGGGGGAAACCTAACATGAAGCGGTTATGTTGATCAGTTTGATCGGTCTCTTTGACCGTTCTAGGATACCGATCGGACGATTGTGATCAGTGTATTAGATAGCTGTCGGATTAGACTTGGATCAGAATTCGAGAATATCGAATGAGAAATATCTTTCCTTAATTGACTCATGAAATATATGTGTTGTGGTAAAAAAGACCTAGGTATCAACAGTCACCCGGTTCGCAATAGAACGAACCTGGTTTTGATTTGTTTAAATCGGGAGAATGATTATGAAATGAAGAATAAGCAATAAACATAGTGATTTATCATGGAAAACCCCTAGAGAAGGGAAAAAAACCACCTCACTAAGAGCTTGAAAATGCTCTTAGTCGATATATTAATCAAATAGTTCACAGTACAAACGAAGAAGACTTATGAAAATGACTAATGCAAGTAAGAAGGCATAGGGAGTAAAATCA
>RWGZ01001682.1:0-14695 GCA_009725065.1 Utricularia reniformis | reverse complement strand
GCCTTTGCTTATGCTATCCTAGGGAGAAACCTAAAATGGGGATTAGAAAATCATCCCCACGGACGGCTTCAAACTCTTGTGATCAAAAGACCAGGGGTACCAACAATCGTTCGGTTGGTAATAAAACAAACTCAGTTTAAATTTGTTTGAAATAAGGAAAACGATAAAAAATGAAAGGGGCAAATGACACAGAAATTTTAGAATGGAAAACCCCTCGGAAAAGGGAAAAAAACCACCTGACTAAGAGCTAAAAATGCTCTTAGCCGATATATTAATGAAACAATTCATGATACAAACAATAAGGGTTATGAAAATGACTGAGGCAAATAATAAAGTGCAGAAGGTAAAATAAGCAGAGTGTGTCTACTGATTTGCGCATCCAAAAGGTCCTATCTTAGATCGCCATCGAGCTCTGTGTTTATAGAGTAGAAAACGCGTGTGGATCACGCCTTGTTACCACCTCTGAGAAAGTCGTTTTCCCATGCTAGAAAACGTGGAAAGTACAGCCAAGCCCGGAGCGCAAAACACGTGGGCTGTAATCGTCTAGACCGATTCAACGGATCGGTCCCCCGAAGTATTGAATAACGTGTACCGCTATCCTTCTGTCCTGGCTACTGGTTAATGGGCTTAACCTAAAAGGGCCTTCGGGTCCAGTTGTCCTTGTTGGGCGCAATCCTTATATGAAGTTGGATATGAGACCTTTAGGTTCGGCTTCCATCATGTGAGCTAGTCTGGAATGGCCTGGGACTCATCTTGTTCGGTATACCAGGTTCCAAAGCTCTCATCAATATGTAATTTAATTTTGAAAGATCGATTACATTTTAGTTTAGAAATTAAATAATAAATTAATCAAAATTCTTAAATGTTTCATACTCGAAAAGTCACAAATATCATTTTAATATATAAATATTATTTATAAAATAAGAATATCGTTACGAATAATTAGTATTTACATAATTACAATAATATATAAAAAATCAAAATTATAAGTGTTCGGACATTTTTGTTGGGATAAGACGAAATTTATTTATAAAATTCAAGAATAATGATGGATAAAAACTAATATGAATAAGAGAATGAAGTTTCGGGCACACATACTAGAAATCGGTTCAAGTCAAAAGCAAAAGTGATATTGACGTGCTTGATTTTTGAGTTAATAAGTAAACTAGGCTTGGTGACATGCATTATGAGGTATTCTGTATGTTTGAGTTTTATGTGCAATTTACAAGGTTGAGCCCTAGAAACTGAAGTAATGAGTCAAATAAGTGAAGAAATGAGTTCACTTGCCTATAAATAGGAGGTCGCAAGTCATTTGAAGGGTTGGAGCTTTTGGCAAACTTCACAATACTAGTATTGTCGTGGACTTGTACTTGGAGTTGCGTTGGTTTGCTCTGATATTCACGTAGATTTGCTTTTGTATTCCGTTACGTGGTTTTGTTCCTTCATTCACATAGATTTGATGAGTTATTCGTGCGGAATTGTTCCTTGAACTCCGTCGCGTGGATTTGTAGTCATATTTGAGTGGAATTGCTTCTAAGTAGGTAGGCAAACCGTGTGGATTTGTTTTCCAATTTGCGTGGATTTATTAAATCGTGGCGACTACGTTTTCCGATCGTTTTACTAGTCGTTTTCCCTTAGATTTGTCATATCCCTGATTGTACTTATTGATTAATTATAATAGAAATCAATGTAGAACTTTGCTTTCACATTGGTCATATTCCTTACTATACTTTACTACGTGTTTTCCGAAAACGTAAATTTACACATTGTGGATCTAAACTCTTATATAGCCTTTGTCGCATACAACTCCAACATTAATTGGTCCAAAGTAAAAAAAAATTGAAATTAACTAATCAAGAATCCAACAACATTTTAAGTCGAGATAGAAAGCTATTTCTTCAAAGACAACACATCCTTCCCTTCATTTGGATAATCATATACTCTTGTAGCCGAGAACCCCATGAGATGGCTACTCCTTCGATCACTAACACAAACCTTATGGTTGACTTCCTCAACACCACATCTCCAGAAAAATTGCATTACAAAAACATTTGAGTTAAGATCCTTCCTAACTTGATATCATAAACCAACCTCATTAGATTCGTTCATATATCCCAAAACCACCTTGGTAGTTTCCTAATGACTCTTCCCAGGGTTCGACAGATTCCTACTCAGTATTCCAACAACAAAGGCAATGTCTGATCTTGTACACAACATCAAATATATCAGACTACCGAGCAACGATGCATTTGGCACGATCGACATTTCTTCTAGATCGGATGTGTTTGTTGGGCAAGAAATTTGTTGAAGATTTCTCTGCTGATGAACGACGATCTCCCTCGTCGCTCTGTCTAGTACAATCGTCATCCCTAGGACCATGTTGGTCGACACCTAGTCCTTCATCTCAAATACTTTCGACGGCTAGATCTTTAAATCCTTGATCAGTCTCATATCGTGATGGATCAACAATATGCCATCGACATAGATGAGTAATATGACAAATGTGTCCTTATTGAAGGCCTTCCAATATATGCAATAGATTTTCTTAGACTGCTCAAATACCATTATGATATAGATTACTTTCCTTTATGAAGTTGTCGAACTTCCAATACCATTGCATTGGTTCATGTTTGAGTCCATAGATTCTTCTCCTTAGTATATATATTTTCCCTGTGTCTCTTTTTTACAAAAACCTCATCTTGCTTCATATACAGCTCTTCATCGACATTTCCATACATAATGTAAGACTCCAAATTCTTAGACATCTTATACAACAATATTTGAGACACATAAAAGTATTAAAAATAGACATATTTGTAACATGGTTGGATTATTCAATTTACTCAACATCATCAACATATTTTAATTTTATAAAATGATGTAAAATTGTGATTGGAGGCATCTGATGCCATGGTACTTTGTAACCACGTAGGTTTTGACTATTTAAAGAAGAAGGATAAGAGTTATTTGATAATGAATGAGTATGAAACTGCACAAGAAATACAAATATTACACAACCCAAAACCAAGTAGCATTTTGTGGAATACGTTTGAAAAAAATTGTGTTCTAAGTTGGTTAGAATTGATTTTTGGTTCTAAGGATGATTTTACAGCTGGTGTAGGTAACTTCAAAAGGTTACAGACAAGGTAAATTAGGAAGAAACCGAAGGTGAGTGTAATGATTGAGAGCAACATGTAGATTAGACTGCATGTACATCATGTTATTGTTTATGTTACGAATTTTTTCGTTATATCTCTTGGCGTCGTATAATTTTTTTTTCATTGAGTGTCTCATTTCGGAGAAATTTTACGTTGTATGAAACTTAAAGCATACCAACAACTTATTATATGATTTACAGAAACATTACAGAATTTCCCCTACATATAGGACATCATGTGTTTGGTGTGTTTTTATTAGATTTTATGGTAATAGATAAGAAGTTGAATGCGATTTTGGGATTTCATTTTTATTAGTTTTTAGAACATTGAATCAACTTTCAAATGAATATTTGTATGAGATTTTGGGATGTCATTTGAGCTCTAAAAAACACATGGTTTTACAGTGCCGATATCCTATTGTGCAGTTTTTTAAAATAGTTTCAACATATGTATGTGTTTATGTGAAAATTCTAGAGTTTGTGGATACACAACTCTGATAACATGTCAGGAGCATGTTTTCAGTCATGTTATGATTTAGATCATCAGTTCATTTATGTGATCATATCATACCAAAATATTTCAAGAAATGAGGTATTGCTGAAAGTTGAAACTATCAATGGATTGATCGTGCTTTCTATCCATTTCTGATGCTAAAAGACTCATGACTTATGTTCATTGATTCTTAATGATGCTTAAACTAGGAATTAAGGCAACATACATGTTATGATGGTAAACTTAACATTGTAAGAACAATAGTATATAAGACTAACGTGGGACTTTGTGGTTAAGTCCCTAGGAATTAAGGCAACAGACATGTTATGATGGTAAACTTAACATTGTAAGAACAATAGTCTCTAAGACTAACGTGGGACTTCGTGGTTAAGTCCCCAACTTTCCATAATCATAATTTGACCACCCCATTGGTGCAAAGATTAACAATATTTCCTTCAAGAAAGGATCGCGAAAACACATAAGATCTTTGGGCAGCTCTAAGTAAAGAAGAAACAACTCGATTGAATCCTACCCTTACGAGTAACATTGCAGAAGACATGCCAATCAATAAATTGGATTGTAACATTGATTCATTCAGCCCCACAAAACACGTTATGTAGAGGACGTGTCGTCTAAAGTTGGTCTATCGTTTTCTTATTTTAACAAATCTTTCTTCCGATATTACGATTCTAACATGGAAGAAATTATGTCTGTGAAGCGCCTTACCAAGGAGGAAAGTGAAAGAAACTTGGTCCCAACATGTGTCGTTGAGGTTCGAGAGCGGATGAAATTTGAGCTCCGTGAGTTTCAAGAAAGGAACTCCAAAAGTCCTCACGAGAAGGGCAAGACATTTAAGAAGCGGCCTACGACTAGGGTCAACCTTCAAATTGCTTCAACTTAGTAAGAAAGCTAGGAATTAAGCTGCTATAATTTCTTCTTATATTATTGCATTCTCCCAAGTTTCCCTTTATGAACTCCAATCAATATTGCCTTTGTGCCTTTGATTTATATGCAAATTTAATACTTGCACTTGTACATAGCATGCGAGAAAACAATCATCAAGCATGGTGTGCCACGTTGAGGAAGATTTCTCATGTTTTAAAATTTTATTGATCTAGTACCCACATCGACGAGTTTGAGATTAATCGACTACACGATATGCAGTAAACTGTGTTTCTATTCTAGCCTACACTACTTAACTTCCACATATCACCCAACTAATTACAATGAACCTCGACTAGATTATACTAGTTCATATAGTCGATAGATCTTACGTCGTCAAAATGACTACATAATTTAGAAGGTGATAAAAAAAATTGGTTTTATTTCTTTTATTTGAAAAAGATCAAATAATCATGTAAATACATAATAATTGTGTAAATGTGAAATAAACTGTTGAACATAATCAAACTTCCACACTTACAAATTAAACTTATTAACTATATTTATATTTCGAACAGAGAATAAGCTCTTGATGAATAAAACATTGATTCCAGTTGTTAACTCTGATTGGTGAACACCTGTAAGTGTCATTTTAGATTTAGATATCAAAATAGAGATCAACAAAAACTAAAGCTTCAAGCATAATTTAGAAATGAAGTGATTCCCCAAAATGTTAAATGTTTTGAAAATGTTCCAAATCTATCACTTCCGCCAATGTCAAACCAAGATCATCCAGAATTGCGGACCATACTTTCATAAACATAAAATAATAATTCAAAGACTAATAAGCAAAAAATCCACCAAGTTTACTTACAACAAACCTAAATACATAGAAGCCCAACATTGTCACTATAGAATTGCCATCGCCAGACAAACCTAAATACATAGTTTTATTGTGAAGGATCGTCAGACAGGGAATCCACTCGTGACAAGAAAATGTAGAGGGGATCTCTACATTGTGTCAAAGCCCCCCACATGCCTTTTTCATGTCGTTCAAGAAGTGGTTCTGTTGATCTTTGGCATCAACGTCTAGGTCATCCTCAGAAGTGCAAGGTTCAATTTCTTAGGAATAAAAATCTTCTTCAAATTTGTGGTCCATCTACTAATAATTTATGTGATAGTTGTCAACTTGCAAACTTAGCAAATTACATTTCTTTAATTCAAAACATTCTAATAACTTTTCTTTTGATAAAAAACATTGTGGTTTGTGGGGACCGTCACCACTTTTATCTAATCTTCAATTTCGATTTTATGCATGTATTGTTGATGATTTTACTAAATTTTGTTGGTTTTTTCTGCTACGTCGTAAAAGTGATTTTGTCGAAACTTATTTAAATTTTGAGATTTACGTAGAACATCAATTTAATAGAAAAATTAAACTTTTTCAATCAGATGGGGGTGGAGAGTTTATAAATGATCGTCTTGGTCATCATTTTTTAAAAACAGGGATAATTCATCACATCTCATGTCCCAATACCCCCGAGCAAAATGGGATGGTTGAAAGGCGTCATCGTACTATTCGGGAACTTGGTATGAGCATTCTCTTCCATAGTAGTTGTCCACTTTCCTTATGGGTAGAATAATTTTCCACCGCTGTTTATCTGTTAAACATGTTGCCTTCATCTACTCTTAATAATGACACACCGTTTTCAAAACTATATAACAAACATCCCGATTACTCTATTTTACGTGTGTTTGTATTGTAATGTTTTCCATATGTATGGGATACTAAAAGAAACAAATTTGATCCAAAAACATTTTATGTGTCTTTGTTGGATACAATAATAACCACAAATGGTATAAGTGTTTTCACCTTCCAAGTAAGAGAATAATCATTTCTCGACATGTTATATTTGATGAAATTTTTTTCCTTTTAAAAAGTCAATTGATAAATCCACTCCATCATCCACTACTTTTTTACAAACTATATTTGAATCTTCGATCAAAGAATCAAATCCACCAAGCCAAGCCCATGACATACGGACCGAGAAAGAAATTGGTTTACCCATGGATCAAATAGCCCATTTGGAAACCCACTCACCCAAAATTAGAACATACAACTGTTTCATCTCACAATGAACAAACAATAGAATGTACATTATCAAGTCCCGTCATTGAATCAACACAATCACCTTCGTCAGATGTGCCTCCGAATGCTGATCATGTTGGCATTCCTATGCATATGCCTAATCGTGTCATCACAAGATCACAAAGATGAATTGTTAAACCGAATCCAAGGTACGCTCTTATGTCTCACATTATTTCTCATATTCCCTAGGAACCGCACAATGTTAAACATGCCATGAACCATCAGGGATGGCGTGCTGCTATGAATGCAGAAATAGATGCTCTCACCACAAACAAAACTTAGGATCTTGTCGCCCGTCTGGTGTTTATGAATGTCATAGGTTCAAAGTGGGTCTACAAAACAAAACTAAAGCTAGATGAACCGTGGAATCCTTGAAACCTTGCCTTGTTGCGAAAGGATACTCGCAAATTGATGTTGTAGACTATAATGCAACATTCTCCCCTATGATAAAACCATGTACTTTTCGTCTTTTGATTACAGTTGCCCTCGCAAAATCATGGCCCATCCGGCAAGTAGATGTCAAGAATGTCTTTCTTCATGGCGAAATATCAGAAGATATTTACATGGAACAACCACTGGGTATGCGTAACTCATCTCTCCCCGACCACGTTTGCAAATTTAAGAACGCGCTTTATGGCCTTAAACAAGCACCAAGTGCATGGTTCGATCGTTTTAGTTCTTTTCTATTAACCATTGTATTTTTTTGCAGCAAAATAGACCCCTCAATGTTTGTTTCGCACACCAAAGATGGCTTCCTAGTGTTACTTTTATATGTAGATGTTATCCTATTAATCGGAAATTCATCTATTGTTGAAAGAGACTTATTGATCGCTTAAGTGTAGAATATGCAATGAAGGGTCTAGGGTCATTGCACCACTTTCTTGGCGTTAAAATTGATACTAACCAAGATGAAATGTATCTATCTCAGTCACATTATGCTTTTTCTTTGTAAGACAGGTTCGGGATTGGAGATTGCAAGCAAAAAGACACACCATTGCCTTCAAAAGTTGACTTCCCACCACATCTACAACCGATGGATGATCCCACGGAGTTTCGATCTCTAATTGGAGCTCTACAGTACTTGACTTTTACCCGGCCAGACATCACATACTCTGTCAATTGTATGTCTCAATTCATGTCTTCACCAACTATGTTTCACTTGCAACTTGCACGAAGGATCCTCCGCTATGTCAAATCTACAATTGATCTTGAACTTCATCTCAAAGCATCCTCACCACTCCACCTCACGGCATTTGCTAATGCAGATTGGGCGGGATGTTCATCGACTCGTCGATCTATTACAGGATATTGCACATTCCTTGGTCCCAATCCGATCTCATGGTGTTCCAAGAAACAAGCATAGGTATCCAGATCCAGTACATAAGCCGAGTATCGATCACTTGATCATACTGCGGCAGAAGTTGCATGGCTACAATTTATATTACGTGATATTCAGATTCCTCTTACGAGCACACTAGAACTTTTTTGTGATAACATGAGTGCTCTTCACCTCACTGTCAATCCAGTATTTCATGCCCGAAGTAAGCACATTGAGCTTGATTATCACTTTTTTCGAGAACGTCTTGCCATGGGTTATTTAGTGACTAAACATATCTCAACGATTCGCCAAAAGTTGATATATTTACCAAAAAGCTTCCCACAAAGTCCCATATATTCTTCAGGGACAAACTCAGCCTCAAGCCCCGGCTTCGTTTGTGGGAGGGTGTTAACAGAGATAAATTGGAGTGATAAGGATTGATGTAGTGATAAGGATGGAATCATCTCTACACTCACATGTGATATCACAAATAACTTATTGGTAACACTCACTTGTTCAAGTGAAGCATACTCATGTACGATCTATATGGTACTAGATCGGATAAGGATTCAACATCATCAAAATGGATAAGAGTTGACACAAAAGAGGAAGAGCATCATCATCCCGCACAATCTTTGCATTTAGTAATAAATTATGATTTAGGAATTAATTTGATTTAATTATCATTAATTCCTATTAATTATTATTCAACTCCTTGTATATTTAAATATGATCTTGTACTCATTAGTTGATATGCTGTGATGCAAGATATCAATTCTTTGAGTCAATATTCATTTCAATCTAAATTTTCCCTTCTCAAATTACAATCATTCCAAAAGATATCTATTTTCTTTATGAATATGTCTCCATTGTTGAGTTTTGGTTCATTAGATCTGCATGTGGATTGTTGCTATTTGTTGGGTTATGATGATTGGGATGATTTGAATTTTATTGTATAGAAATTCAGGATTCAATGAACAGGGAATGTAGTTTAGTACATAAGATTAGTAAATTATATTGAAAAGACTTGGATCAAGCTAATTAACTGTGATATCACTCAAGAATTGGACCAAGTCAATTGCCCATGATATTACTCCACTTATGAACTAGAAATTTTCTATTTCTACATCCGATGTAGAACAATGTTTCAACACTCCTTTCAAGTCGAATGGCTTTGGTTCGGTTAAGACTTGCTTCAATATATTCGGTAGTGCTCGAATCATACGTTGATCTATTTTTGTCACCTAAGTCCGATGCTCTTTTTCTACCAGAGTTTTTTTTTGTCTAAACCGATACGAACCAGCCGAAACTCACCCTGCTGCTCCATTACCATATAGAAATTCAGGATTCAATGGGCCGGAAAAGTGTCAATGTAGCTCAGTGCATAAGAGAACTGAATCACATTGAAAAAGTTTGGATCAAACCAATTACCTATAATATAACTCGTCTTATAAATTATAACTTTTCTATTTACATATAGGATGTGTGGACAATATTTCAACACATTGTGTATTGCTCAAGACATTCTCCATTTGGATGGATGCTTTTCTTTTTGTGGCATTAATATTTGGTTTGATTAGTATCTTTATTTTACAAATCAGATTCTTTTAAGAGAGAAGCATGTCCATCATAAGCATGTTTGCTTCTCTGTTGTGGCGTATCTTACTCTATTTCTCACAACGAAGGATGGCCTTTTTTATTAGATGGCAGAAGGTGAAGATATTCAGCCCTTGGTTTTCGACAATTGAACCGGAATGGTGAAGGTAATGATTCCCATCCTGCTATTTTATGTTGAGAACTGGAGTTATTTGTTTGATATTTGCTGGAGATGATGCGGCCAAAGGAGTATTCCCTAGCATCGTTGGACAGCTGATGGGTCATAAAGATGCATATGTAGGTGATGAGGCTGAATCCAAGAGGGGTATATTGACACTGAAGTATCTATCCTATTGAACATGGAATCGTGAGTAATTGGAATGACATGGAAAAGAATTGGCATGATACTTTCTATAATGAACTCCGAGTTTCACTAGAAGAGCATCCGATTCTTTTGATCGAAGCACCACTTAATTCAAAGGTAAATAGGGAAAAAATGGCTCAGATCATGTGTGAGACATTTAACACACCTGCTATGTATGTTGCTATTCAGGCACTTCCTTCCCTTTATGCAAATTATATTTGACTCAGTCATACAGTCCCTATGTATGCTACCCTACGTGTTGATGTTGCTGGCCATGATCTTGCCGATACTAACAGAAACGAAAGTACTCTTTCACAACTTCTGCCGAGCAAGACATATAAAGGAGTAGCTGGGCTTACATTGCTCTTGACTATGAAAAAGAGCTTGAAACATCTAAGACTTAGCTCTTCTGTTGAGAACAAGTATGAACTTCCTGGTGGACAAGTTATCGCAATGGGTGTTGAGGTCTTGTTCCAGCACCCATTGCGATATGGGAATGTTTCTAAACAAAATCAATTCAGTTTCCTATTGTTGTGTATTTATTCAATATGGGAAAAATGTAAGTCTTTACAGATGATGGTTAAAAGTTGAACTTGGAGGGCCCAAATGTATCAAAACAACTCCTTACAGGGGGAGGAGGTCGTTGCTCATTCTCAAATTTGTCTATGAAGATCACTACTACCGTGATGTCGTCATGAACTTGTCTTCTTTGTGCAGGATCCATTCTCCTCAGTTCAGCCGGTTGTATATTTTTCAATCTCGTAGCCCTTTCCAGTGCACACACAACAAGTCTTCTAGCTATACCCTGCAAAAAACACAAACACATATTTCTGAAACCAAAAGTCTATCAAACAATGTTGGTATCCAAGTGAACTCACCGATTTTGGGTTTCTGTGGACAATCTCAACAGCTTCCTGATTAGTCAAGTGCTCCCAGAGACCATCAGATGCAAAAATCAGAAATTTGTCATTTCTTTGTATATACCTTTTAGTAATCTCCGGATCAGCTCTCAAAATAGGCCGGCGAAGTGGTTCAGTGAGGTGAAATCTTGGAAAAGATGGACCGAAAGCGAATTCGCCCATCTTGAGATAAAAGTCGCCTATAGATCTGGATACCTGAACATGATAAAAATCAACTACAAAACCAAAATTTGTGGGATATGTGGATAAGATACCTGTATAATTCCCCTGATTCTCCAAACTCCTTGCTTCATCACAACAATTCTAACATCTTCAGGGTGCATGCGTTTCAATTCTGTTCTAACTTCCTCTCTGCTACAATTATGATCTAAGGTAAGTTGCTCAGCTATGATTCTGTTTAATCTCATCAATCGACCAACTATGGCTCTAGAATCTCCAGCATTCCCAACATATATATGTCTTTTCCATATAACACCAACTAGACAACAAGAACCAGAAGATGCAAGGGATGGTTTTATTGTAAAACATCTTCTAGCAAGTTCAAGATATCCACTCTCTGTTTCATAAAAAGCATGCGCCACTATATCTTCAGAAATACATCTATTTTGTTGTCCTTGCTCTGCAAAATAAAACATCTATCAAATCTTGAACGTTGAAAAATAACAACGGGGAAATGAAAGATTACCGAGTAGTTTATCAAATAGATGCTCGCGGACAAAAATAGATGCATCAGGTCCCCCATGGCCATCATACACACCGATAAAAGTAGCATGTTTACCAGTCTCCACTTGGCTCTGATCTTCAATGTTGGCATTTGCTTGAACCACAGCAAATGAAAATTCTCCCATAAAATGCTTTTGATTATTCCTTGACCAGATAAGTGGATCATCATTCCATCCCGTGATGTCAATATCATCATCCCTGCCCATACGGGCATATCCAAAAGGGCTCAAACAAGCCGTGACTTTTTTTCCAATCCTGGAAAACATCGTTCATAGCCTTATGAAATTCAGTCAAAGATTCTATGGGTGGTGCTGGTTACTTGATAACGCCTCCAAAATGGGGTTCTTGTTTTCCTACAACAACAGCGAGACAAATATTAACAATGCGTGTGAAAATCAAAGAACAACAGAAATTTGGCAAGAAAAGAAGTAAACGATTGAATAACCAACTGTACACCTCCAAATCGATCAATGAGTATCTAAAACACATTCATCAAACTAAAATCTTAAAACCCACAAAGACATTAAGCTTCCAAACCAAGAAACCGCAAATAGGAACTCAAATTCAAAAAAATCAAGATTCTTACGGATAAACCAGAACCTAATAGAAAAAGGCAAAAGATACTTAATCAATCCAAGAAACAACAGAACAATGAAAAACGATGATAGCAGCACCAGATCAAAATGCTACCTGAATCAAAACAGAAAGATAGACATTCAAAGAAACAACAAGTGATGATCGCAGTACGTCCGTCAGTCTACAAAGAAGATAAAAGAATCAGAGAATGTTCCAAGAAATGAAAAAGACGGAAGAGATTCTTCTTCAGTTTGGGGACCCAGAAATGAAGAAGCGCACCAGAAACGCGAGTGATGAAATAGATTCCTTCAGTTGAACTTAAGAAACCGCTATTTTTTAGTTGTTCGTGGGAGGCAGAAGAGGAGGTTGACGAAGAGAGCAGATTACCATCCTTTTTGGCATCATTTATAAGGACATCGTTGAAAAGCTTTTCAAAAATTAAACCGCCGGTATTATTTATATAATATTTTAATAAACAATTTAGATCAATCTAGAAAATATTAAAATGTTATTACGCAAGTCAAAGGAACCTGTGGCATCCACGTGAATAATGGTTGGTTCAGGATGTCAGCCAACCCCAAAAGTTCATTATAACGTGAAATGACAATTGTAGAAATAATAAATTCAGGAACAAATTCAAACTATGATTATGGAGGATAAAATAATATCGTTACTCTTTAGGTACATATAATTAAAAAAACTGAAGTTTGTTTGTTATGCTCTATTCAAGAAAATACTATAAGTTCAACACAAAATTGTACACATAAAACTCTAATCAAAACAAACTCATCACTTATAATCTAATTAATGATTTGTGTTTCCTATTTTTAGGGGTACCAAAATCACCAAATTTTAATCAAATCAATGATTAAAATTTGATTTTAGATTTAAAGTTGTTGTGGAGATAACTTATGTCAAGAAAACAAGCAAGTAAGAATACAATGATTTAACATGAAAAACCTATATAATAGGGAAAAATCAAGTGTCGAGGTGATGAAACCCCTCAATGAAGAGACTATTACGAAGAACCGAAATACAAATGTTAATGCAAAGATTGATAGTAGCGGGTTGGACATTTGATACTAGCGGGTCGAATACTCGATGAGTAATATTCCTGGTCGACAAGCACATGTTTACAGGCAGTGGATGTCATTATACTACAAACAAAGTGACACGAATGATTTTATAGCCTAGAAGATGAATTGTTCAACTCAACCTTTAGTTATTAGAGGAAAAATAATTTATTCGAATATTATGTTAAGATTATTTAATTTGATGTAGTGTTGATATGTTTTGAAAAATGATATATATAAAAAAATTTGGTGATAAAATTTTTTTCAAACAACACTTCAGAATACAAGACTATGATCATCGGGATGCGGTTATCTCTTGATAATGGTGTAGTACGGTATTGTGCTTCTACATATTCAAAGTTGGTGGTAAAAAAGATTGCAGAAACCCATGAACTTGCTATGTAGTAGTATAAGAAAGAGGTATCCAAAGTTGCCAAACTTTTTGACATCGTTCACGATAGTTCACATCCCCGAATAGGAGAATCGTGAATAAGACATACTGCTCGTCTTGCCAATAGCTTTCCTATCCTTGGGAGGTGACTGATCTTTTCTAAACAAATTCTTGATCTTGATCAATCAGTTTTTAGTTGTTATATTTGATTCAATTAATGTGGAGACACGAACGATATAAGAGGTTGGATCCACAATGTGTAGGCTTACGTCATCGGGAGAGTAACGCTCTATTTTGATTTTCACTATGACAATCAAGAATACAAGTACAATAAAGAGATAAAAAATCCTAACGGATAAAATCCGAAAAACGATCGATTCCGCTCAGTCTACCTCGTAGGGTGAAGTCCACGCGAGTGGACAAGTTGGCGCGAGTGGACAAAAACTCACGAATAGCCATGTTCACATGTGACAAGATCGGGTCTCCGTGAAATAAGATACGAAACTCTACAACCACGAAACAGAAAGAAAACTCACGACAGAGCAAGAACTCGTGAGTTTCACGAGACAAAAACTCGCAACTATGGCTTGAAATGCAACTACACGTGAGTCCCGGGGCAAGTTCACGCGAAAACCTTACCTTAGGATGCGTCCCGGGGCCAAGAGTCGGAACCCTTTTCTGGGGTCTAAGAACCTATATTTATAGAACAACTAAACCCAATAGGTTAATTTAAGGTCCAAGAGCCCAATCTTAGTCAATTTGGTCAAAATCACTTAAAAACGCCCAATTCCAACGGGATAAGTGTAATAACATCCCATATCTTCCGGAATACGTCCTAGTCAACTGATCAAAATACGTCATGTCGAGAAAATACCATTGATGAATTCCTGATCATCCAATACCTAGAAAAAAGCCCAAAATATCATAAAAGCTCACGATGTGCTCTCCGGTTGACAAATTACGAAAATACTCCTAACGTCATTCCAGGCCGAAAGCATCTAGAACTACTCAAAACATCACTAGAATTCTTATACGTGGGCCTAGGATATCATA
>RWGZ01001681.1:0-33847 GCA_009725065.1 Utricularia reniformis | reverse complement strand
AAACCTTTCTACTACAAAACGTTTACCATATCAACATGCTCTGATACCACTTATTAACTTAAAAATGATTTTAGATTCTTTTAACACTTATAAAATGAGATGCGGAAATGGGTAAAAACACAGTGAAGCTTTAATGTGTAACCAAGTACCGGAAGAAACCACAGTCCACCTTTAGGGTCCAAGGGGATGGACCATGTGAACACTATGGAAGCCAGGTCGACAATGTTGACCAACACTCAAGAAAAATGATCGGCAGTGGCTATCGACACTATTGAAGATATTAGATTCTTTTATCGATTAAACTAATCCAAATCAAATGTGAAAAAGTGATAAAACCACATCAAAGCTTTTACGTGGAACCCGAGTACTATTAGAAAACCACGTACCACCTTATTGTAAAAAAGAGCTAGGTACCAACAATCAACCAGTTTGCAATAGAGCGAATCTGGTTTTGATTTGTGTAGATTGTGGGGGACGATAATGAAATAAAGAATAAGCCGTAAACACAACGATTTAGCGTGGAAAACCTCTAGAGAAGGGGAAAAAACCACCTGACTAAGAGCTTGGAAATGCTCTTTGCGATATATTAATCAAATAGTTTCTGAATACAAACAGTAGAAGGCTTGAGAAAATGACTTAGACAATAATAACAACCTATTTTGTGCATCCAAAAGATCCTCTCGAGCTTGCCTTCTAGCCCTATATTTATAGATGAGAAACGTGTGTGGAAAACGCACCGTAACCGCCTATGAAAAAGTCATTTTCTCTTGACAGAAAACGTGGATAAGCCCAAAGTGCAGACAACGTGAGCAATTTCGAATCGCAGAAAACATGTTCATACCCGAAGCCAGTTGTAACCGTCTGGACTGATCCATGAGATTTGTCCCCGAAGGGCCAAGCTATGTCTAACCCTAACTTCGGTCCTGCGAATTAAATGGGCCTTTGGGCTCTATTGGTCATGTAGGCCTTCGGGCCAGTTATCTTGAATGGGCCGAGCTTAAGATCTTGGGCCGTGTCGGTTCGTTTCTTGTCATCTGGATTAGCCCAGTATGTTTGGGCCTCATCTAATTCGGGGTACCGGGCCCCGAAGCCCTGATCACTAGCCCCCGGGCTTGATTACTACCGCAGTGGTGATACAGGACCGACCATATGACGGTGAATACGTTTGGCATGATATCCGATCGGCCGTAACAGAGGACCGTACCCGAACTAGTTATGACATGCATCCCAAGGACCGCTCCTATACTTAGCGGATTTGAGATGTTGAATTTAAATTTGAAAATGTAACGGTTATTTCCGTCGCTTTTATTTAACGTTAAAAACAAGTCTGCGTCTTTCCTTGTTCTGTTACTTGACAGGCGTGATGAGTGCGTACATACTGCAACTGCCTGCGGCCATATATGTGTCATTTCTCCATTGGTTGGGAAAGTACTATTTAGATCAAGGTTTTGGGAACTATTCATTTTCGTAGTCTTTTTGAGAGAAGTCGTTTGAACGAAAGAAAATTCACGATTTTCATTCTCCGTCAAACTCCGATCCTCTTTAATCTCTGTTTTTAAGGTAAAGATCATGGCTCCTCGCAAGGCTAGGTATCCCGTTGTTTTTTAGATTGATATGGAAGAACTTCGGGTCAAGTTCTCTATTCTGGCTCATTATTCGATCTGGAAGGGGAAGGAAGATGTTCCTTGTTTCCTTCCCACAGAAATGAAGGTACCTGCCAATGCCCTCCCTGTTAGTTATGCATCCATGAAGTGCGGTTTGCGTTTCCGCTACATCTTTTTGTAGCATTCGTACTTCGGGAGATCTATTGTCCTACCTATGCCCTGTTTCCGGGTATGTACGTATATATAGTGGAGTTCATTTTCTATTGTCACAGACAGGGCATAGCCCTGAATCTAGAACATTTTTTTCAATTTGTTCATAGTTGGGTTCCGAAAGGGCAAAAGGTTATTAGGGTGTCGCAGGTTATACTATATATCATTCCGCACTGCTGAATGCGCTATAGTTGATAAGGAGGATTCTCTACATGAGTGGGAGTCTTGTTATGTGTGGTTAGTTGTCTCGAATGAGGACTTATTAAGGGTGTGGCCGATTATTACCCACCCTTACATAGGCAGGTTGGACCGAACCCAGTTCAATTGTTACCATCAGCATATCGCAGATACTTTAGCGATGTTTCCTCTTCCTGAAGCACGCCTCAAGCGTTTAGATATACTTCGGGAGAAATAGGTCGATTCGTCTGAAGGATCGGGTATGGAATGAAACATAATTAAGTTCATATATCCTGATCCTTATGAATTTCTTTTGCATGTTCCACAGAAACAATGCCTAGCTTCCTATTTAAGCGTTTGGCAGCAACTTCGGCCCACCAGAGTGGGGATCAACAGAGCGCCCCATATTCTGCTCAATCTTAGGAATCTACAACTACGGGTACGTTGATTCCTTCGAGATCATCGTCGCCAGGACCCCATCTCACGGGCTCCACTTTTGCGTGCACATTTACCCTTCGATGGACAGGGGAACCCTCCAGCGGCAAAGGGCCCACTTTGCATGTAATAGGAGTGGTAGAGGAGTTGATAACGGCCAAACTCCATTCTATGAGCTTAATCAGCTTGTATAGGATCAGAAATTGCTCCCTTATCAATCTTAACATGATAAACTTGTTACTGCAGGGAGCCGCTCAGGTCGAAGAGGTTCTCCCGAGCCCGAACTTGGGAGAAAACGTCTCCCTACCACCCGTTCCTTTAGGCAAAGGGAAACGGATGGCTGAAGCTAGACCCCCAAAGCAGCTGAAGAAGATCGGGGGAAACCGATCACTGCCCCGAACAAGGGGATCGTAATAAAGGGCCCTGCCCCGACCCCGAGGACAAACTCGGACTTAGAAATTTCCCTAGACATGACTGACCGTTTAAAGGAAGGCAAGAATATGGCGTCCCTGAGAGACGCCTTTTTGGAGGATTTCCGTGCTTACGAAAAGAAAAACTCTCACAATGTTCAGCCAGACGTGTCAGGGGAGGAAATTGTGGGGGCATTCCTCGTTCTCGCAACAATTGAAATTCTTACCTTTTGAAATACTTGAGGGTTCAATTGTTCAGGTTTGCTCTTATACAGATGTTGCGAAAAGGATTTATGATCGCGATCACCATTCATAAGGCCCGAAGCGAGCGTCTGTCCCCCAAGTTGTCCAAGATCAACTTGCCTAGCCAAAAGGCAAGTTGAAATAAAATAAGAAGAACTCTTGTCGGTACGGGAGGAGAGGGACAGAATGAACAGCGAGTTGATAGGAGCGGGGACACAAATCTGTCTTCTATAAACTCAAGTTTCTAAGCTTGATGGGAAATACAAAACAGCTTAGACAGAAATAGATTACACGAAGTCCAGGATCATGGAGTTTGATGCGAAGGCGCAGGAAATGACTGAGGAGATGAATCAAGTTCAGGTTGTTCCCAGGAAAAGAGAAACAAGTTGAATGAACTTATCCTTTACACCCAAGAAGAAAAGGTGACCTTGGAGGAAGGTCTTGCTCAAGCCCGTGCCGTTGTTATTTGCGTACGGGAGACTCTTTTGGGGTTTTCTCGATACCCGTTGTTATTTGCGTTGGCAGATAACATCCACGGGGCTTATATTACCAAGTTCCTGGACAACATGCGGGGGTAGGTTACTAAACAGTTTCGGCTCTCACCCGATGATGAAAGATGGAAACAAATCGACCCTTTGGAAAAGGATGGAGACTTCAAGGTATTCCTACCTTAGAGGAACCCGTCCTCTTGGAAGACCCCTTCTTTAATCTTTATGAGGAGATGGAAACATCAGTCAACCAAAAGATGGCTTATCAAGAAGAAGAGCAGAAGCAGCTCTTGGCCCGGACAGAGCCGAAGTAACAAGAGGAGAACGAGAAAGAAGAGGTGCAAATAGATTAGGAATACATTTACATCCTTGTACCCCTGCTGTTATTTCCCTTTTGTTTATAATTGAAAAAACAAGTTTCTCTTCTTCGGTTTTCATTTTCAGAATTTAAATAAGGTTATACGAACTAAGTTCGGATTTATCATAACCATTCAAGCTTATCTTGTGTAAGCTTATCACCAATTAGCTCATAAAGGATAAACTTACGATGAGTATAAGTTTGGGGTTAACCAATAAGCTTAAGCTTAAATTGAAATCTGGCTAAGGTTAGTAAGTTTTGAATTCTCATATGCATATGAGGACCGCTCTTTATCCGTCCCTATGATCATGATAATGTCAAGCGGCGTAGCCCCGGTTCTTTATGTGTCCCGCGACAAGCTTTGGCCGAGCCCCGGTTTCTACATATGTCCCGCGACAGGCTTCGGTCGAGCCCCGATTCTTCATAAGTCCCACGACAGGCTTTACTTGCTTTTGATTGACTAATTCCATCCATGTTGTCTCCTCTCATGGCAGAACATAGAAGCATAAGGGCCATTTCCGAAGGGTGAAGACCTTCGAAGGGGATGTTTAGTTCGTAGTGAGTTCTGGGAGTTTTGCGATCCATCTGAAACACTCTTGAAGCACAGGAGCATTTGACTCGTCAGAGTGGTCACTGCTACATGGGAGCCTTACAGATGCACCACTACGGTCACTAGTCCAGACTTGTCCAAAAAATCCTAACTCCAGGATTGGTCACTCACCTAACTAGAAATTGTTTGCATTATGCTAGTTTGTATTCTTTCCATAATTTGATAAACATATTTTTGGTTCACAATTATCATTAATATTCAAAGATTTACAACTAGATTTACATATTTAGTTCTTCTAATCCTAGAGGTTCCTTCATACATAATTTCTAGTTTGGACCATACCTCATGTGCAGTTTTACAACTAGATATCTTATTGAACTTAGTAAAAGTTAAAGCAAAAAACTATGCACTAGAACACCTAACATTTAATTCTATAGAATTATATTTATCAGCAAAAATGGGTTCTAAATCCATATCTGGTACCAAGCCAGTACCATAAACTACACACCTATATATTTTCAAATCATGTTTAAGAAATGTTAACATATTAGCCTTCCAGTAACCATAGTCTTTTCCGTTGAACTTGAGAAGTTTATTTAAAAACCATCCAATTCTAGCGTGGTTACCATTCTTAGGCACTACATCCTTAGACTCACCAGATATTGACATGCTTGGTATTTAATACATAATGCAGTAACACAGATTCACGTAAGTAAGCAAGTAAAGCAAGACATACAATCACGCAACTAAGAAAATATTGCAGGAGTAAACTATCATAGTACTTAACTAATACTATTAATTAGTAAGTACCCCGAATCTCCACCACTTGTTGTTATTTTTAATTCTATTAGTTAAACTAAGTTCTAAAAGCGTTAAAAATGACACTCAGATTTATAGTGGTATCCGATCACGTTGTCTTAGATAAGACACGATCGTATCGGCAATCCACTGTCCAACACCCTGCAATTTATTCACTATTTTAGTTGAAATGTTCAAAACACATAACACAACCACAACTAAAACACAAAATACAACTACTGCACAGGAAGTTAAACTAAAGTATAAGGATAGAAAATTGCTCAGTAATTTTCTGCTACTCAGACCGTTTTTCAGACTGTAGTCTAAATACTGAACTTCTTAGTCACAAAGAAGTCAGTAAAGATAACCTGCAACTATGAAACAAATGTTAGTCACACAAACAGTTTGTGATGATACGTTTCACAGCCTTAACAGTGGAAAGAATCTATAAGGACAGTTCTTATCGCACAAGCTCAACGTATTATCGAAGATATACTTAGTGTGTTAATGCTTTAGTGCGAATTTTATTCAACAGTATTCCAGAAACTCAGATCTAAACAAATCTAGCTTGAAAACACTTATACAGATTCAAGTCTTTGATAAATCCAAAGATTTTCTCAAAGCACAACCCAAAACAGAAGGTAATCTTTAGTAAAGGCTTGAAGCAAAATATTAGGCTATAAGCGAGCAGTGTAAGCATAAGCGTAAAATGCATAAAGTAAAACTACCGATTTCTTTAATCAGAGTTTTACAGTTTCTCAGATCTACGAGGATCTGTTTGAAACTCAAACTATTAGGCAAAGAAAATCAAGAACCTACAGAATCAAGGTGTTCATCTTAAGCCGGGTTTTACAGTTTCTCAGATCGACGAGGATCTGTCTGAAACTCAAACTATTAGCCCAAGAACTTGAGAACATCCCAAGATATTCTAAAGAACACTTAACAGAACGTGAGGCGGTAACTGTAAAGCGTTGAAAGTTTTTGAAAAAAAATTATGACCTCGCAAAAACGTAAGAATAGCGCTGAAAGTAGTAATCTATACTTGATCTAAGCAGTGTATAAGCACAGAAGCAGTACGCAACATAAACATCAAGAATCGCTCAAAGAACGCTAGAGAGAATCTAAGCAGAATGTAAAAATGCGAAAATTAAAAGTGACGAAATAACGAAGAGGCGAACATATAAATAGTTCAAGCCAATCGCTTTGCTATTACCATAGGCCCAACAGGCCAAATCCATTATCAAAGCACAATCATCTTTAGTCCAACGTCAGAGTCAATACGGGCTCCAGCCCAATAAAGTATATAAGGCTCAGTTATATGGCCCAACAAGTATGAGGCTAGAAGTAGTAAACGAGCAGTACGAAATTACCGAGATTACCTAACTCCCACAAGAGTTTCTCATGTATCACAGGTAAGCAAGTAAAATTATGCTATGAGAAAGTAAACTATCATATATAAGGATTATGCAATTTTACATTTGATATTATCCGGGGTATTTATTGTATTATGATACCCGGGAGCTCGTCTGACGTGGCTAAATGGTATTTTAGGTTTTCTCGTATATTTATGGAATAATGTGATTTCGAGGGTATTCTCGTAATTTGGACTTCCCGGACCCACGTATGAGGATTCTAATGACCTTTCGAGTAGTTTTGGACAATTTCGGTCTAGAACGTCTCCAAGGGTATTTTCATAATTTAGCACCTGAAGAGCGCGCCGATAAGTTTTGGCAATATTTTTGAGACTATCAACTAAATATTTAGAGATAAGGAACTGGTCAACGATATTTCCGGTATTTTCTCATCGTTATTTCTGACTAGCGTTCGACCGGGATGCATTTCTGAAGTTCTGGTATGCTTTGACGCTTATTCCGGCTGAATTGGATATTTCTTGAGTAATTTGGGCTAAGTTGATTGAAATTAGGCTTCTGGGCGTGAAACTAACCTATTGGGTTGAGTTTTTCTATAAATATAAGCCATAAGGTAGTGAAAAATGGTTCAGACTCTTGACACACTTCCCAATGCAAAGTTTTCACTCGAACTCACGACTTTCTGTCTAGTCGCGAGATTTTGATACCCCGAGTCGTGAGTAGGTGTTCAATCGTGACTTTCTGCACTGTTCTATTGGTCCCGGAGCTTCGTATCTTATTTCGTTAAGGCACACTCGCAAGATTTTGTGTCTAGTCGCGAGTTTTTGTTCCTGGAAGTCGCGACTCTTTGCCCAGTCGCGAGTTTCTGTTCTGACTCGCGAGTTTTTGGCAGTTGGAGTGCGACGGAGTGGATTTGATCGTTTTTTGAGTCGTTTTCATTCGGATTGTGGATATCCCTCAATTGTAATTGTATACTTTGATTATTATAGTGAAAACCAAGGTAGAACTCCGCTCTCCGAATGACGTAAGCTCACACATTGTGGTCCAACCTCGATATCGCTCGTGTCCCCACAATAGTTAAACTCAGGAGTATAAAAAAAACGACTGATCTAAAACAAATACTCTATAATATTTTTTGATAAGATCAACATTGTTATTATTCTTTGTATTCTAGAAAATATTAAACAAGACTAAGATCCAACTGCAGGCTGGTTGGAGAACATTGTTCCTCATATACACCCTTCATGTTTTCTGGCATATCTTTAGTAGAAACTTCCAAATCTACTAAAAAATCCTGGATCGAAAAAAGGTCGTTATATTGATGTTCATTCCTTATCAATGTGCTAGCTTGTTCATTAGAACTGGAATCTTCTAATCCAAATAAAAGATCTTCAACAAAGGAATTGTATGATGTGTTTGTATCTGAAGTAAATGTTACTTCCAAGATAGGAAACTCAAAGTTCAAGGATGATCCTGTAAGGACATCATCGTCTGTATTAACATATTATTTTAGAATCTAATGCAAAGTATCATCAGGCTCCTGCTCTGAAGCATCCATTAAAATATCATTATATATGTGGTTCTTGTTAGAACTGATTTGAAACATTTCCTCTTGAATCTCCAAACCATTCATCGTGAGCAACACCAAGTTTGTTGTGGATCAACAATTTTTAACAGCAATGCACAATTTGTCGCAACCGAGCACTGATTGTTAACAACAAGATCCAATTCCTAACATATTAACACAAAAACAAGGGAAGGATTATTGATGAGGATTAACCGTAAAAGTGACAATAACAAGCAACCGTAACATTGATATGAATTCATAGGATATTTCTACTAAGATACCTATGTTATTCAAGTAGTCAACATAAACATGGGTAACACAAGTAATTATGTAAGTGCAGTAAACACGGTATACTAATAGAAAGTTCAAGTATGGGAAAGAGAGTGAAATCAATAAGACTCGGTGTGAAGTAGAAACATTGATCTCGACATCTTGCTAAGCAAACATTCAATCAAACTAGGGTATGCGTGAGATATAGGGATTTATGTCCTTAGAAATGGAAGGTACGTATGAAAGGGGATGAACAGAACTGAATGGGAACGGGGTAGTGCCCAGGTTCCGACTCGAGTTAATGGATGCATACATTTTCGTCTAGCCGTCCTGTAACTAACGATCGGTTTGGGTGAGATAAGCCATCAAACACGCAAGCATCACTATAACAAGAACATAAACAAAAAACAAAAATGAAGGATTAATTGTTGTGGAAATCAATGGTGAATTGCCATGCAATGAAATTCGCGGTGAATTGCTATGCATTGAAAATCCGGGGTGAATTCTTCTACAATACAATTTCATGGCCAATTTAACTTAAATATACGGTGAATTGGCTCAAATTAATTGCGAAAATGCTCTTGAGGGTCTCTTCTCGTGGGTATTTCGTTTCAAAGTGGCAAATGACTTCCCTTGGCCCTCCGTACCCCTAGTTATAGACATTTGAACTTGTTCCAATGACCCTTTTACAATCCCTTCCTTAGGATCCCTACTTAATCCCTTATAATATTTTGACCTTTGTCTAAGTGCAGTAAAATGCTAACCTATCATAAAATAAGTTCTTCGAAATCTAGTCATCGCCATCCGGTCCCTCACATGTTGTCATTACTTCACTCAAGAATTTTTGAATAACTGCCCTAGGAAAGGCGAGACCCAACTTAGGGAAAAAGGTCTCGCTCTCATTAAGAAACATCCAATGATCGCTGATAAGGGAGAGATTAGTTGTACCTTCATAATAAACAAAGAAAAAATGTTTCTTTCATTCATGATTTGAATGAGTCAAAATGGAAAGGGACTTTTCTTATTGCCAAGTCACAAAAATATACAACTTGGAGTCCATAGTGAGATGGGGTACTATTTTTGAGGATATGGAAAAAATGACATATGCTAAGTTGGAGACGACTAGCCTCCATAAATACGATAAATGAAGTAACTTAAGACATAGAAAAGAGGGCCAACTAGAAAAGCGGAATTTTTCAGGTAGTTCAAAAATTTCACTATGAAAGGATGTAGCGGAAGCAAAAGTTTGCATTCTAAATATTGGAGGCAGAGGGCATGCATGTTGATCGGTGGACATAAGATCCGATTAGTGATGAATGGGCAATGAAGAACACAATTACGAGGATAGCTAAATTCCTCGACAATGACTCTACATTTTCTAGCTGAAATACTAAATGGTTAACTAAAGGACTTCAAAGATTTCAACGCCCGATTTTGTAAACCATGAACTTGCTCTATAGCATTTATTCATTCAAAAAAGTAAGGGTGCAAATTCGAATGACGAGGCAGAGGAGTTTAGCGAGTTGAGCGGGATGAACTAGATCCCTGTGAAACATAGGAAGAATTGGAAGAACAGATATACGAACTAGAAGAGTTGGAGGATTGAGAAGAACCGAAAGATATCATGCGAAATGGATTAGTTTGAGAATTTTTCAGGCAATTCGCATGGTTTGGTACCAAATAACGCAAGTTTCAACATTTAGAGTTTTTACGAGTTCAATTCTCAATGTTTTGTCAATTTGAAGTGTTGCGGAAGCGTGATGTTTTTATGGCTATTGAATAAATAAATGCAAATAACAACACCAAAATTTAATGAGGTTCGTCAAAATCTGCATACGTCATCGAACACTACCAAAATGTAATATTCTTCTATGATCAAGAAATATTACAACCCGAGAAAGAAGAAATCAAAACAATATGCAATTGAGAATGAGAGAATTCTACAATTGCAAGTCTCTTGCTATGATCTTGGGATGATTTCCATCGAAGATGATCATGCTCTTTTATATGCAATTTTTTTAAGTATGAACACATGTGTGAACATAGAAATCCATCTTTTCTAATGTCACCAAACCATTATATTAATGATTTCATTTATAATGTGTTGTTAACTTGTCAAGTTTCATCATCTTCAATTTTATTAGCCACTCTTTCAAATCTCCACCTTGGCTAATTTCCAATTTTCAAACTTTCTCCCAAAACCTTGGTAGTGTCTTCCAATACGCTTTAAGCGTCAACTCAATTGACATTAATCAAGTCCAAAAAATATTTGAACTTGACTAATGTCACAACTTTGGTCAACATATCTGCAGGACTATCGGTAGTCTTGATTTTATGGATTTGAATTTGTCTTTTCTCCAAAATATTCGAAATAAAGTGATATCGAGCATCGATATACTTCGTCCTTGCATGATAAACTTGGTTTTTAGCCAAATGAATATCACTTTGACAGTCACAATGCACAGAGATATTATCTTGCTTGACTCCAAGTTCACCCAACAACCCATGAAGCCAAATTGCTTCCTTTATTGTTTCTGTAGCTGCCATGTACTCTGCCTCAGTGGTAGACAAAGCAACCGTAGACTGTAAAGTATACCTCCAACATACCGATCCTTTTGTAAGAGTAAACAAATAACAAGTAGTAGATCGACGCTTATCCAAGTCACCAACATAGGCAGAATCACAATATCCAACTATTAATTCAACAATTGTTTCATCCTGCTCGAATATGATACCAACCTCTAAGGTATTAAGTATGTACCTTAGAATCCAATTAATAGCTTCCCAATGCATCTTTATGGGATCATGCATGTATCTACCCACCATACTCACGGCATGTGAAATGTCAGGTCTAGTACAGACCATGACATACATCAAACTACCAACAACACTTGCATATGGCACCTTTGACATATATTCTTGATCTTCATTCGTCTTTGGAGATAGAGCAAAACAAAGATTAAAATGAGGTGCCAATAGGGTGTTGACAGGCTTCGTCTTATCATTAATGTTGAACCTGTTAAGTACCATTTTCAAATACTGAGTTTGAGTCAAAATTACACTCCCCAATTTCCGATCTCTTGTTATCTCCATACCGAGAATCTTTTGTACTTCGCCAAGATATTTCATCTCAAATTCTCCTTTAAGTTAATTCTTCAGTTGCTCAATTTCTTCAATATCTTTTGAAGCTATTAGCATGTCGTCAACGTAAAGGAGCAAGTGAATAAAAGATCCATCTTTTGCTTGCATAGATAAACACAATGATCGTACTTACTTCTAGTATACTTTTGTGTGAGCATAAATTTGTCAAATCTCTCATACCATTGTCTGGGAGACTCCTTCAACCCGTATAAAGATTTTCCAAGTTTGCAAACCAATTCTTCCTTACCAGCAACCTTGAACCCATCTGGTTGAGTCATATAGATTTCCTCGTCCAAATCACCATGCAAGAATCCAGTCTTCACATCCAGTTGAACTAATTCTAAATCCAACTGGGCTACCAAAGCCAATAATATTCTAATAGAAGAGTGTTTCACAACATGAGAGAATACCTCATTATAGTCAATTCATTCCTTTTGAGCATATCCTTTAGCTACCAATCTTGCTTTGTATCATACATCATTCTTGTTTGAAAATCCTCCTTTCTTTGCGAATACCCATTTGCATCCAATTGTTTTTTTTCCTTTTGATAGATGAGTCAATTTCCATGTTTGATTCTTATCTAATGATTCAATTTCGTCAAGCATGGCCTTAATCCACTCCTTATCTTGTGAACTTTTTACAGCTTCACAATATGAGGTAGGAATATCATCATCTACTATTCCAGATGCATATGCCACAACATTGGCATAGCTAGAAGGTCTTGCGATTTTTCCTTTTTCCTTTCTCAATGCAATCGGTAAATCTTGAGTAATTGACTCATCGCTGGTGGATGTTTCATGTTGATTACCTTCAAGCACCGAATTCGACTTTGTGTGAGNCATATTGAGCATTCTCATTCTTATTTACTGCTTTACTAATATTTCCAACTTCTGTAAATTTATTTGAACTTTCAGATTTTTTCAGATTCAAATTGAGCATTATTATTCTCATTTTCAGCTTCACCAATATTTTCTGCTTTTCCAAAATCATTTGGACTTTCAGGTAACATCCTCTCATGTATTTATGATATTTCAGCAATATTTAGTTGAGAAAAAACTTCATCACTAGAAATATGAGATATTCTTTTATGTTCATTAATTTTTTTGGTTTCCAACATGGTCTTTTCCCATTGTTCTTGAGTTGAGGCTTCGGCAAAAGTCTTAGGATCAGTTAAATCAAAGCATGAATCAACAATATAATTTTCTATCACATCAGTTTAATCATATATATATGATAAAAATTTAAATTTTGTAGGTCTAACATCTGGAGTTGCACTATGGGAATCACTTTTAGAATATGAAAAATTTTCAAATTTAGAAATTTCAGAATCAGAGCCTTCATATTCAGATTGATCATTATCATTCTCATTTACTGCTTCACCAATATTTCCACCTTCTTTAAATTTATTTGAACTTTCAGATTTTTATAGATTCAAATTGGCATTCTCATTCTCATTTTTCAGCTTCACCAATATTTCCTACTTTTGCAAAATCATTTGGACTTTCATGTAGTTATGATATTTCAGCAATATTTGGTTGAGAAAAAACATCATCACTAGAAATATGAGATATTCTATTATGTTCATTAATTTTGTTCTTTTTCCAACATGGTCTTTTTCCATTGTTCTTGAGTTGGGGCTTTGGCAAAAGTCTTAGGATTAGTTAAATCAAAGCATGAATCAACAATATAATTTTCTATCAAATTAGTTTGATCATAAATATACGATAAAAAATTAAATTTTGTAGGTCTGACATCTGAAGTTACACTATGGGAATCACTTTCAGAATATGGAAATTTTTTTACATTAATCAATTGACATTAATCAAGTCCAAACAATGTTTGAACTTGGATGATGTCACAACTTTGGTCAACATATCTTCAGGATTATCGATAGTCTTGATTTTTCTATTTGAATATGTCATTTCTCCAAAATATCCCGAATAAAGTGATATCGAACATCGATATGCTTCGTCCTTGCATGATAAACTTGGTTTTTAGCCAAATGAATAGCACTTTCAATGTCACAATGCACAAAGATATTCTACTACTTGACTCCAACTTCACCCAACAACTTATAGATACAAATTGCTTCCTTTACCGCCTTTGTAGCTGCCATGTACTATGCCTTAGTGGTAGACAAAGCAACCATAGACTGTAAAGTAGACCTCCAACATACGAGACCTTTTGTAAGAGTAAACAAATAACCAATAGTAGATCGACGCTTATCCAAATCACAGCATAGTCAGAATCACAATATCCAACTATCAATTCACCAATTACTTTATCCAACTCGAATATGATACCAACCTCTAAGGTATTGGGCTTTTTTGGTAAACGTTAATAAAGTGTGGTGAGGTATTGTGGGATAAATTGTGGTGAGTTGAACGCATTTATAATAACATGATTTTAAAAATTGTTTTGTAAAAAAAGTGATATGATGAATGAGATTTAAGTAAAAGTATATATTTACCCTCAAGATAATATATTTTTACCTAGAAAGTCTGAGAAAGAGAAATTGTTTAGTTATGAAATAAATATAAAATTTTCATATTGGTTAGGACAGTGGAATATCGGTCGGTACCATTTTTTTGTTTTTTTTAACTTTAAAAAAATTTAAAACAATAATATAAATGTTTTCATACTGATCAAAATTCAGTACCGATCCAGAACGATATGAGCGGTACGACAGATATACCGGGCGGCAGCCAATTTTATTTTAATTTTTAGGGTCGGACCCTAAAAAACTCGGATATCGACCCTAATACCCAATATCGGGCTGTAGAAAAAAAATCGATATTGCCCGAAAATTGACGGTATACCGCTTGGTATGAAAACATTGAATAATATTTTATTATTTTTTATAGTTGGAAAAAAACCTGGGATCTGATAGTAAAACAGATACGAGGCAGTATCTATCGGTATACTGTCGGTAGAAAAACATGCGATAAATGTGATAGAATTAAAACCTTAAGTGATATGTATGACTAATAAGGGCATTTTAGTCTTTTACAAAATCGTATTGGGATGATAGCTACAATTAGCAGCGGTGGAAAAAACGAAGAAAAACAAGGATGAATGCACCGCAATTTGTCATATTTTTGAAAAATTATTTTTTAGGAAAATTGAGTTCAACTCACTTGAGTTACCATCGCCAACCCAAACAAATCCATTAAATATGTACCTTAGAATCCATTTAACAGCCTCCAAGTGCATCTTTACAGGATCATGCATGTATAAACTCACCATACTCACGGCATGTTAAATGTTTTGTCTCGTACAGATCATGGCATACATCAAACTACCAACAGTACTGGCATATGACACATTTAACATATATTCTCGATCTTCATTCTTCATTGGAGATGGAGCAATACAAAGATTAAAATGACGTGTCAATGGGGTGTTGACATGCTTCATCTTGTCATTAATGTTGAACATGTTAAGCACCTTTTTCAAATATTGAGTTTGAGTCAAACCTATTCTCCCCAATTTTTAATCTCTTCTTATCTAAATACCGAGAATCTTTTGTGTTTTGCCAAGATCTTTCATCTCAAATTCTCATTTAAGTTGATTCTTCAGTTGCTCAATTTCTTCAATATCTTTTGAAGCTATTAGTATGTCATCAACGTAGAGGAGCAAGTATATAAAAGATCCATCTTGTGGCTTGCGTAGATATACACAATGATCGTACTTACTTTTAGTATACCTTTGTGTCAACATAAACATGTCAAATTTTTTGTACTATTGTCTGGGAGACTTCTTCAATCCGTACAAAGATTTTCCAAGTTTGCAAACTAATTCTTCATTACCAGCAACCTTGAACCCATCTGGTTGAGTCATATAGATTTACTCGTCCAAATCACCATGCAAAAGTGCAGTCTTCACATTCAGTTGAACTAATTTTAAATCCAACTGTGCTATCAAAGCCAATAATATTCTAATAGAGAGTGATTCACAACAGGAGAGAATTCCTCATTGTAGTCGATTCCTTCCTTTTGAGCATATCATTTAGCTACCAATCTTTCTGTGTATAGTATGTCATTCTTGTTTGGAAATCTTTCTTTCTATGTGAATACACATTTGCATCCAATTGCCTCTTTCCTTGTGATAGATGAGTCAATTTTCATGTTTGATTCTTGTATAATGATTCAATTTCGTCAAGCATGGTCTTCCTCCACTCCATATCTTGTGATCTTTTTAAAGCTTCACAATATGAGGTAGGAATATCCTTATCTTCAATTCAAGATGCATATGCTACGACATCATCATAGCTAGAAGGTTTTGCGATTTTTCGTTTTTCCTTTCTCAATGCAATCAACAAATCTTGAATATTTGACTCATCGTTGGTGAATGTTTCATGCTGATTACCTTCAAGCACCGAATCCGACTTTGTGAGTTCTGTGACTAATGTTGGATCTACAATTCTGCTTTGTAACTCCACCTGTTTTGGTGTTTCCTCCACTTGTCTCGGAGTACTCTCATTTGGCTCACCAACTCCCTTATTCAACATTAGAGATTCATCAAATGTCACGTCTCTGCTAAAGATTATTTTTTATGTATCAAAGAACCATAGCCGAAAACCTTTTACACCAGAAGTAATTCCCATGAATAACGCCTTCTTTGCTCTTCGATCCAACTTAGACTCTTTCACGTGATAATAAGCATCACATCCAAACACGTGTAATGAATCGTAATCCGTAGCAGGCTTCCCAAACCACTTCTCCATTGGTGTCATTCCATCATAGCAAGTGAAGGTAGAAGATTGATGATATGACGTGCATATATCACCGCTTAAGCCCAAAATTGTCTTTTCAATCCAGCATTCGACAACATGCATCGAACTTTCTCAAGAAAAGTTCGATTCAACATTTCTGCAACTCCATTTTTTTGTGGTGTATTCTTCACCGTGAAGTGACGAATAATCCTCTTATCTTTGCAAAATTTATCAAACATGAAATTCTTTTATTCTCTGTCATTGTCTGTTCGGAGAACCTTAATCTTTATGTTTTTTTGATTTTCTATCTTCTTCTTCCATGAGGTGAAGATTCCAAACACTTCGCCTTTAGACTTCATAGTATAAACCCAAACTCTATGAGAAAAATAATCAATAAATGTAACATAGTATGAGTTATCTCCTAATGAAAGTTTCTTTGAATGACCCCATACATCTAAGTGGATGTAGTCCATAATACTTTTGGTATTATTTTTCGTCTTTCCAAACTTTCCTTCGTCTTTTTCCCTTCGATACAATGTTTGCATAAATCCAATTCGCATGTACCAACATCTGTCAATAATCATTGCTTTGAAAGAACTTCCAATGATTTTTGACCCGTGTGTCCCAACCACATATGCCATAACTTTGTTATTTCTTTATTTTTTTGGGATGCTACTGTTGTTGTCCCAATAACAGTATTACCCTGATAGTAATACAAATTATTGCTTCCTTGAATTAATTTCATTACCATGTGTGCTTCGATAATGACCTCCAATACTTCACCATTCATGGTTATGGTAAAGTCTTTCCATGACAATACTCCCAAAAAAATGAGATTCTTTTCCAAGCTAGGTACATATTGGACATTGGTCAACGTTCTGTGGGATCCATCATCATTCCGTACTCGTACTGAACCAATTCCCTTGGTGACACATGGATTGTCGTTTGTTGTGTACACAATTCCTCCATCTTGTTCTTTGAGATCATAGAACCAGTCACAATGAGGACATATGTGGTGACTACAGCCTGAATCCAAAATCCATGTTCTTTAATTGTTGTTCGATGGATAAACAACCAATGAAAGATATGAGTCGTCATCATACTTAGCTACATTTGAATAACTGATAACTTTTCCTTTTCCAGATTTGGCCAAGCTCTTCAGTTTGGGACAATCTTTCTTCCAATGCCCTTTCTCCAAACAAAAGGCACATTCATCATTTTTCGGTTTAGCTTTGGAGTTCATTTTCTCCTTCTTTTTGCCACGTACAAGTAGAGCTTCCGTATCTACACTTGTATATGACTTTTCCTTTTTCCACATTTAGCAACTGTGTAGCGCATTACATACTTCCTCAAGAGAAATTTCCCCCTTTCCATGTAGAAGTGTAGTCTCAAGGTGCTCGAACTCACTCGGAAGGGATCCCAACAATATCAACGCCAAATCGTCATCTCCAAACTCCACATCCACATTCATCAAGTCGGAAACTAATTGATTGAACATAGCAATGTGATCATTTAAATTTGTACCCGCAACATAAGTAAACCGATACAACCTCCTCTTCAGATGAAGATTATTTTGGATACTTTTCTTCAAAAATTTGATCCTCTAAAGCATTCCATAATTTTTCAGCGGAAGTCTCTCTTGAAAACTTGTACTTCAATTGTTTAGAGAGGTCTGATCTTATGTTACCACAAGCTAGAAGATTTAGCGTCAACCAATCAGAATCCTTCATTTCTTCCGACTTTGATTTTTGGATGGCAATATCAAGACCTAGCTGAAATAGTATATCTTGAACTTCACTTTGCCATATTCCAAAGTGACTAGATGTATCGAAAATCTCCACCGCAAGTCTGGCGCTTGTTATATTTGGTCTTACCATGGTGGTATGATCCGCCGGTATAACATCATTAACATCATCCATTTATAATAAAATAACCAATAACAAATGATAATCAAATGCGAAAGTTAAACTTTTCTGATGTGGAAGATCATACTAGCTACAACCAAAGAGCATACTCAATATAACCTTGCTCCGATATCAATTATTGCGAAAGAGTGATGTTGTTATGATTATTAAATAAATAAATGCAAATAAGAACACCATAATTTAACGAGGTTTGGCAAATTTATGTCTGCATCCTCAGACACTACCAAAGTGTAATATTTTCTACGATCAAGAAATATTGCAACACGAGAAAGAATAAATCAAAACAAAATGCAATTGAGAATGAGAGAATTCTATAATTGCAATTCTCTTGATAGATTTTAGGATGATCTCCAATGAAGATGATCATGTCATTTTATATGCAAATTCTCAAGTATAAACACATGTGTGAACATAGAAGATAATCATGCCCTTCGATTTTTCTTTCTGATGTCACCAAACCATTAGATTAATGATTTCATTTATCATGTGTTATTGACTTGTCAAATTTCATCATCTTCAATTCTATTAACCACTATTTCAGCATGAATCAGCAATATAATTTTCTACCACATCAGTTTGAATATATATACCATAAAAATTTAAATTTTGTAGGCCTGACATCAGAGTTGCACTATGACATTCACTTTCAAAATATGGAAAATTTTCAAATTTTGAACTTTCAGATTCAAAGCCTTCATATTCAAATTAACTATTCTCATTCTCATTTATTGCTTCACCAATATTTCCAACTTCTGTAAATTTATTTGAACTTTCAGATTTTTTCAGATTCAAATTGAGCATTATCATTCTCATTTTCAGCTTCACCGATATTTCATTCTTTTGCAAAATCATTTGGACTTTCAGGTACCATCCTTTTATGTATTTATGATATTTAAGCAATATTTAGTTGAGAAAAAACTTCATCACTTGAAATATGAGATATTCTTTTTTGTTACCATCCTTTTATGTGTTCATTAATTTTGTTCTTTTCCCAACATGGTCTTTTTCCATTGTTCTTGAGTTGAGGCTTCGGCAAGTCTTAGGATCAGTTAAATCAAAGCATGAATCAGCAATAAAATTTTACTATCACATATAGGGCTGTTACATGATCCGAACAGTTCGTGAACAATATGTGTTCGGCTCGAATGTGATCGTGTTCGCTCGTTCGAATAAAAATATGAACATTGTTCGAACATTATTTTTTGTTTGTTTATAATTTGAAAGAACATTTTTGTGAACAAATATATTATATAAATTAATTTTTATTTTATTAGATTATTTTATTATTTAAGTTTACAAACCTTTACAAAACTTTAATTTTCACTCTTTGACTCTTGCGGTGGCTGTGAATCACTTCTCGATTCTTCATTGGATTAAAAAGGCTATAAATCTATCTTTTTTCCTTATTGATTAAAATAAATGGTAATGGTTTTAATGCTTTAGCAACAAAATTTTCTATGTAGCGCATAATGTTCTTTATGGATGATGAATTAAAAATGACTTCAATTAGTCTTCTTTGTTTCGTGAAAATAATTGTTTGATTGTTTTTTCGGTATATTTATTTTTTGTGATTTTTTTAGTAATACAACAAAATTTAATTTTTCACTTGAATTTCGCCAAATAGTACAAACATGTTCGAACAAAATCGTACGAACAATGTTCGAACAAGCTATTCGAATGAACATGAACATTCACTTAATAATTTGAACAATGTTCAAATATATTTTTATGTTCGAATAAAATATGAACGAACATAAACACAACGTTTTCGGTTAGTTCGGATCGAATAACAACCCTAATCACATCAATTTAATCATATATATACGACACAAATTTAAATTTTGTAGGTCTGGCATCTGGAGTTGCACTATGGAATCCCTTTCAGAATGTGAAAAATTTTCAGATTTAGAACTTTTAGATTCAAAACCTTCAAATTCAGATTGAGCATTCTCATTCTCATTCTCATTCTCATTTACTACTTCACCAATATTTCCAACTACTGTAAATTTATTTGAACTTTCAAATTTTTTAGATTCAAATCGAGCATTCTCATTCTCATTTTCAGTTTCACCAATATTTCCTGATTTTGCAAGATCATTTTGACTTTCATGTATTTATGATATTTCAGCAATATTTGGTTGAGAAAATCTTCATCACTAGAAATATGAGATATTCTTTTATGTTCATTAATTTTGTTCTTTTTCCAACATGGTCTTTTTCCATTGTTCTTGAGTTAAGGATTCGGCAAAAGTCTTAGGATTAGTTAAATCAAAGCATGAATCAACAATATAAATTTCTATCACATCAGTTTGATCATATATATACGATAAAAATTTAGGGTTTTATGATGAAAATTTAGACACTCCAAACCATTGCAAATAGCTTGGTGGCAACTATGACGCAAGAAAGATAGAATCAGAGAGCAATGAGTGCACAAATTGTGCACCCAAATAGGAAAGGAGTGTATGTATTACAATGAAGCATTGAAAAAGTCGGGAAGGAGAAACTTTACAGGAGGAAAACCGTAAGACGCAGAAGCATGAATGATCTGTTAAAACAGAAAGGAAATACAGGGAAGGGAGATTCATATAACCTTTTCGTGCTTCGTTTTCCCTGTGTTTTCCCCTTCTCTAGTGCAAGTTGAGCGTTGATGGAAGCAGATCTGAGTTGGATGAGAGGCACGCGTCCAAACTGGGAGAAGAAATGGTGCTGAGATCTGGAAAGACGCAAATGCGTTTTCTATTATCGCTAAGGAGATACAGGCACACTGTGAGGAAGAGTCGCATTAACGATTCTATAACTGCTCATTTTGAAACTACCTCAAAATACCTATTTAAGCCGTTCAAATGAGCAGAACTGATGAGGAGTTTTTTTCCCAAAATCAGATTGATAAGCTGAAATCAAGCGAGAGATCAACCCCGAGAGTTGGAGACAACACTGTGATTAAAAGCCTTAGAAGCACAAGAGCAAAAACTGGGCATTCCAAAGAGCAAGCTGATCAGAATGAGATTTCATTGCCCCTATGTGTAATATGTTCTGATTTATCTTGTAAACAAAACCAGAGAGTTAGTGTACTGGATCGATACATCGATCCCGAAGTTTTTCTCCGGGTTTCCTCGTAAAAATTAAGGGCGCAACATCCAAATTGAAGATCGATAAACGATAAAATTCTCATACCGAAAGGCTCTGATTTACCTGCTTCTTGGTCTATCTATTGAATCCATATCGGATAAAGGAGGTTTTCTTCCAACATGATCCATCATGAGGAAACTTTTGAATTTATTGAGGCGCCCTAGGAAATGTGAGCGAGACTGACACCATTATGGTTTGACAGTAACAATGCTAGATGGTGAGAAATGTGTCAACATCTATTCAAAAAGAATGACACCTCCTATGGTGAAGGTTCAAGAGTGTCTTCCTGGATGAAGAAGGATAACATAGCAAAGTTGATAAACTGACATAACGGGACCACACGGTCATGGAATATATATGCAAGAGTTTGCGGAGGTATAGAGATACACCCTTTGTTGGTTTTTGACAAGAAAAATGACTACTTTATTCAATAGAATTGTATGGCTTTATAGGCCTTACATAAGACTTAATCAAAACACTAACCATGACTGCACACTGTTGAACACGTTCAACAACTTTCCTAAAATCATGGTGACTTATTCCAACTAAGACACATTCAAATTAAACTAATCCCAACATTTCCTCCCCTAAACTAAACTTCCTGAAGTTTAGTTTAAACAGGGAATGTGCATACTCCAAGCATTTTCAGTAATCTGTGAAATGTCTCAAATTTTAAAGCTTTTGTCATGATGTCTACAATTTGATCCTTGCTTCCACATCGTATAAGCTCCAAACTTCCTTCTTTGGTGAGATTTCTCAAAAAATGATAACGAACATCGATATGTTTGCTTCGCCCATGTAACACTGGATTTTTAGAGATCTTTATAGTAGAATTGTTGTCACAATTTACCTTCAAAGAATCAAGTTGAGAAACTCCCAAGTCATCTAGAATTCTTCTCATCCATATACCTTGACATATACATGTAGCAGCTGCAACAAATTCCGCTTCTGTACTTGACAATGTCACAATTGGTTGTTTCTTCGAGCACCATGATACAGCGGCAGAGCTCAATAAGAAAACATATCCAGAAGTACTTTTCCTATCATCTGGATCTCCGGCATAGTCACTATCGGTATAGCTTGACAAACATAGATTCGCTTCTCTCTTGTAGAAAATACCGAACTGTTGAGTTCCTTGTATGTAACGCAACACTCTTTTGGCAGCTTGAAGATGTATGTTTGTTGGTCGTGTCATATATCTGCTGATACGTGCTACAGCGAATGCCAAATCAGGTCTTGTGGATGTTAAGTACATTAGACTACCAATGAGTTGCTTGTACAATGTTTCATCGACTAGTAGGCCATTCACATCATTGGTGATTTGATTTCCAAAAATTATTGGGGTTCTAACCGACTTGTTAAATGTTCCGAACCTTTGAAGTATCTCGAAAGCGTACTTCTTTTGGCATATAAAAATTCTATCTCGTAGTTGCAAAACTTCAATACCAAGAAAATATTTCATCTTTCCTAAGTCGGTCATATCAAATTCTTTTAGCATGGCTTGTTTGAAGGCAATCATCATAACATCATCGTCTCCTGTAAACAACAAGTCATCCACATACACACTTACAATTAATCGCTTACCATGGTTACATTTGATGAACAAGGTTTTTTCTCCATTGCAACGCTGAAATCCTTGTGTTTCGAAATGAGTTTCAAGACGTGTGAACCAAGCTCTAGGGACTTGTTTTAATCCTTATAAGTCCTTTCGAAGTTTGTAGATTAGATGTTTGTTGTCATCTCTCTGATAACATTTGGTTGTTTGACATAGACATCTTCACTAAGTTCACCATGCAGGAATGCGGATTTAACATCAAGTTGCCAGATTGTCCAACCATAATGTGCAGCAATTGCCAATATAATCCAAACTGTATCCATTCTTGCAAGAGGTGCATATACTTCAGTGTAATCGATGCCATGTTGTTAGGAGTATCTTTTGGCCACCAGTTGTGCTTTGTATTTGTCTATCTCTGCATTCTCATTATACTTGGTCTTGTATACCCATTTTAAACCGATTGTCTTTGCACCAACCGGAAGTTCTGTTAGAGTCCAAGTGCAATTTCTTTCAATAGCCTCAATTTCTTTATCCATCGCATTCCTCCATATCTCATGTTTTACCGCTTCTTCAAAAGTCACAGGATCTTCAAATGTTTGAGTTAAATATGCTTTATCATCCTCGGTAATGAAATCTTGCATCCACTGAGGTCATCTTGTTGAATGCTTCCCGATTCCGATGATTCTTCCATAATTTTCTATTTCCTCACCATCGAGATTTTGAGAACTTTCCTAGACGCTGCCTTGAATTTCATCATCCTCTTCTTCTATGTCATTTTCTGTTTGATTTTCTAAACTTCCTTCACCAATTTCAGCACCATCTACCTCACTATCCTCAAGACCATGATCATTCTCTTGTTCATACTCACCAAATTCCAATATGTCAGCAATATTTCCATGAGTTTCTTCCCAATTCCACATAAGGTCCTCGTTGAATATCACATCTCCACTGATCAATATCTATTTTTTGTGTGGATCGAACAATCTATAGCCTTTTGATTCTGCACTAATACCCAAGAAAATACAAGCAATGCTTCGATTATCAAGTTTTGAGTGACGTACCTCTCGAACATGGACATAAGCAGTGCATCCGAAGACTCTGATGTGTTCAAGCGATGGTTTTGAGCCACTCCAGGTTTCTTCAGGGTGAGATCTTGAATGGCACGGGTGGGACTTCGGTTAAGCAAAAATACACTCCAGCTTACTGCTTCCGGCCAAAATATCTTCGACATGTTTGCATGTGAAATCATTGATCTTACCATATTCAGGATGGTTATGTTTTTCCTTTCTGCTACGCCGTTTTGTTGGGGTGTATAGGCTACAGTAAGTTGTTGATTTATACCACTATCTTCACAAAATCTGGAAAATTCATCAGATGTAAATTCTCCCCCTCTGTCAGTACGAAGTCACTTTAAAAATAGGCCAGTTTCCTTTTCTACTTTCACCTTGAAATGTTTGAAGGATAAATATGCTTCAGATTTTCCGGACAAAAAGAATATCCAAGTCTTCCGACTGTAATCGTCAATGAATATAAAAAATTATCTCTTTTCGCTATTTGATATGGGTGAAATTGAACCACAAATATCCGCGTGAATGAGTTCAAGACGTTCTCATGCCCTCAATTTACTTTTTATTTGTATGAGGTTTCGATATTGTTTTCCTTGGAGACAATGAATACATATTTCAATTGTATCTGAAAGTTGAGGCAAGTCTTTTACCATTTGTTTCTTTGCAAGAGCACATAAGCCACTATGACTGAGATGTCCAAACCGATTGTGCCAAAGTTTTGTAAGATCTGTCATGATATTTTGGCATTGTGAGTCGTTCTGCATTGAAGATGAGGAGTTCGGTTGTGGAGTCAAAATGAACATTTTATTCAGACTCATTAAGGTCTAGAGAATTAAGCCTTTGTCCGGGTGAAATATCATTTACCTTTAGAAATCAAAATGTTCATCCCTTTTTCTTGCAATTGTCCAAGGCTAAGCAAATTGTTCTTGAGATCGGGAATCCAATACACATATGAAATTACATATCACAGTCCTTCATACATAAGAATTACACTGCCCTTGACCAATACTTTGAGCTTTGAGTCATTTCCGAGTTTAACTGAGTGCCTGAAATTTTCATCTAAATCTTCAAATAAAGAACGAGTGGCACACATGTGATTCGAGCATCCAGAATCAGGAAACCATGCCCCTGCTTTATTAGTCCAAGTAATCTCTGCATATGTCATAAGCAATATGTCTTCATTTGTTTCAACAAAGTTGGCTTCATTTTCAGGGCACTCGTGTCGATAATGACTGAGTTTATGGCACTTATAACACTCAATCAGTTCCTTATTTATACGTCCTCGACCTCGACCTCGCCCGTATCCTCCTCTACCCCGACCTCTGCCGCGACCCTGGGACACAATTAGAGCTTGCTCCTCCTTTATTGTTCACTGAATTTTGTGTTCATGTACCAAAAGTGAACTCTGAAGTTCATCAACGCTTAGTTTATCAATATCCTTGGATTCTTCAATGGCACAAACAATAAAATTGAACTTCTTAGTTAATGAACGGAGTATCTTTTCTACTACCTTGGTATCATTGACATCTTCCCCGTTTGCACGCAATTTGCTAGCCACAGCCATGACTCGGGAGAAGTAATCGCTGATAGTTTCATATGAATTCATTTCCAGCATCTCATATTCCTTCCTAAGAGACTGTAAAAGAGCTCTTTTCACCCTCGCATTCTCTACATATCTCCTTTACATGGCTTCCCAGATTTCCTTCAACGTATTCTTGTTGAGGATGGTATCAAGAACAATGCAATCAATAGCCTGGAAGAGATAATTCTTCACCTTTAAGTCTCTTAGCCTCATGTCTTCTTGCTGTTTCTGCCCACTTTCATTGAGCACATTACTTGATGGAGTGAATCCAATCTTAATGAGATCCTAGTATTCTTTGCAGCGTAGGAAATTTGCCATGAGCATGCTCCAATGATCATAATATCCATCGAATCGTGGAATGGATGGCTGAACGAAATCCCCATTCAACGCTTTCTGAGTCATTTTCGAAGACCCTTCTGTCGATGCCAATTGTTGGTTTTTGACAAGAAAAATGACTATTTTATTCAATAGAATTGTATGGCTTTATAGGCCTTACATAAGACTTAATCAAAGCACTAACCATGACTGCACATTGTTAAACACGTTCAACAACTTTCCTAAAATCATGGTGACTTATTCCAATTAAGGCACATTTAAATTAAACTAATTCCAACACCCTTGAGGTGATGGGGATTGAACAATAAAATATGCATCGTTTCGCGAAGAGGCTGAATGAAAGGTTAGATTAGCAATGAATGGCTGAGATAATGAGTTTTCAAGCTTTGTGACGACTACGGTATGGATGGATGGAGCTGTCCGGAGAATGGATAATGAATGAGGGAAAGTCTCTATGGGAACTGAAACAAGAAGCCGAAATGACTAGAAAGAAAAGTATCTACTTTGTTTACCTTATCAAAAACAAGAGTTGATTCTTTGAGTATCTACTTCACGTGAAGCGCCGAAGCCATCCCAGGAAATATTCATAGTGTATACCAATTGTATCAATTTTCGGGATGTGTGAAATACAATATATCTCAAGTGCAAACACTTCGGGAAGCTTGTTGGGTTGTCCCATGACATGTGAAATATGTTGCACACCTTAGGTGTGGTATAAATTTCGAACACGAGGAATCGTGTGGCACATAAATTATGAAAATAACTACGGATTATATTAGTAAGAGAGTTAACTTGTCAAATAACAAAATTCGGCATGAGATTGTAAACATAACGATTGTAAATTGAATGGAGACCACATATATCAAAATCACAAACTTCTAGATCGATATGTTAAGTGTGGCTATTGGTATAGACTTAATCAAATTTTATGGGCTAATTTTAAATTTTATATACATATTTTGCGTGATACTGTAAATTTTGAAGATGATTAATAATTTTATGAAATTCAAAAACTTAGAATGCCAAAAATGCTATGGAATATATATGATAAAATAACAAAAGTTGAGGATTAAGATCTTAATTTTCTTATATTATTTAGTTTATTGAAATTTAAATAAAAATTATTGTTGTTATTTTTAAAGACTAAAGAATAAGTATTATATTTAATTATGAGAAAATTACATAATAAACCCCTCAACTTACAAGTTGTCTAATGAGTATATTCTTCAATTTACGAAATTGCAAGAATGACACATAAAATTATCAATACCGTTTGTTTTAAACCCCCGACATTTAGCACCCGGTTTTTCGTAAGTTGAAAACCATTTGAAAACTCATCACAAAATACACAAATAAAACTCGTTTGAAAAATTATACAAAAATTACCCTTAATGTTTGACAATTGTGCATTAAATATTAAAAATTTACGAGTTCATTAAAGTGTCAATCATAAACGGTATTGAAAACTTGAGGTGTCTTATTTGCATTTAATCGAAGTTTGAGAACTATAAATATATATTTTTTATCAAAAAAATGTATAATATTTGTAATTTCGTAAGTTAAAAGCAAATATCACCCATTTAATTTTATGGAATTTAGATTTTCAAACGGTCAAACAACAACTAATCTGTGGAGAAAAAACTATGCAAAAATAGCGTTTCCGTTATTCTTTTTCCTTCTTTGCGATATCGACGATGGGCGAGAGGAACTCGTCTTGACTACAACGACTTTCTGAATTCTTCCGAGGCGATTCTCTCTTGATTTCCACAGGAAATGGCAGCAAAGCCAACTACGACAGGAGTAATTCCTTCAAAGTTTCAGACCCAGAAGCAGGGGGCATCAATCGAGCAGCATGAGACGCGAATCGAAGAGGTTTTGTCGTTCCCTATATTTTTATCAGACCAGATTACTGAAGCGGCGAGGGAAGCGGGATCTTTTAAAACAGACTGCTCTGAGGTTGGGAAGCAAGTGGACCGCATCTGCCAGATGTTGCGTTCCGCCGTTCGATTGGCTACGTGTACTACTTCAGGTGGGACATTTTATGAACGCCCACTGCGTCGTATTGCAGCTGAAGTTTCGAAAAATATGGAGAAGGCTCTGACGCTGGTGAAGAAATGCAGGCGGCGAAGCATTTTCCGCCGTGTCATGACTATTGTCACTGCCGCTGATTTTAGGAGGGTACTTGGGGTACTTGATTCCTCTATCGGTGATATGAAATGGGTATTGAGCATTTTTGATGTGGGTAACTCTGGTGGAGGTATTGTTCTTTCTCTGCCTCCAATTGCTAGCAACGATCCGATAATTTCATGGGTTTGGTCTTATATTGCTTCATTGCATGTTGGTCAATTGCAAGATAAAACTGAAGCTGCTAATGAATTAGCTTCATTGTCTGGTGATAACGATAGAAACAAGCAAATTATAGTTGAAGAAGGTGGGGTTTTGCCGTTGTTGAAGTTAATGAAAGATACTTCTTCAATTAAAGGGCAAATTGCTGCTGCGTCTGCGCTTACAAATATAGCTAATGATGAAGAAAGAGTCCAATCAATCATCAATTGTTCAGGGATTCCATTAATTATTCAAGTTTTAGGTGATTCTGCAATGAGGGTTCAGATAAAGGTTGCACAATTAATAGCTAAGATGGCTAAGTTTAGTCCTCTTGCTCAAGATGATTTTGCTAGGGGGAATGCAATACGACCGCTTGTTACTTTGCTGTCATTCGATTTATTTGTGGATGATTCTTTGTTCAAGGTTGGGAGCATTCATTCCATTGTACAATATAGCAAAGAGATGGATAAGAAGAATTTATGTAGACCAGGGTTCGGATCATCGTTGTCGACGCATTACTCAGATGGAAGTAGCAAAGGAGGGATTAATAGAAAGGAGAGGGAGAATGAGAAACCCGAAGTAAAACATGAACTCAAAGTTTATTGTGCTGAAGCATTGTGGAGCCTTGCCAAAGATAGTTTGTCGAATAGTCGGAGGATAACAGATACGAAAGGCTTGATTTGTTTGGCTAAACTTGTGGAAACAGAAAAAGGTGAACTGCAGAAAAATTGCTTGATGACTATTATGGAGATAACTTCTGCAGCTGAATCAAATGCTGATCTCCGTAGATCTACCTTCAAGATAAACTCAACAGCTGCGAAAGCTGTTATCGATCAGCTTCTTCAAGTTATGAAAGAATGCAATGATCCCATATTGCAGATATCATCTATACGTGCAATCGGGTCTTTAGCACGAACATTCCCAGCTAGGGAAACAAGAGTTATTGATCCATTAGTGAAACTGCTTAATCACAGAAATCCAGAAATTGCCACAGAAAGTGCAATCTCATTAGGTAAATTTGCTTGTCCAGACAATTTCTTGTGTGTTGAACATTGCAAGACAATAATTGAATGTGGAGGCATCCCTTATTTGATGAAAATGTTGAAAATGAATGAGACGGCTCAGTTACAGGGATTAATACTTATATGTTACCTTGCAATCAATGCCGGAAAGAGCGATGAATTGGAACGAGCCAGAGTTGTGAATGTAATCGAAGGCGTGGATCGGTTGTTTCTTGCACAAAATCCAGAGTTGAAGGAGTTGATACATCAAGCAAGTTACCATCTCAGTGTGTTTCACCAGTCTCATTCTGGTTTACTTACACAGAGGTCGTTTTAGCTCTCAAATAAAAAGTATTTAAACAATGTACTTCATATCTTATAATTGTATAATTTTTTATAAAAATAAATTCTTTAGGTTATATAAAAAATTAAATATTATATAGTTATTTGTATTTAATGTGATAGAATACAATTTATTTTTTTTATTCTTATCTAATTTTACCCTTTTAATTAACTTGGAAAACAAAATTGAAATATGATTTTAAAAATTTGATCGAAAACTCATCGAAGTTCTAAAAATCGAACCCCATATTGGATTGAAGTTTGAGTAAAACTCGAACCTCACTTGAATAGAATATTGAATCATTAATTTGAATAATCTTATTAACCATTTTCATAATGATCTAATTTTAGGTAATTATTTCTATTGTTAATGTAAATTGATTTTAATTGTTAAATAGTTACACTATAAAAAATATAAGAAATTTTTTGTATATTATGATAACTTTTTAAATGGAAGTTAGAAAAGTTGAAGTGATTGTCTCACAATAATCTATCCTCCGTAAAAAACTCAATTAAACTACCATTAAATTATATAAATTCTGAATATTTATAAGTTAAAAAAAGCTACCCCATTTTTTAATTTAGATTGGGAAAGTATAATCGATCCCTTTTGATTAAAACGAGTGTTTGCTTTGATCCATTTAACCAAAACATTCAATAGCGTTTTACTTTTGACAAAAAGTGAAGATTTTGTTTTTACAAGACCTAATTGGTTTGGATTGTGGGGTTAAAACATTGTTTGATCTATGAAATGAATGGGTCTTAATCATTTTTATGTAAAGAATGATTGATACCACAAGAAAACAAACAATTCTTAATTTTTTGGACCAACTAACTCTTTGTATTTGTAATTTTATCAAATAAATTATTTAATAAGATTCAATTAGGATTTGAAAATAGTTTAATAATTCTTCAGAATTAGAAATGAATAAAGAAACTGAATTTGAGAATATTATTGTATAATAAATACTAAATCAATGAGTTTAAAATTAAGTTTTGATAATTTAAACAAAATTAGAGAGAACTGGAGTTCATGAATGGCTTGTTATTTGAATACAGAATAGTAGAATTCAGACAAGTCACACTGATCTTAAGAAGAATGGATAACTTTTGTTATTAAGATTAAGATCCTTGAACGCGGCGAACGAAAATGGATTCCAAATCTGGAGGATTAAAGAATTCCCGAACTCCATAACGGCAAAAAGATCCCGCAGACGACGACGATTTCCTCTTTTTAGGCGCCGGTGGACAAATAAGTAACCTCGGGATTCTTGATTCCGCCGCAGTGGGTGTCGTCGGAAACTCAATCTCTTTCTCCTCCGATGACACCTTCAACGAAATCTCAGAGAAAACCCATTTCTCTGCAGCGTCGGAAAGCTTCTTCTTCTTCAACCCCATTTTTTCGAGTGAGGTTTTGTGGAGGGGAAGATTGAGGTTAATAAATTGGGGAAAAGGGACCAGAAAGAAGGAATATATTCTCAAAGGGGATTGAAAATCTGATGCAAAGGAGATGAAGCTTTGAATCAAGGCATCAATGGAGGAAGTGTGATGCTCACTGTTGTTTTTTTGTTACTCTCTGTGTCATATAACAACAAATGAAGGAAGCTTCAAGGAAAAGCCATAGCCAGAGATTGAAGAAGAAGACTATAGAAGAGAAGTCAAAAATGGAGGAAAAAATATTAAATTCAAAAAGAATGAAAAAAGATCGATTAGGAGGGATAAAGCTTGAAAGGCTGAGGGTTGAGATTCTTCTCCTCGTGCGCTTGCTTGATTACACCTTTTTATTCTATTCCTTTAGAATTTTATAAAAATGTTGTGTAGGTGTACTAATTTTAAGATTTAGTATATTAGAAGTTGTTTATTTGAATAATAGGATTATATGAAATCGAGTATGTTTAGAAAGTATGATGAAATTATATTAATATGATAGAATTAATCAAAACTAAATATATCATCATATTATGATTGAATACCAAAAGCATAACCAAGATTGATAACGCATTTCAAGTTATGTATAACAAAATCATTTCATATTAAAACATTATCAATAAAATATATATTTCACAATTAAATGGATATAGGAAAAGTGAACTTCACACCATGGTTTTAAAAACAATCCTAGTGCCGTTAGGGCCACCTAGCGATCTTATTTGTATATTTGGTACAAAATATAACATGAGTATACATATGTATAACACATAAGGTTGGGATATTATATAATAAAAAACTTGAACAAATCAATTATTATGTTATCACATTGTGGAACAATTTGCAAATTGAAATTTAATTTGACTTTATACTAATGACAATCATAATTTTGATCGAAGAAATATCGATATAATATTAGAATTATAGAGTATGACTAAAATTATGATGGAAATGTGTGTGAATTTTAAAAGAGAAGAGGACCTCATCGTATAAGATATGAATAAATTATTTTTTATGTTACCCTTTCATTCTTATAAACCAATCTAAATTTTTCTGAATTTCAATGTGAAATAATTACATTTTCAACAAACTTGAGTTGAAATAGTAGTTACAATTAGGAGGTGTGCGTGGATACGAATCAATAAAATGATTATATGAAACAGATCCGCAATTATGGATCAGGTTTACAAACAATTTTATAGATCCATTTACGGATACATTAAATTTTATTTTAAAATTTAAGTTTAAAGCGAAAATAATCACTTATAACCAAAAATATATGTTTTAGTTGAATAAAATAACCATACATATTATAAAATAATAAATACGTATGTTTCAAATTTGTATGTTTTCATAAATTGAAACTTTTAAACATGATATGGATTACAATAAATAATTTTTTCATTACACAAAATCCTCAAAATTACAAACAATTTATTTAGATATAATTGTCCTTAATTTCTATGGATCAAGAGATCTTTAGCTAAAAACTATTTATTTTTATTTTGATAAATGGCGACTTGAATGATGAAATAATCAATCAAAACTCTAATATATATATAATATATTAATAAATATTGCATTTGTTATGGTTCTTTTTTACATGTATCAACATTTACATAGTTATAATCAAATTATTGATTAAAAATCTGATTTTAATTTGTATTTTTGTGGAGTTTACTTATTCAGCAAACAAAAGAAATGACATAGAATTTTAAGTGAAAATCGCAAAAAACTGAGAAAATAAGAAAATCCTTCAACGAACGCACCATCAAGTTGAATTAGGTTACAGGGTAAAAACGAAAACAAACTGGCAACAAGGGAACAAATCACTAAAAGTAGTATTGAATTGAAGATCCTTGACCTTGGAAAAAAAGTTACTATATATATAATGCTGTTAGGGCTTAATCATCATCTTTCATTTCCTTATTTCTCGCCATAATCCATGTGAAATCCGCCATGATATGAAACATTCCTCCTTGATGCATAGTCGACTAGAAGCTTGAAGTTTACTTAAAACTCATGGGCATGTTGAATACGTTACGATCGCTCTAAAGCCTTGGGGCTTGATACTATCAAAAACAAAATCTCTGACCTATCAATAACAAAATCTCCATTACTTGGGAGATTGTAAGAAATATGCGTTCTCCGCCAAATCCTCTTCATTTTGGATTAGATCAAGTATTGGGTTGGGCCCAATTCCTAGTACCTACCACAATGGTCACCTTTACTACCTTCTTGGGTTACGTCAAATTGTAAATGTTATGATTTGAAGTCAACCAGGAGGAACTCGGAACTTCATGTATCCCTTTGAGTGCAATCTTTAAGTGATGAATGCTCCATGATTTGCATGAATCATCTCAATTTTCTTATCGAAGAAGACCCTATTGGGCCCCGTCATTGTACAGGTAGGGTAAAGATGGTTCATCTTATATGCTTTAGGTGGCTCAAGGCAGCATCAATCATCACGGTGCCATCAAGGTATACCCTTGGCCGTTCAAGTGTCGCACATCCATCAATCAAACGAGAGGAATAGAAACGAGATTCCCTTCGTATATTATCTCACACAACATGACATAGAACTGATTTTAGATATGCTATTTGCCCTTCATATAGTGGGTTCCCTAAGGGGAAGAAGGATGATGGGGACCAAGATGGTGTACTACATTGCAACCGAACATTTGAAACCGGAGGTCGTGGACAAGGAGGATTCCCTTCATAAGTTCCTATTTTGCTTCGTCTTGATCGGGGTCACAAAAAAGGAAAATATGTGTGTCCAACGTTTTATTGGCTCCTATACGGGTGAGCTTGACCTGTCC
>RWGZ01001680.1:704889-753315 GCA_009725065.1 Utricularia reniformis | reverse complement strand
TCCTTTTTAGTCACAAAAAGTACGGGTGTTCCCCAAGGAGAAATATTTGGTCTAATGTAACATTTTTCTAACAAATCTTGTAATTGAATCTTTAATTCCTTAAATTCCTTTGGAGCCATTCTGTAAGGACATTTTGAAACTGGTTCAGCTCCCGATATCAACTCAAGTCCTAGTTCCACATTTCTTACTGGTAATTCTCCTGGTAGTTTATCAAGAAATACATCCACAAACTCACTTACAACCGGTATCTTTGCAATATCAGGTTATTCTCTCTCATTTAAAGGCATAACAAGATAACTTTTACATAACTGAACTGACTTAAAGTCGTATTTCCTAATTCAGATTCTGCTGCAGTAGGAAATACAATCAATTCATATTTAGATGTTCGAATCTTCCTCTCCTTACAATCTATATGAATCTCATATTTATGTAACCAATTCATACCCAAAATTACATCAAACTCAGGCAAATCGAGTTCCATCAAGTCAATAACGAAGTTATGCTTCTCACATTCAATCACACAGTTCTTATAAACTTTTTTAGACATCAATCTTCTACCTCCCGGAGTTCCTACTTTCCATTTGATATTTTCTCCTTTTCTAGATAACAAATGTGTAACATGCTTGCAAATAAATGAATGAGTTGCTCCACAGTCAATTAAAGCAAACATCATAATATTATCCACATGAATCATACCTGCTGCAATATCTTCTGAAGTATCATCTTGCTCCTTATTAATAGCAAAAACTCGTGGTTTCCCTTGTTGCTGCTTCCCTTTCTCCATTGGTTTTGCATGTATACTCCATTTCTCTTGACATTTGCGTGCTATGTGTCCCATCTTTCGACATTTGTAACAAACCATAGCTTTCCACTAACAGTCACCAAAATGTTTTCTTTGACAGATTGCACAAGTAGGAGTTTCTATCTTTGGTTCTTGTTGTTTAGGCCTTAGTCCTTCTGGCCTCCGAAATCCTTTAATGTTTTGTTCTTGTTTTGGTGGAAATCTTTTCTTTTTGTCCCAGACTTCCCTTTCCTTGTTTAACTCTGATTCCACCCTCATAGATGAACCAACCATTTCAGATAAAGTAGATTTCTTCATACTGGCCATCATCAATCTAATTCTCTCCTTCAAACATGTCACAAACTTATGCATCTTCTCCTCTTCTTTGGCTATAACATAAGAGAAAGTTGTGAAATTTTTGATAAATATTTCTTTTATTCGAGAAGCCAAAATGAAGAAAAGAAAAGAAGTTTCAATATTATTTCCAAAAATAAGCTTGGGGGATACAAAATAGGGAGAGATTATAGAAATAAAGAGACAGTGAATACAAGGGAGATCTATTTCTTCTTCTTCCGAGAGCTTGAGCTTTCACCGGGTCCGCTTGGATGCTTCCTTATTACGATTGTCGGAGGCGGAGGATATTCGATTTCATCTATAATGACTGTCATGTCCGCATTGGTTTGCCTACTCGGATCCAAATTTGACATCTTAGCATGATGGCGCTCCCGGGCTTCCCTCAAACTCGTGGGGACGTATATAGAAGGATCATGCTCAGTAATCACCTTCTCGTCTTTGAGGATATCCAATAGGAGAAGGCCCACAAGTTTTGGAAATAGTTAGGCCAATCTAGAATATGCATCTCGCGGCGGACCCTCCTCAGTCTCAATCTCTTCTGAGAAGCATTGTATGTGCAGATTAGGGGTGGGCACGGGTCTGGCCCAACGGGTTACGGGTTGAACCCGTCGAACCCGGGTTACTAAACTATTCTAACCCGTCAACGGGTTGACCCAACGGGTTAGAGGTAAGCCCAACCCGTCAACGGGTTGATACACAACATTTAATAACAAAATTAAAGTATAATTAATCTTTCAAAAACATTAAAACAATACAATATTCAATCAAAAATATGTCAAATACCATAAAAGTCTAACATTGGAATGGTAGTAAAACGATTATAAAAAATTGCATTTGTTTATCTCCCGACAAACGTTCTTGTTGAATGCCGTAAACTCGACTAACCTGTGTAAAAGGTATAAATAAGTTATTGTATTGATATAAATATAAAACTTATATTTAGTAGAGATATGCCTCGAATGCTCAAAATTCTATTTCATCCTCATATTCCTCTTCTGAACTTGAAGAATCATAATATTTCTTCTTTGTCTTTCGTTTCTTTATTACATCAATCCAATTCTTCACACACACACAAGCCTTTAAAGTATTAGGAGCTAACTTTGATCGATATTTTGTTAATGTTCTTCCACTTGCACTAAAGGCGCTTTCCGATGACATATTAGAAGCTGAAGTAGTAAGAATATCTTTGACTATCTTAGTCAATATTGGATAATTGATGGAATTATTATTTCACCAAGTTAGTATATCAAAAGAATCATCATCATGACCATCAACAATAGGTGTAGTATTGTACAATAGATATTCTCCATAAGATGACGATGAATATGTGGAAGAACTATTTTTGCTTCGAACTAAAGCAATAGGATTTATAGCAAATAAACTAGCCGGTGAAGAAAACAAAGGCATAGAATCATTAGTTTGAGAGATGTTTGAGCCACCGAAATCAATGTCTTAAAAATAGTTCATACATCGTTTTATACTTCATCATCGTTTTAATAGTTGAAATTGTTTCGCTTTATAATTCATACATCGTTTTAATAGTTGAAATTGTTTCGCTCTCCATTTTAAAAATATTTATTGCATACTCATATTACTCCTTAAAACAACTACCATACAAATAAAACATTGTTTTCAAACTATTTTCCTTTATTCTAGGATCCAAAATTGATGCAACAAGATACAATTTAGGAATATTGTGAAAATACTTTAAAAATTTCTTTTGCATGATCTCAATAATTTCATTAAAAGGAGGAGCACACACAAAGTTGTTGAAAATATAAGAAATACGTAGTAATGATAGAACAAGTAAATCAGTAGTTAGAAACAAAGAACCACTTAGCAATTTAGTCGAAAAATAAAATACACCTAACAAAGAAACCAATGAAGAAAGAATATGAAAAGTAGAATCATCAACAACACAATTTATTCCGGGAAGATATTCTGAAAATTGAATTAAGGGAACTTTATATTCAATTTGCATAGTTATCATATCATAATTAGAGTTCCACCTAGTTTGCAATCAAGTTTTAATCGTTTAAATGACATATTATTCGCAATACACAAACGTTTTAGCTCCTCTCGTCTAGCATATGAATGTCTAACATGTAAAACAATTTCACGAAAAGGTTTGATAACATCTTCGGCAATAGTCAATCCATCGGACACATAAATTGAAAATATGACATATACACTTATTATGAAAAAAGCACTATCCAAAATTGGATTTAAACTTTTTTCAAAGAACTAATTGCATTATTATTAGATGAAGCATTATTCACTGAAATTGAAAAGATTTTAGAAGAGATACCATAGTCACGACACACATTCATAATAGTATTATATATATATGAACCAAAATGAGGATAACTCCAAAGCTTAAAAGCTAGAATCTTTTTTTCCAAATATCAATCATTATCAATCCATGAACATGTCACAACAATATAACTTTCATTATTTATACTTAACCAACTAACACATGTCAAAGAAAATTTACACTTTAAAGATTCAAATTTCGAAATTAAAAGTTTTTTCGATTTCTCAAACTCATTTAATGCAATTCTACGTGTTTTTTTTAAGAAAATCATTTATATGCTGGTTGAGCTAGAGTGCAAATTTATTCATTAAACCCTTCATCTTCAACAGTAGATAATGATAACTCTCTTGAAATAAGCCAAAGAACAAAAACATGTTGAAATTTTTCTAAATTAAAAATAAGGTTTCCATAAAGCAATCCTTCGGTTATATTAAGTTGAGTTTGTCTAGAATTACATAACATTCCCTTATGTTTTTTTTTCCATATGTCTTTTCATATTACCCGTACCCCATATTTTCCTTTATCATTATGAAACTTATATGTTTCTCCCCAATGAATGCATCGAATAGTATTCGGTGTTGGGTTATTTAATTCAAAATGATCTCACATTGATGAACGTTTATTTGAAGATACAGATGAATTTGATCCAATATTTTCAAAAATATCATCTAAATTAATTTGTTCTTCTTCAAAATTTTCAGCATTCATATAAGGACTTAAATTTTCTAACAAATAGTTACTTTTATCAATTTTCTAATAAAAATGTAATTAAAACGAAACAAAAAATGAAAAGTACCTCAATATTTTCGATAAAAAAATTTAGCTATCACATCACATTTATAAATCAAGAAAATTCTATAAACCATATAACATACAACCAAACATATAAAAAATAAACAAAAACTCTTAATTTCAAATAACGAAATTCGAATTGAAACAAATAAATTACTAAATTAATATTTATATTACCGAATATTACCCGACTTAAATGTAGACAAGAACCCAAATATGGCTAGCAAAAGAGTTTCTTCAAACTTCAAATTGTCTCATGCGGCTATCAAGTGCAATGTACTGCTGGGGCTATGAAGTTCAAAGTGCTGCTGCGGCTATCAAGCAAAGTTTAAAAAATATTACCTAAAAATTAACTAAAATCTAATTATATATATAATTGGCTAATTAAACCCTAAATAAATCAATTGGCCCATTATAACTTGTTGACCCGTACAGGCCGGCCCATACGGGTCACGAGTTGATTGTATTGGTCAAACCCGTAAATAAAATCTGAACGAGTTGACCCATGGGTTGGGTCGGCCGATGCTCGGCCCATGCCCACCCTATTGGAGAAATAAACCTCCTTATCAATCAATTGATTCTATTCTTGAATGCAGTTAGTAACTTCATATTTGCTTTTTGTTAATTATCGCAGTTGATTTGCTGTTCTAGACACCAAAATTTTACTAGGAAAGTGGAGTATACCCGGAAAAAAACTTCGGGATTGATCGTCGATCCAGTGCACTAGACTTGTGTTCACTTTTATATAGATACAAGAGAAATATGCTAGATACACAAGACTAGAATTATCCTTTTGTCTGTTGAAGAGATCAAGCTTCCACTTTTCGCTGTTGTTGAAGCCTTTCCTTTCTATCATCGTTGGAATCAGTCATTGTATCCCCAAGCGACGATCTTGCTCTCTTGTTCAAGATGATCCATGTGAGCCAGTTTTCATTTTTGCACTTCTTCTCTCACCTTAACTATTCTGCATCTTCTTGTTTTGTAGAGAAGGGAATGGTTAATTCTGTTTTCCAGCACTTTGCGCTTTATCTGAGTATGGAACAGTGCTTTCGGGCCCATCTCTTCTTATCTTCACTAGCGGCTCAGCCTGCAAAACAAAGGGAAAAAGGGAACGACGTTAGTACCTTAATTCGCATTTCTTTTTCCTTACCTTTCAAACTTCCCCTCACGCTGACGGCTAATGATGGCGATGCTAAGTTGCACTCAGAAACGTGACCGGAGTAGCCTAGCTTCCTCGACACAGAAAAGGTGTTTGTTAGCAGGTACGAATTTGGTAAGCATATCCGCTAAGTTTTTGTTGTGTGTACTTTTTCCAGTTTAAATTCTTTCCGACTTAGAGCTTCCCTAATCGAGTGAGCTTTTAGGTCGATATGTTTTTTCTGCTGTGAAAGGTAGGGTTCATGCTAAGCCGATAGCACTTTGACTATCACATAGTAGTCTAGGTTCTTCACTTTCCAGTTCCAACTCTTTGGTGATCCTAGTGACCATATGAGTTCTTTAGTTGTTTATGTTAACGCCATGTATTCTACCTCAGTAGACGATAGAGTCACAGTCTTCTGTAGCCTTGATTTCCAGAATATTGATGCTTGAGCCATAAGAATCACATAACCTGTGGTTGATCTTCAAGTATCAATGTCTCCTGCATGGTCTGAGTCTTAGTAAGCAGTTATTTCTGTGTACTTCCCGTGTAGCTTAGTATCACATCTTTAGTTCCTGCTAGGTATCTTAATAGCAACTTCACCCCCTCTCAATGTTCCTTGCCATGATTGCTCAGGAATGTAATAGGATAGGCTATATCTGGTCTTGTTGATATTATAAGATACATGATTGACCCCACTGATGAGGAGTATAATATTCTTTCCATCTCGTCATATTCAGCTTCTGTAGATGGTGATTGACTCTTGTTGAGTACTAGGTAGTTTGACATAGGAGTGGAAAGTGGCTTTTCTCCTACCATAATGAACTTATTCAATATTATGTCAATATATGTGCTTTGGGATACTGTGAGTAGTATGAGTTCCCCTTTTCTAGTTATACTCATTGCTAGATTCCTTTTTACTGCTCCTAAAACCTTCGCCTCGAATGAAGCTACCAAATTTTCTTTTAGTTTCCGTATTAAGTTAGTTGTGGTACTGGCAAACAAAAGGTCATCCACATACAAAAGAAATATTATAAAGTTACCGTCACTATCCTCCTTATAGTAGGCACAATGATCACTTTCAGTTCTTTTTAAATTTTCTTGTCTCATAAAGGCATCAAATCTTTTGTTCCACATCCTTGGAGCCTCCTTCAAACCGTATAGACTTCTATTTAGTTTGCAAACTTTGTAGGATGCTTGCTTCTCCTCAAAGCCTATAGGTTATCTCATATATATTTCCTCCTCGAGATTTCCATTTAAGAAGGCTATTTTTACATCCATCTGTTCTAATTGTAGATCAAGCTGAGCTACAGTAGCGAGGAGTATCCTGATTGTAGTGAATATGACAACCGGGGAGAAGATTTCATCAAAATCTACTCCATCCTTTGTCTAAATCTCTTAACTACAAGTCTGCTTTGTATCTTAGTGTGTTATCTGCTTCTTACTTTAACATGTATACCCAATTATTTTCCAGGGCTTTCCTTGCAACAGGGAGATCAACAAGCTCAAATGTTTGATTTTTCCTTAGTAAATTGATTTTTTCATGCATTGCTTGCTGCCATTTTTCCTTTTCATCTGATCTTATTTCCTCATTATATGATTCTGGTTCTCCTTCTTCTGTCACTAGGACATAGTCCGATGGTTGATACCTTGATGATGGTTTCCTAATTCTGGCTCCTAAGTGCTCTAGGTTATGAGTTTGCTTTTCCTGTCCACTATCTGATGCCCTAATTATTTCTTCTTAAGGGGCTTCACATACTGCTTCTTCAATTTCATATGCATCTTCATGTAAACTTTCACATGGTTCCTTCAGCTTGTAGATTTTTAGTTTTGCAGAACTTTCATCAGGTAACTCTTGTCCAGGTAAGTAGACTTCTCCTTCAAATCTTATTTTAGTACGTGCTTCAGGTTCTGGGCTTTCTTTACTTAGTTCCTGAATTGTTTGATTTTTCAAGAATTGAGCATCACTTGATGTGAATATCCTCTCAGTCTTGGGTCCCAAAAATTATATCCAAACTAATGATCTCCATACCCTAAGAAAATACATTCCTCTGCGTGATAATCTAACTTTCTTCTGTTTTCTTTTGGGATATGCACTAGAGCGTTGCAACCAAAAACATTTAAATGTTTTAGGGTTGGGATCTTACCTGTCCATTTTCCTTCAGGTGTCTCCAATCCTATTCTGGTAGCTAGAGATCGATTTACCAGATAACATACTGCTCCCAAAGCTTCTGCCCAAAAATCCCTTGGCAGATTTGATGTTTTGAGCATGCATCTCACTTTATTTAAAAGTATTATGTTAAATCTTTCTGTAGTTCCATTGTGTTGGGGTGTTCCGGGAGTTGTTCTTTCATGCCTTATCCCTGTGGACCTGCAAAATAGATTAAACTCATTATAAATGTATTCTCCACCGTTGTCAGTCCTTAGTGTCTTCAATTTTTTCATTTTTTCCATTTCTACGATTGCTAGCCAATCTTGAAATTTTTGGAACACCTTATCTTTGGTTTGGATAGGGTAGGTCCAGACTTTTCTGCTTGCATCATCAATGAAGGATACAAAATACTTGTTTCCTCCTCTAGATACCACATCCAAAGAACACACGTCTGAAAATACTAGATCAAGTGTCCCCTCCTTCTTCTTTATTTCAGTTTTAAATGCAGCTTTGATTGTTTTCCTAAAATACATTCTTGACATATTTTTTCATGCTTTCCTCCTTCGATGGAAACTAGGCCATCCTTTCTGAGCTTGGCCAGACCAGCCTCCGAGATGTGTCCTGGTCTTTTGTGTCATTGCTAATACATGTTATTTTTGCTCAAGTAATTAATTTTTGCACCAGTCGGTTTTAAGATAATCTTGTAAAGAGTGCTTGATAATTTCCCTTCAGCAATGGTGCAACCATCCTTTATTAGTTTCCAGCTGCTGTTGAATGCCAGACTTGTGTATCCTTCTTTGTCTAAAACCGATGTTGATAGTAAATTCAGTCTCAATTCAGGAATGTGCCTTACATCCTTAAGCATCAACTTGTGTCCATCTTCAGTGATTAGTTCTATCGTTCCAATTCCCTTGACTGAAATACAACTGTGATTTCTCATTTTTACAATGCCTAGATCTTCTTCAAAATATGAAAAAAACTGTCCCTTTTGGGAGTGGCATGATAGAAGTCTCCTAAATCTATAATCCACACCATTCCTTGATTTTTAGACTCCCCTTTTGTTTCCACTGTTGGGGCAACGACTAGGATCTCTTCTTGATTTGTGGCTGCGACTAGTTCTGTTCCTTTTACCTTCTTCCAGAACCAATAGTCTTTTTTTAAGTGGCCGATCTTTCCACACCAATTGCAACTTCTAGTCTTCTTTTGGCTTTGATTAGACTTAGTTTTGTCTTCCTTTGGATTCTTCTTCCCCTTGTCGTCACCTTTCTTTGTGTAGCTTTGGGTTCTATGCTGATTTCTGGAGTTCACAACTGCCAGGGTCTCTTTGACTACTGAGACAGTAACTTATTCCCTTCTTAAACCTTCATTTATTAAGCATTCATTTACTACTTCCAATTTCATAGCGCCTTTTGGTATTGATGAGTTAATAGATATTACAATGGACTCCCAAGAGTCTGGTAGAGTTCCTATCAGCATATGTGTCAATACTTTATCTTCCAAAATACAATCTGTTTCAGGTAGCTTATTCACAATTTCTTGGAATAGTCCAAGGTGATCAGTCAATGGTGAGTCTTTTTTGTACCTTAGTCTCATCAATATTTTAAACAATAAACCTTGAGATTGTGTGATGACTTTGGTTTAAAGATGCTCTCAAGTTTTTCCCACATACATTTGGCATTCGTTTCTTTTGCTACATGATGATAGTTTACGCTGTCGATGCATTGTCGTACAAAGCCTAGTCATTGTATATGCTTCATGTCCCAGTGCTCTTGTGAATATTTTATTGGTTTAACAGCACCAACCTTGACTGGTTCATACAAGAACCTGCAAAATAGCAAGTCGTGCATTCAATTCTTCCATTCCAAATAATTCTTTGATGTTAACTTGATCATCGAGTACGGTTCTCCTATCATACTGTTCTGAATACCACTCTAGATCTCCATAGAGTCAGATTTTGATATGACTTCTTGAGATCCTTCAAGTTGTACCTGGTTCTTATTGTCTTGATCAATTTCCGCAGGAAGGACCTGCATGAGCCACTACTTGTTGGAGAAATAAACCTCCTTATCAATCAGTTGATTCTATTCTTGAATGCGGTTAGAAACTTCAGATTTGTTGTTTGTTAATTAAAGCAGTTGATTTGTTGTTCTAGACACCAAACTTTTAAGAGGAAATCAGAGTATATCCGGAGAAAAACCTCAGGATCGATCGTCGATCCAATCCACTAGACTTGCGTTCACTTTTCTACATACACAACAGAAACAGGCTAGATACACAAGACTAGAATTATCCTTTTGTTTGTTGAAGAGATCAAGCTTCCACTTTCCGCTATTGTTGAAGCCTTCCCTTTCTATCGTCACTGGAATCAGTCACTGTATCCCCAGGCGTCGATCTTGCTCTCTTGTTCAAGATGATCCAAGTGAGTCAGTTTTCTTTTCTGCACTTCGTCTCTCACTTTAACTGTTCTGCGTCTTCTTTTTTTGTAGAGGAGGGAACGGTTAATTCTGTTTTCCAGCACTTTCGGCTTTATCTGAGTATGGGTCAGTGCTTTCGATCCCATCTCATCTTATCTTCACCAGTGGCCTAGCCTGCAAAACAAAGGGGAAAAGGGAACGACGTTAGTACCCTAATTCGTATTTCTTTTTCCTTTACACACCTTTAGTGCAGATCCTCCTCCAAGTTAAATTGAAGTGTCCCGAACGAATCCTGGGAGCAATCTAGTTTCTCCATTTCGTGATCAAGCTTAAATTTCCCGGAGAGGCTAGAATCCAACTTCTCTTTTTCCTCCGAAGTTAATGCTATGCCCAAAATTCTCAAAGTCTAGGTACTCACTTTGAAGAAATACCGGAGGTCAAAGCTTCAATCGCCTTTTTGTGCTCAGCCCTAAGTGCCGCCACATCCTGGGCATGCTTCTCCCGCTAGTTTTGCATTAATTTCTATGCACCCTTTTGGTCTGCTCCCCACCAATATGTGGATAGTCGAGCTCGGAATGCCTTAACATGCATTATTCCCCAACTGGAGCCACAATACCCAACTCTATGCACGTCTGCTCCGTCTGAAAGAAAAACAAGAGTTATGAGGATATACATATATGCATCGAACGAGAATAATTTACAAGTTAAGAGTGATTAGAGTTGTTACAAACCTCCTCTCCATACTACGAATCGTCGCAATCTGGTTCATCAGCCGACTAAAATCAGTAAACACCACATGATCATCCCAATCACGCGGCGGCAGCTCCGCGTGCCGGTGAAAGTAATTCATGGTCGGCCATTTAGAAAGTTAATCAGATCTCAATGTTTTTCCCATTTCAATCGTTATTTTCTTAAACGCACATCTATTGTAAATTGTTTTTGTTGATATCGCATTGACTGAGATTGTTCATACTATAGTCCTCTTGTTTATCCCTCATTCTTAGAGTTTTTTACGTTAAATCGTTTGTGTTCACATTCGCTAGTGAAGAGAATTTAGGTCCAAGCTATTAAAGATTGGCCCAAGTGATGGAAGCCGAACCTAAAAACCCAGATCCAACTTCTGATAAAAATTCAACCCAACAATGATAGTTGGAGTCGAAGACCCAGTTGGACTAAACCCAATAATCAATAGTCAGGACCGAAGGTTTAGCGTTGCATATTATCCATCATTCGGGGACCGATCCAAGGGATCGGTCCAGACGGTTACAACCCACGTGTCCTGGGCTCTGGCATAGGCATGATTTCCATGCTTTAGGCTCAATCACGCAGTCCGTACTTCGGGCTCACCGACTTTTTCCCCCATAGGAAAACGAACTTGTTATAGGCGGTTACATAGCGTAATCCATATGCGTTTTCTTCTTTATAAATTCAAGGCTCGATGGCAAATGAAGACATGACCTTTTGACGNTGTAAAATAAATTAAATTACAATTCGATCGATACCCAGTATTTCAAGTGTCGCCATATATAATATTTTATCAATATTTTCATATTATATTTTAATTTATTATATATTTGTGTTGTGGTTCCTTTTTAGAGGTACCAACAGTCACCGAATTCTGAAAACCGGTTTTATTTGTTGTTTGTTGAGACAACTTGAAATATAGAAATGGAAAGAATACATGCGATTTTAGCTTGGAAAAACCCCTTAAGAAAGGGGAAATAAACCACGTTGCCGAGATGAGAACCTCTACGACAAATTCATTAATAAACCAATGAAAATGTACAAAGGGAATAAGAGCAGCGAAAATGAAATTACAGCGGCTAGGGTTCGTCGAAATTACCCTCCAAAGGGTCCTCTTAAGCTTATCTTTTTGCTATGTATTTATAGAGGGGAGATGCGTGTAATCCACGCCCTGTAACCACCTCTGACAAAGTTGTTGGAGGTTGTTTTCACATGCTGGAAAACGTGATTGAGCCTGAGGCGTGGAACGCATGCTGATGGGTCAATATCTAGTTTGCCGAGCCCTAAGCAGTCTGCCGGGACCGATCCTGTATTTTGGGACCTAAGCTGTCTGCTTGGCCCTAAGCTGTCCGTTGGGACCGAAGCTGCCTGCTTGGCCCTAAGGTGTCCTCCGGGACCGAAGCAATCTGTCGAACCCTAAGCTGTCTGCTGGACCTAATCCTATACTTGGTAATTTCAGCTGTCGAATCATTGCTTGAGCCTGACCACATTCATCTTGGTTTAGAACTCATCATTGGTCCCGGTTTAATGGTTCTCAACAAGAGCACATCCTAGGTACCCGGTTTAAGAGTTCTCAACAATTTGTAATTAATATATATAAGTAATATATAAATTATTTTATTGATTAAAATAGATAAAAATAGATTATTTTACATATAAAATTCGAACCAATTATTTGTCAGATGCTTTACTAAAACAAATTATTTTGCAAGCATGTTTTTGTAAGTGTATTATTTGTAAAATTTGCCCCAATCCTTTCAACCTACATAATAAAATAATATCAGTTGAATCTAATGACATCAAATTATAAATCCCATTGGTAATTCGTACAAGCAACTTTCTTATTATAAATTAATGTCAATTTTCCAACTATTTTTTATTGAAATATATTTAATTTTAAATATATGAAAAAATACTTTTGACACCCTTGCCCCTTAATAGGATTACATGCAGTAGGCCTGCAAAATAAAATAGCCTAAACCGAGCCTACCAACAAAGTCAGCCGCCCGTATCCCGAAAATTCTGCCACGCAGCAGTCCCGTCAAATAACTTTTTTTTTATATTTTTAATAATATAATCAAGCCTAATTTAAGGGTTTATTACGGGTGATTTGATCAAATAACACAGTGCAAAAAATTGTATTATAAAATAACTCACTTTATTCAAACATTAATTAAATAATCTGTTTTTTTCTAAAATTTGCTAAATAACTTGGTTCCAATTTTTTAGTGTTGCAAATTTTTAATTTGATCAGCTTTAAGTGTAATATACAATACGTATTTGTTTTTAATTTTAAAAAATAATTCATAGAAAATAAAATTAAATGCTCATCGTATAGTTTTAGGAGATGACCCGGTAATTATTATTTTTTACTTTATTTATTATAGATTTATATTTCTAGTGTTATAATATATAGCAAAGACCCTATAACACGATACTTTAGTTATCGGAGAAAACACTAATATCGTCTATTATTTCATTTATCGATTGTTATCCAATAGTATAACCCGATACCACCTATATTTTACATATTGATTTATATAAAAATATATGTTTCGATTCGGAGCGTATAACCGAGATATCGGTCGATCTTCGCTATTTTAGGTGTCATCCGATATAATATTTTAATATCATAATTAATTTATCCTTAAAAATTATTGTGCTTTGTTTTGTAATGTCTTAAATAAACATAATTTAATATATATAGTATGATTTGCAATTCGTTTGTAAAAATAAGATTCAAATAAACACAATTTTATTTTCTATAAATTATTTTTAAAAATTAAAAATAAGTATGTACATCAATAAGTGACAACACTGGGTTATACCGGGTTATAGGTGATACCGGGTTATAGGTGACAACATATATTTTCATATAAATCAATATGTAAAATATAGGTGATACCGGGTTATACTATTGGATAACAATCGATAAATGAAATAATAGATGATATCGGTGTTTTGTTCGATAACTAAAGTATCGTGTTATATGGTCTTTGCTATATATTATAACACTAGAAATATAAATCTATAATAAGTAAAGTAAAAAAGAATAATTAACGAGTCATTTCCTAAAACTGTACGACGATCATTTAATTTTATTTTCTATAAATTATTTTTAAAATTAAAAACAAATACGTACTGTGTATTACACTTGAAACTGACTAAATTAAAAGTTTTCAACACCAAAAAGCTGGAGCAAGCTATTTAACAAATTTTAGACAAAAACAAGTTATTTAGCTAATGTTTGAGTAAAGTGAGCTATTTTACAAAGCAATTTTTTGTTGTGTGCTATTTGGCCAAATCTCACGAACCCCGTTTATTATTGAACCCTAAAGCCTTAAATTAATAGAAATTATAAAATAATATTCTGAGTGACAAACTTATAATAGAAATTGTCCTTCAAATTTATTCAATATCAAATTAATCTAAAATTTATGATAGGTTCAAATGTAAAAGTACATATGTTGGCATGTATGATGAAACTAACCAGGTTATAGATAAGTTTAAATATTATAAAAGTTTATAAGTTATGTATTTAATATGAAGTTTCAAAGCATTTTAAGTATCACTCTTACATGGATATTAGTGTTTTTTTGTTACTTTTCGTGTAAGAAATTTTAACAACTTAAAGTGTTATTTTTACATTTTTCAGGGTTGGTTGATATAATCATTATAATTTTTTAAGTTATAAGATCAAATAAAAATAATTGATACATTTAAAATATTCATGAACATTAGGGTTCTAGAGTGTGGATATCATATGACATTCGACTACACTTAACCATACACTTTTAGTTAAAGATATCAATACTTTTGCATTTTGCAAATTTTGTTTGATATAATCATTATATCTTTTAATGTTATAATATCAAAGTAAATGCTATTTATACATTTTAAATATGAATTGAATGTTAGGTTTGTTAAGTGTGGGTATTACATGATGATGCACTACACTAAGCATACAGTGATGCTCAAATAACTATCAACTACACTAAATGGAGACAAATCAATATTGGTATATTGGTACCGATCACACAATGCTGAATAAGACAAGTCAATGTGCTCGATGTGAGATGAAGTTGTCAATATGTCGATAACTGCTCATAAGACATATCAATAACGAATGTTTGAAGATAACAAGATATTTTCAAATGATTATATATGAAATCATATATATATATTTGATTATGCAAGAATCACTTTTTCATATATGATTAAATATAGAAAATATTTGATAGTTTTATTATTTATCTCAAACATTTCTATATCTAAGACATCTTGAGATTTAATTTTTCTTATGGTATTGAATTTTACTTTTTTATTTTAATGTGATTTTTCACTTTAAATTTCTTGTGTCGTCTATCTTGTGTTTTTAAGTTTTGTATTTTCTTATAACCTATCAATATTGTTCGTATATCCCAATAAGCATGACAAATAAGCAATTTGAGTTTTTTTGAAGGTCAAATATGCAATTAAAAATTTAGAGAGATTAATTTTACAACTTGTAATTAATAATTTTATTGTCATGATATTTACAGTATGCAAACACTATTTATACGTAAGTGATTATTAAATATTGAAAAGAATTATGGTATGTGGCATCAATTGTTCAAATTTTCACATTCACCAATTTCGGACTGAGTTGGATTTTCTGACTTGCTCCCACACTTGATATTTGACACAAAACGATGTTGTTTTGATTTTTTTCTTCATCGAAAACGTAACTTATGTGCGTTTCATGACTTAATTATATTGTTGATTTAATTTTGAATTATTCGTACAAACGATAATACATCAGAAAGTGGTTGTTTTTTAGGAAATGATAAAATCGACGACCAATTCTTATTTTCTATAATATAAATATTCTTATAAAATAAATTAATAAATATTTTTAATTTTAAACTTTGTATTTATACAATTTCAATAAATTTCTAACAATTATCTTTATATTTTATTTTTATTTAATAATTATAATCGAGTCAAAAATAAAGCTTATATTCTTGATGAATCGAATAGTAACTTACGGAATCAGTCTAACGATTATATATGAAATGTTGATTTAAAGCAAATGTAAATGTAGATTGAGGGTATTAAATGTGCATGAGGCAGCACAATAAATCCTCTTTTTCTCTTGTGATTCAGTATCAGCAGCAGAAGGCAGATGATGCAGAGCAGATGCAGAGCAGAGCAGAGCCCCTTCCCCACCTGTCGTTTTTGGATTGTGTTAGATATGTAAACGATAAAGACATGGGGTTTTGTTTTGTATTAACTTATTACAAGGTCAATGCTTCTACAATACAAGAGAATCTAACGCGATTGTGACTCTACATTTCTTCTTAGAAAATGACCTCTCACAAATGCTATTAACAGAGACAAAAGGGCTGCCTGCGCATACTCTTTCTTCCTTATATCAACTGAAACTTGTCTCCTCAATTTAATTCCTCTCTGCTTTCCACAGGTATTCTCCTCATAATGTCTAAATAATACTATTTCAATATCTCTTTCTTATTGGGTGGATTTTATTAATTATTTCACAATTCTTTCTTTTGCTCAATTCATTCAGGTACCTGCCAATATCAAAATAATCACACCTAATTCTCAACTTTAATGTAACATACTAATTATATTTTCAAAAATAAAGATGAAATGGATACAAATAGGTCCAACCACTACAAATACAAATTAGGGTTAATCTCTCGGAAATAATGTGAAAGATATAAACTCAGATCCACAACATATTAATCCGAGGTTGTTATGTGACCAATTTTTTTGTTTTTCTTTTAATTATATGATTGTACGATTTCTTGTAATAAATCAACTGTTTAATATGTTGAATTAGATTTGTAATAAGTGGCTTAATTTTTCAATTTATTGGACCAACGGGTACTATGTAGCTCAATGGTTCAGGGGGTTGGTGTGAGTCAGCAATCACAATATATTCTGGAAAGGATTAACTAGGCAAAGCACCCCCCATCCTAATATATATTATGAAAATTGTACAGAGTTAAAATATTGTGAAAGAAAGAAGATGGTTAGTTTAAAGTTTAAACACAAATTCCTATGGAATGCTGCTGCCTGTTTCCCAGCATACGTTCCCTTTGCTTAGAGTTGCCTTCTTTTTGTTTTCTTTAAAGGGCCCTCTCTGTTCATTCCTTGCTTGTCTGAAACTGAGAGAGATGTGGGTAGCTAGTAGGAGTATAAGAATGATTTTTATTTTTTCAACTTCATTTTTCAAGTTGAGTTTCTGAAAACGAAAGCAGCAACTTAACATATCATGATTGTTGCCCAATGATTGATCTTGTTTGAAAACAAAATGAAGTCCATGAACGAAGAAAATAATAGCTGGTTGGGGTTTTCCCTCTCTCCCCAAATGAAAATGGAACCTTCAAATTCCATTCTTCATTCCCAGTTGATTCCTCACAATGAACCTTCTTCTGCTTCAGCAATCGCCTCAAATTTCTACCTTTCTTCTTTTGGTGATGCCCAAAATGCTGACTTTTCTTCTTCTTCTTCTTCTTTGTCTGGAATGCCTCTTAAATCAGATGGCTCTTTATGTATTCTTGGAGGTTTTGCTTGTTTCCTTTACTTTCTACTCCATTTTATTCTTTATTACTGTTTATGACTTGTTTTCTTTCTTGAAGGAATGGTTCCCGGTTCTCCTAAACTTGAAGATTTCTTAGGAGGTGCAACAATGGCTGCTCATGACGCCATGGTTCTTAGCTTAGACAGTATTTTCTACAACCAAGAGCCGTTAAGACAAGAGCAAAATCACTACTTTTCTGGGCAACCTCACCTCGTTAGTCGGATTCCTTCAATGTCTGCAGAAGAAATCCAGTTTCAGAAAGCTTGGACTAATCATCATCAAACTCTGCCTAATCCTTTTTCCGGAACTACCAACAATAACAACGCAATGATGGTTCAAAATGGAGGTCCAATGAGTTATGGGGATTTACAGTCTTTAAGCTTATCTATGAGTCCTGGTTCTCAATCAAGCTGTGTCACTGCTTCCAGACAAATTTCACCTTCTGAAACCACTGAATGTTTACCAATGACAGTCAGGAAAAGAGCCCCCGAGAAGTTAACCCAGAAACAAACTGTTCATCGAAAATCTATCGACACATTTGGACAAAGAACATCTCAGTATAGAGGGGTTACAAGGTTAGTTAGAATTCTAGACTTTTCTTACAAAGCACATGATTATTATTTGTTTTTTCTTCAGGCATCGATGGACTGGTCGGTATGAAGCTCATTTATGGGATAATAGCTGCAAGAAAGAAGGACAAACCAGAAAAGGAAGACAAGGTTAGCTTAGAGATTAAATCTCTCATGTGTGAACACTTTGACTCTCATGTGTAAAAAATTCTGACTTATCATTTATGTATTTCGTTTCATCCTGGCCCGCAACGTCATTCCCACAAATCTTCAGTTTACCTTGGTAAGAAAAAGTAACAAAAATTACATAGCATCAAAAATGGATTATAAACTTGAATCTTCATTATCAGGTGGCTATGACATGGAAGAAAAGGCTGCTAGAGCTTATGATCTTGCTGCTCTCAAGTACTGGGGTCCTTCTACCCACGTAAACTTTGCTGTATGTGTGAAACTTTAATTCCCATGGATTTAAATAGTAGATTTTGATCTATCACTCTTCGTACAACAGTTGGAAAATTATCATCAAGAACTAGAGGAAATGAAGAACATGAGTAGGCAGGAATATGTAGCTCACTTAAGAAGGTATTCATAAATCTTGTATTCCAATTTACTTGTCTGAAATATGAAGCTTGCTCTCAATTTGTTCAGGAAAAGCAGTGGATTCTCCAGAGGTGCTTCTATATACCGTGGTGTAACAAGGTAAAAAAACTACTTCAAAATAGTTTTAAATGATTCAAGTTCAATTGAATGTATTTTTTGTGTGTATTTTCAGGCATCATCAGCATGGAAGATGGCAAGCTAGAATTGGCCGTGTTGCCGGGAACAAAGATCTCTATCTCGGAACATTCAGTAAGCTCAAACATATCCTTACTTTACTGTGAATTGGTTTTGTCATGATTTGCAATTTAGTATTGGATTCTTGCACTGATTTCTCCTTTAAGGAAAGGTCATAAAGACTTCATCTTATGTCTCAATTACTTTTTTTCTTTCTTTCATGCGTAGCTTTTTCAATGCTTTTATAAGGCTGATCTAGCTGCAAACTTTGACTGTACGTTAAAATGAAATGTACTATTCTAAAGACGATGTTTTTACACCTTTTATTACCATTGCAAAACTTGTTTCAGGTACACAAGAAGAAGCAGCTGAGGCTTATGATGTTGCTGCAATCAAATTCCGGGGTGCAAATGCGGTTACAAACTTCGACACTTGTCGATATGACATGGAGAAGATAATGTCTAGCAGTACACTTCCATCTGGAGAAGTAGTAAGAAGGAACAAGATTGAGAACTGCCCTGGCTTTGAACAACAACCAATCAGAGGAAACTATCAGAACCCCACATTTTCAGTTGCTCTTCATCATCTGATTGGTGGTGCATCTTCGACCCAAAGAGATGTTCTTGAATGTCCTTCGCAATTCTCGTCATTCGGTACAAGCTTGAACAGTTCAAGGGAAGCTAGTCCAGCACCAGACAGATATGTTGACAATCTAAAGAGTGATGCCATGTTACTCAACACAAACACTGCTTCCAATACATGGATTTCAACTGCAGAGCCACTAGCTAATGTTCCCCACCTGCCCTTCTTTGCTGCATGGAACGACACTTAAAATCAACGTATTTCTGCGACGTGGGACCTGTTTTTTTACTGTAATTCCAACAAAAGAAGCCATCTTTCTTTAATTTTCTGAATCAAGATATTGAAAATGGCTACCAATCCATTGATTTGTTGTTTTTTATCAGTTTCACTTCAAAAAGAAGAGCCTTTTATCCGCTCAACAAATGAAAAAAAAACTAGATGCAAATCTTACTTTTTTGTATGAATTTAAGTCTTAAGTGTAAGACATTCCTTGCCGAAATCAAAGAAAAGGAGCGGGGAGGACAATGAGATTCCCATCGTGAGGCTTTCTGCCATCACGCTTTTTGAGCCATGGCCCAATCATTCTCGTGTTTTGTCTCCTCTCCTTTAAAGTTTCCAATTAAAATTTTATTTGTTTAAAAAAATTATGGATCAATTTAATATGTTTAAAATAATAATCCCAAACAAATTTATGATATATTTTATTTCAATAATATTATTTTCAATAATATTATATTTATTTGCTTTATGAGGATAGCTAATAATCGAATATTAGGAACACTAGATCTTTTACATGAGAAATCGAGATTCGGCAGGAAAACTCATGGAGCATAATACCAGGAAGATGTATCACTAATGAGAACAAAATACAAAGAGTTATTGTGAAGTTAGGCCGTGCTCACAACGTGTCATTTCACACTCTTCATTTTATAAAAAATGAGGAGAATATAAAATTACAAAATATTTCCACAATCCTATGCACTATTCCTCAAGCACATTAAAGTGACTTTTACAACCTAAAAGTCATGCGGCGTAGCTCATTATTGGTGACACAATCTTTGTTGATATCTTCGTACCGACCAACCATCCATGCCAAAATTTGGTTAAGTATGGGAATAGGCGACGATCGGTCATGACGATGTGGACCTTGATACCAATGATGTTGCACGAGAATATCGATTGTGACTCACTAATATACGTGTCGATCGTCCACTTACGTATGTTGATCGTCCCCACCTACACTTGCTGACCCAATTTATTTCAAAGAGGTGTTCCACCATATTAAATATCACTACGACATCATAAATTCATGCATTAATATATAATAATTTAACTTGTATTGTACTATATAATATGTTTAATAGTGATATATCCTTGTACTTTTATTGATTTCTTAGCTTGATTCTCATGTTGTGTAACCGTAATTCCAAATTATGTTAAATCAAATAAGTCGTCAATCTTTTGTATTCATTGTCAAATCAATTATCCAAATTCACTTTATATATCAAAGTTATACGAAACATGTTCTAAATATAAATTGCTCACGAATGTCATAAATTTAAGAAAAAACTAATCTATGATAGTCTCAAATGTAGATAATTAATTTTACGTAATTTTATAAATATTGAAAATCAATATACAAAAATGCATAAGGCAATAGAAATACCAAACCAAATTTGTCAAAAGTAATAAAGTTAAGCACTCATTTTCTCATTATAATATGCATCTAGTATTACTTCAATATATTATATTTAATTTGAATTTGATTAAAATATAATAATGTGTATTGTGTAGATTAAGGCTTACGGGCTACAGTCGTCATTTGAGAGTTCAGAGAAGGAATTAATTAATTTAATTTAATTATATGTAATTTAATTATATTAAATTTAATTCAACTCAACTTGACTCAAATTCTAAAATAAATATAAAGTAAGTTATAGCCCATTAGCCACAACGAGAAGCACGCTTATGAGATCCTGCGCACGGCGGCTAGCTGCCTTAACTTTGGCCGGCTCATCATCTCCGAACTCGTCATCGCAAGTTCCAACGTCAGTCTCCGCTGCTGAAGCCTTTGTCTGCAAATCAGCAATATCTTGGCGGCCACGAGGAGGCAACAAACGGCTACAATCTTTGAGATTGTCAATGGCGTCGCGGCACGTTTCGACGCAGGTATCAACGATATCTCCATTTCCTTCATTTCTAACCGATTTCGCGGCACTGATTGTCGATTTTGAGGCGGCTATTGCTTTGCGTATTGCAATTTTTCCAAGGCCTGTGCCATTCGCGTCGCGTGATTTTGGATCGGATCGGAGTTCCTTATCGCATAAGGAAGGGTTCTTAGAACTCTGGCATACATCGCCGATTAAATCCGCCTGGCAAATGCTAATGGCTGCAAATGTTACTAATATCACGAAAACCACGAGGAATTTAGCCATTGATTTTAAGTACGTATACTCGTTTTTTTTGTTATATTTATAGCGTAGTGTATCATATTAACATTTAATACAAATTAATGTATTAATTATGAATATAATGCTGTTTAAGGGTAATATAACGGAAATAATATTTTCTTAATTTCTTACCATATGTGATATTAATGAATAATATGGTAACTGGTAAGTAATTAGTCAAGACATTAAGCTCATGGTGATGGTATAATTACACTAGACTATTATAGGAATTAGGAACCCTTTTTTGCGGTAAGGTAGTATTTCAATCTTTTGTTTAAAAAACAAGAATAAAATATCTTTTTATAAATCACCAATACAATTAATTATTTAGAATACAATTCATATTTAATTATTCTAAATTTTGAGATTTCAATTTATATTTGTTGTTTTCCACATTTTCGCCTTTTTTGGAAAAATAAAGAAGATGGAACATGCTATTGAACATCTTCAGGAAAGTTAACTCAACGTCCGAACTCTCATAGGTCTTTTTTCGGTTTTTAGCAATACATTTAATTTTATATTATTGAACCAATGGAAAGATAAATAATATTCACTCAATTAAATCATATTCTCTATATTACATATAAATTAATATTTACACTAATTAGAAGAAATCATAGTCAAATCTTATCCAAAAATAGTGTTGAATATTAAAGTAATTGTCAAATTCAATGATTCACGTAATAAGTTAATATTGTCACTAACCTTCGAGGTCCGCGATTCCATACTTGCGCAACATCTTGAATTGTTCCTTATAATACTTTGGATATCATATGAGACAATTGTAACTATATTATGACATATCTTGTTAGGACACATCATTCTGACACTTTATTACCCACCAAAATGACATTAATTTGATGTGTTTAGTTATCTCGTGGAGAACCGAATTGAAATCAATCTGAATTGTTGATTTGTTATCACAAAAGCATCATGGATTAGACTTTAACCCTAAAGTCTAAGAGTAATTGCCACATCCACTTAAATTCACAGCAAATAACTCACATTACTCGATACTCAGCCCCAAATAAAAAGAGTGATAACATATAATGTGTTCTTAGTTTTCCATGCTATGGGTTAAGAACCTTGAAATATAAAATATCCTTCATGTAATGTTCTTGTTTAAGCAGAATTACTCTTTAGACATCTTACCACTTGTTGTGCTACCATGCAATGTTCTTGTTTGCATACATGAACTGGGAAAGAACATATACGACACAACTTAATTCTGATCTAGTAAACAACAAATAGATTAGTCAACTAACAAGATGATTATACTTTTCATGGTCAGAGATTGTGGGTCCTTTAGTATCACTAAACTTGTGATGATGTTCTAGTGGGATTGCTTATGGTTTACTTCCCAACAATCCTTATTCCGAAATAATGTCTAAAGCATACTTTCTTTGGGAAAGATAGAATCTATCACCTCCTCGAGCCACTTCAATACCAAGAAGTATTTCAATTTATCGAGGTCCTTCAAGTAAATTTTTTTACTTAACCTCTTTTTTAATCCATCAATTGCATTAGGTGTATTCTCCACAATGATTAAATCATCTACATAGACCAAAATCTAGAGATAGAATCTTGTTAGAATCACATGTAAATAATGAATAATCAAATGACGATTGAGAAAACCGAAACTCCTTCAATGCTTCATTTAATTTTGAAAAACAACACCTTGGTACTTGTTTATGCCCGTAAAAAGATTTCTGAAGTTTACTTTTCACCATTGGAGAAAATACCTCTTAAAAATCAATCCATTCCTATGATTGTAACCTTTAACAACAAGTCTTGCTTTGTCTATGATAGTTAAGCATGAATATACACTTATTTTCCAATGTTTTCTTCCCTTGAGAAGTTCTACCAAATTGAAGGTCTCATTTTTTATAAGAGAATCAATTTATGCATGCATAACAAGCTTCGATTTGATGCTTTCCTTATGTCGAAGGGCTTCTAACAGTGTTTATAGCTCTCTATTTCATGATATAAGTCATCAGGTGGCTATCCTGATGATGTGGTTCTTAATATGAAGGACCTTCTCAACACGATATCGTTAGTTTGATTATCTAGTTTTGTTAGTATTTCAGTTTCCTAATTTTCTAAGAGTTATTCTCCACTTTGATATTACAATTATACTTCAAGATCACTATTCTATATGTGAGAACATTCTGTATCATGTGGATTTCCTTCCACTCCTTTTTAGTTATTCTCCACTTTGAAGGTCTCATTTTTTTAAGAGAATCAATTTCTGCATGCATAACAAGCTTCGATTTGATGCTTTCCTTGTGTCGAAGGGCTTTTAACAGTGTTTATAGCTCTCTATTTTATGATATAAGTCATTTGGTGGCTATCCTGATGATGTGGTTCTTAATATGGAGGACCTTCTCAACACAATATCGTTAGTTTGATTATCTAGTTTTGTCAGTATTTCAGTTTCCTGATTTTCTAAGAGTTATTATCCACTTTGATATTATAATTATACTTCAAGATCACTTTTATGTATGTGAGAACACTCTGTATCATATGGATTTCCTTTCACTCATTTTTAATAATCTCTGATGCTATGCAACTACTCAGCCTTCTTGGAAATCCTTCATCCATTTCAGTAACTTCAATGTCTTTTATTGTCTTTGATTCTTCGAAGCTGATGTACGTTTATCTTACAATCTTGTATCTCATGAATTCCAACATTTGTATCCAAGTTCAGTGTCGCCATTTCTCAAGATGTATTCTTCATCATGGTACTTATGTTTTTTCTCAATTGTTTTGGTATTTATACCCAAGCCTTACACCCGAGTATTTCATATGCTTATAACCATGCTTTTTTCTAGTCCATTTTTACTATGGTATTTGAAAGTTTCAATGCAGTTGTAAGAGATTGGTTTGTCACATAGATAATCGTAGCTAAGGCTTCAGTCCAGAATGTTTTGGTAGGTGTGATTGCTTGAGCATGTACCTTACTTTGTCGATGAGCTTTCTATTTAGTCTCGATGTAGTTCCATTATGTCGAGGAGTTCTAGGAATTGATTTCATGTTTGATTCCTAGAGTTTTATGATATTTCTCAAATTCCCTTGAGACATATTCCCATCCATTGTCAGTTTTAGTGTCTTTCGTTTCTGTCATGTTGTCCTTTCAACTTGAGTATTTTAATTTATAAACATCTCAAATGTCTCATAGCGTATACCCAAGATTTCTTTGAGTAATCATCTATGAGCTTTCAAAGTATCTTTTGTCTCCTTGTGATTCAATGTCCAAAATGTGTGAAAACACAAATTCCAAGGGATCTTTATTTTCTAGACTTGATTTGAATGCAACCTTGTGGTTCTTGCCAAATACACAAATTTTACATGGTTCATTTAGAACATATGTACTTGTGTCAATTAGTCTATCTTTTAGTATATATTGCAATCCACTAAGTCTTTTGTGCCATAGATCAAGACAACCTTTAGTTATTGTTGTGCAATGTAGAGTATATCTTTCAACTCTCCTTTGGCTAACACGAGTGTTCTTTTGATCAATTTCCAGACTTCTCCAAAGAACATTAGCATACAACAGATTCTATCTTAGATTTGAGGATATGGTTTACCTTTATCAAGATCATTTTAGTCCATTGGTTCGTTTCAATCAAATGTATCCCATACTTACTATTCTTGAGTGTTTCTCATTCCCATTTTCACCCTCCCTACGTGTTGAATAGATGTTGAATAAGTCTATCTTGGTGTTGCGCAATAAAATGTTGTTGAGGCAATTATCCGCTAATCATGGTCATGGTCACTGTATTTGCTATCTTAAATGGGTAGTACTACCATTACTTCTTCAGGTGATAATGTTTCATTGGGTTTGTTTGCAACTTAAATTAAAAAGGTGGTGAGGTGCAATGCAATGTCAAGCTTGCGATTTTATATAATACATAAACACAAATTTAATTGCGATATGATAATCGTTACAAAATCACGATTTCATCATAGCTGTTAAAACGAGCTATGATCTCATCGTGATTTTGGAAAAGATTCATTTACACTTACTTCTATTATTATAATATAATTATATTTATTATTTGCTATATATAAGGGTATATTAGTATTTTTGCATAAATCACGATCATAATACTGCAATTTTACTAAACATATTTAAAAATTCACGATCAACACATCCTACCAAACTTCACCACATCTCACCAGACCTCAATTTTAAAAAGTTGAATCAAACAAACCATTATTTTCAGTATTTGTGCTAGTAGCATTTTCCTTTTTTCCAGTGACATTAGCTTGTCTTCAAATGTTCTTGTTTATCGAAGAATAAACAACTTCTTGTTTCTTGCTTCTTCGTGCCTTTTGACTTTCTTATCCTATTGTGCTGTCTATTGTTGCTTCTTCCTCTATTTTCGGGTACTATTGTTTCTTCAAGGATTCTTGTCCTTTAAAATCCCTCCTTCGTATCTCCTCAGTGATTAAATGTTGGTTTTTGTTTCAAGGTTTTGTCATTCCTTTGGAGTTTTACTGTGTAATGACATTACAAGGGATACTTGGATTCATATAAAGAATAATGTATCAATAGATACTTTAGATTTTCTTCAATCAAACTTTTTTGCTAATTTTTCTAGAGAACTTTTGCATCGGTTTATGAATCCACTAAGGAGTAGTGTGTAGAATCAATTCATTCCCTTATTACTCTTAGGGTGCCTATGCATTGATTTCCATTTTACCTTCGTGTAGTTAGATTTACTTCCATTTTTCACTGGTTCAAACAGAATTCTAATGTAGAGTAGATTTTCCATTTTGTTCTTTCATTCTTGGAAGTTAGACGAAACAATTCATTTGCCATTATTACGAACTGGTGTTGCTCAAGATTTGAGATTGATTTATTATGTTGTGTTCTTCAAGATTCTACTTGATCTTGTTTTTTTCTTAACATTTTAATGACCTGCATGGGCCACCAGTTTGTTGGTAAAAAGTTAGATTTTGCATAATTCACCAATGCATAATTAAGTCAAGAAGTCTTGAATACTCAAGTTATATTTCATGTTAAGAGGCTTTTCTTGAAATATAATAGGAAACTACTTTTACGGGGAAACCCGATAATCCTAGACAAAAACCACAGGGTTGATTTTGCAACCCAATAACGTAATTAAAATCACTTTAATGTTGTAATCAAGAACAAAAGAACGGAAGTCACATGCATCTCTTTTTCCGGTGAAATATACCGAGAGAAATATGCCGAATAAAGTAACATTCTTCAACTGTCTTCTTTGAGCCCCTTTGTGACGATTCCCTCGCAAAGATAAGTCATCCTGCTTTTTTTACGAGGAGAAATATTAATCCCATATGATTAATTTTATTAGGTATGAAAACCGATGAATATTCGTATTTATAAGAAAACATGAGATTTTAGCATGAGAAACACGAAATATGGCAGAAAAACACATGGGGTACCAAACCTAGGAAAAGAATTCACTAATATAAAATAATAGATACAGAGCAATGCTAACACCTTCTTTGATTTCCCTAGTTTGTGCAGCATTCGAACCTCTTGAACTTATCCAACTTCTCTACTTCGACCCCTTTTATATTCACTAGATCTTTATCATAACTTTAGTACTATTCCTTAAGCTAAAAAGGAGAATTTTGGATGTTCAAAACTGTTGCCGATGCCTTATTTAGTAGGTGCATCATTCTTTGTCCATAGTCCAACGTCCACTATCCATTCCTAAGAATATGCAATATGTGCAACATGCTGACGACCGTCGAACAAGAAAGTGACGACCTATTGTCCATTGACTTCGTCGTCAATCACCTACAACCGTCCATCGTCGAATATCGATGACCATGTCGTTTGTCGATAGAATATTCTTCACCTGGTATTTGAAATGCTGATGGCAATCGCCCGACCAGCTATTGTTGATCCATGCGTTAACATTAGCCCCTAAAATTTCGTCATCATCATCATAAAAAAGAGTTGAAATCGTCATGAACTGTAGGTTGGGACACACTTTGTCAAGTTCTACCACAATCAGCTCACGTCTCATTAAATTCCACTACGATCGTCACACGTCTTTTCAAATTCTCATATGGCTCGAGTTAATCAGACCGTCAACGTCAAAAACTGTGTAGAATTTCAAAAGTCACGATCTCAAGTCTCAACCAACCACGTGTTACAATCCTTTTACACCTTGCGAGAATAAAATCTTAAACATCACATTTTTGAGCTACGTGCACATTTAATACATAGAATTCTCTGACAGCAGCTGATTTCCAGTATCAACAAGGAAACTCCGCTGACATCACTTCACTTAAATAGTAAGCTTTCTCACTCAAATCCTAAGTTCAGTGTAGAGTTTAATGTAGAAGGCCTATGGTTTTAGGTCCATATTTCATTTTCAACTTCTTTCTTGACTTTTAAATCCAGATTGTTTTTTCGCGTATTAATAACTAGGTTATTGTTTAAATCTTAACATGTGCGGCGTTCCAGAATGCGAGTTATTCGACTGGAAAACATATGATCACGGTGAGGAGTTTTATATCTATCGACGATCAAAAGCCGACCGTCTGAAGTGGATAGTTATATATGTTGTACAACCTCGACCGTCGACCAATGGAATCCATGATCAGTCAAACTTGGGACCATCAAGATTCTCCAACGCCGAATGTAACTTTTCAAATTTTCCTTCATCCTATATTTTGCATTTTGCTTCTAGCACCTTCTTTTAGCTTCCTTTCTACTGTACTCTTCTTAAAAACGAAGAGATTAATTGAGAAGGTTTCAGAGAAGATCAATACTAAAAGACCAATAAGGCGAAGGTAATCTTCACTCATTCTTCAATGTCAATCGGTATTAACAGATCGATAATAACACTTATTCATTTCAATCTCGTCTGCCAAAAGACGATCATCTTCCCAGCCACAATACTTAACCGAAAACTCATGTGCGTGGACAACCAATGTCCCATCTAGTTACCGGTGTAGCGCCCTGTTGAGGCTTATTCCTTTGGACTTACCCCAATTATTTTCCTATGTGATGGCTTTTGAACTAAGGTCCAAGTCCTATTTTAGTTGCAGAAATGTGTGCTTCAAAATTAGGAGCAGTTGAAGCACTTTTGTCGTTTGAACTTGTCGATGAGGCTATCCCAAGCACATCGCTGACGTTGCTGCTTGGTGTGTTCACTATTCGGTAAAAACGAATACCAATTGTGTACCAATTGTTTTGAATTTCGGCCAATTTAGTATTCGGTTTCATTTCGTTAAAAAAATTCGATATTCGGTAATTTACAGAATATCAATTTCGGTCATGCAATGTCAAAGTTGTTCATGTCGTTTTAAATTATGTAGATTTTTGTCTGCCCAAACTCATGTTGTTCGTTGTTGTGGTTCCCCAACTAAGTTTTAAGAAAAGTGTTTTCTTCAAATCAAGTTAACACGGTGTAAACCTGCTAGGCCAGGTTTACGGGCGTTACACTTATCCCTTATTTTTTGCATTCATGAGTTATTATATCCACTAAAAACACAACTCATATGATGATTGCGCATGTGCCATTACCATAATCAATTTCCGCAAAACTCGCATAGTAGTTGACTTCGTCAGGCTCACTCTCGATCATTTTGGACCAAACTCTTTCACAGTCTACATGGCATCTCTTTCACTTAAGCATTCTCCATCGCTGCCTCTACAATCCGAAGGCGGGTACGAACCTTGTAGGTTAGGCCCATCCCTATTCAAATATTGGCTATTTACCTAGACGGCATTGTATTAGCCCCTACATTGTTCTTATCGGGATGCTCCTAACCGGGGATTGGACCATTTTACTCATATCCTTTTCCCATGTCTCGTTCACCAAGATTTGTTGAAATTTAAAACAATAGTTTCTATATTAGTGTTATAGTCCCTTTTAAGGGGGTACCAACAGTCATCCGGTTCGTTAAGAAAAGAACTCGGTTATGATTTATCTGTGGTGGGAGAACGATTAAGAAAATGCAAATGGTAACGAGGCAAATCAATTTAGAGTGGAAAACCCCGGGAAATAGGGAAAAAACCACTTGACCAAGAGTAGGGAATGCTCTCAGTCGATTCAATAATCAAATCAAAGTTCAATACAAGAAGAACAGAGGCTTATGAAGATAACGAGGATAAGAAAGCAATAAGAATAATCCCGGCAGAGTAACGACCTATTCTTCCCATCCAAAAGGTCCTGTTTGTTCAGCCGTCGTGCTATGTATTTATAGAGTTGAAGGCGTGTGTAATCCACGCCCTGTAACTACATGTGACAAGTTTGTTAGAGGTTGTTGTCGCGCGATGTAAAACGTGGCCGGGACCAAAGCGTGCTCTGCGTGATCTGGCCTGAGGCGTGGTAAACGTGTGGAGGCCCGAAGCATGGAACGCGTGGGTTTGTAACCGTTTGAACCGAACCATGGGCCATATGTCAGAAACCGTTTTATTTCGCCAAGTTTATCTTCGGTGCCACCGCGGAACATCGGGCCAATTCATTTTAAATGTACTAAGCTGCGCTACGCAAGTTCGCTTCTATTACATGGATCGACCCAATCGTTATTGGGTCTCACCAATTGCAGGGTACCTGGTCCTATAATTTTCATCAATTAGTTTTGTATTGAACTCTAAATAAAATATAATTTTAAATTTCACTATTTATTTAGTATTTTGCTATAAATAATTAAAATCACTTGAGAGATTAATATTATATAATCATAAATATAATTAAATATAATGTTTGAGCAATACAAGAAAAAAGGAAAACACTAATTAAAGATGATTAAATTCAGGAAAAAAATATTAATTATTTGTTTTTTCAAGTGTCCGTTTTATTATGAGTATAAACCCCTAATTCTATTCAAGTCCCAATAGTACAATTGGTGTTAACAAATTACTAGTTTAGGGTGAGATTCTAAATAATCACAGAAAAAACAACAATTAACAATTTTGTATTTCCAACACCAATCGGCATACCAATATGAAAACACTCTTTTCATATATTAAATTTATAAATATTAATTTTAGGGGTATTTTTTATATTTATGGTTTAAATATCAATTATTGGAACGTATAATCTTCAGTTTTCCTGTAGTATGTTAGCTCCAGCGATGTGAGAATTATGGAAAAGAGATATAGAGAAGACAAGTAGAAGTGAGAGATCTATCAATGCAATTTTTCTGATTGTACTACATGACCATTTTGTTTATTTATACAACTCATTCCTACTTCTACGCAATTTTAGCAAAGGCACATAACTTATTAGTAGTCCTAAGAGCATGAATTTTGGTCTTCTTTAAAATGTGAGCTGCAGGTAGCTCAATGCACAATTTAATCCACCATTTTATGTTTTGTCTCTATCACTTTCCGATTCCAACACTCCCTTCAAGATGCACGTAAAAATTCTTCACGCGCATTTTGAAGAACATATACTAGAACTACGTTTTTGGAAGTTCTTTTGTATATCCAAATACTAATTGCTCCTTTGTGCTGACATAAGTAATGGTGATGCTTCCTTCTTTTTCCTTAGTCTCTTACAAATATTTTGATCTATCATGTAGCATTGGATTCCGAGCTAGCTGAATCATGGATTGATTATCACATAAAAATTTGATGTACTCGTCTCAATATGGAAATCTACCAGCAAGTCCCTTATCCACATTATCTCACATGCGAGTGTAGATAGAGACATGATTTTAACTTCAGTTGAACTCCTCAACACGAGCGTTTGTCTATTAGATCTCTAGAGTATTGGACTTTTACCGAGGAATGCACGATAGCCCAAAATTGACTTTGTAGAATAAGAACATGTGCTCTAATAACTGTCTAGATATCCCACAAGATCTCTGCTGATTGCAGAAGTGAGGGGAATTCATTGTCCAGAAGTGGCTTTGAGGTATTTTAGTACCCGAAAGGAAGCTTGTAGGTGTTCATCATTAGGTTTTTACATAAATTGAGATAGTATATGAACTGAATAAGCGATATCTGATCTTGTGAACGTCAAATAGATCAATTTTCCAACTAGCTTTCTGCAATATGGTGCATCTAATATAACTTTGCCACTCTTTTATCATTACTTATAATTCTGTTGAATTGGAGTCTCTATTGATTTAACTCAAGTACTCCATAGGTGTCAATTAAATCCAGTGTATATTTTCTTTGACAAAGAACAACACCATCACGTGAGCGAGCAATCTTGACGGCTTTGAAAGTAAATGAGAGAGAAGATTGAGAAAGACTTTCTCTTTATTATAATAATTCAAAGCGTAATCAAATTGCCTTACAATATCATTAATATAGAGGAATTTCCAACGTCTATTTATGATGAGTCAGTGAGCTATGACTAGTTTTTATCATGTCTTCTTGTGATACATTTTTACGATTCCCATAAAGATGATTAGTTCAATAGCCTTCCTCACGGTGAACATGAATTGTTTTCAAATTCATCTTGCTAATAAGTATTTATGTTGACTTGTATTTAAACCTTTGGTCATAATATTTGCTATCTGCTTGTTGGATTGGATATAGCAAACTCGAATGCTGCCCTTCCCAACCATCTCTAGCACAAAGTGCCAGTTAAGCTGAAAGTGTTTTGTTCTCTCGTGTAGCGTCAGGTCCATGGATATTTGTATAGCGGATTGGTCGTCACAGAACACTAGAACATATTCATCGCTCTGGACATCAAACTATTTGACCAAGTTCAGTAACCATGTAATTTAGCAAATAGCCGATCCCATAGCTCTATATTCAGCCTCTATACAGTTTCGAGAGATAGTAGATTGCTTCTTTGATCTCCAACTAACGAGATTATCTCCTATGAAGATACAATATCCGAAAACAGACCTTCGAGTGATTGGAAATTTCGCCCAATCACTATCACTATGTGCTCTCATGTTATGGTTGGATGAAATTTTGAACATAATTCCATGTGCCGGTGAACCTTTGAGGTATCAAAGAACTCTTAGCGTAGCTTTAAAGTGAGGGCTAGTTGGTTGGCTCATATGTTGAGATAGGACTTGCACAACATAAGATACATTATGTCTTGTAATGTTAAATATATGAGCTTACTAATTAGCTTACGATAAATCATTGGCTCTTTTAAGATATCATTCTCGTCTTTATTCATCTGTTGCCCACTTTCGATGGGGTAGTGGCTGGTTTAAACACCAATAGACCAAACTCTTGGAGAACATCTAAAGTGTACTTCCTTTGACATGCCAAAAGTGAATCGGTAAATAAGCTTGGAGCATCAAGGCTCGAGCTACTGTAAGAAGCTATTGGTGCTTGCGTTCAACTTCGCCATTTTGTTGTGACCACTCCACACATGTGGTTTAGTGCAGAATACCATGTATTGAATAAAAGTCGTCAAGTTTGATTTCGGGTGCGTTGCCACTGCTGATTGCTTTAACCTTCAAGGAAAATTGAGTGTATACCATTCTATCAAAGTTAGGAATAAGAAATGTAGCTTCATTTTTGTGTTTCATTAGATAAGTCCATGTGCATAGCGAAAAGTTGTCGACAATGTGAGAAAATACCGATGACCACCTATAGAAGCATTTGCATATGGGTCCCATGTATCAACAAGAACAATTTCAAATAAACAAGTAGTGGGAAAACTATTTAAAGGAAATGGTAGCCTTTTGTGCTTAGCTCGAGGGCATGTCAAACATATCTTCATTTAAACTAATAACATGTGGAGCATGCTTTCTAATATGTCCAATTGTATGATGCGGAAAATGTCCAAGTCTATAATGCCAAAGGTAAAAAAAAATCACATAGAGCCACATTGTTAAGCATACTTGATGGACTGAAAATGTTGGAATTAACGACATGTGAGTTTCTTGGCGTGGGCACAAAAGTTTGATAAAAAAATAGGGACTCTTGTATGCTCTACCCATGTCAATCGTCGTCCATGTAGACGATTCATGTAAGATGCAATCATTCGTCCCATATAAAATGTAAAGGTGTTACTTTGCCGTAAAAGTTTGTGAACTAGAAATCAATTTACGGTAGACCTAGGAATGGTCAAGACATGTGAGAGATATATGTTATCATTAAGCTTTACATTTCCAATATGTATCACTCGTGCAGTTACACCATTTGGAAATCTTATGCTGGCCTTAGTTTCAATAACATCAATAAGAAGTGTAAATTAGAACACATGTGTTCACTTGCTCCTGAATCCACAATCCATGAGATATTAAAAAGTTTTACCGGCATAAGATGTTTCTGTCAGGGTTGGCGGTTCGACGTTATTATCTGAATGGGTAATCTNTTGGATTACCCCGAAAATGCCCTTTATCCAACATCGATGGTTGTTCATCAGGAAGCAACATTTGGTTGTATGTGTAATATTTGAAACAGAAAGCAAATTATACTGAAAACAACGCACATATAAAAAATTAGTTAGAATTAAATCATTGCTCAATGTTAGTGTCCCAATACAACATATATTGATCTCGGCAAATGTGGGTAACCTTATTAATAAGCCTGACCCTCGTTTTAAATTAGTGAACAAAGATTTATCATAACACATGTGTTTTGTAGCCCTTGAGTCCACTATCCACATGCCTTGATTTTTCTTATTAAGCACAGTCAAAACATGAATACTTGTGATACCTAAAAAGCATGTGTGCTTACCCTTAAGAGACTAGTTCTCCTTTGTTTGGATTGTTTTTGGAACATATACCATATTGGCAGTTGGGTTTTCGCCAAGAATACATGTAGATTCACCAATCTATGTATTAGTGATGTTCAAGAGAGACAATAAATGCTCAAATTGGTTATTAGTAAAGGTTGGCATAACAGCAACAGGATTAGAAGCCATGGGAGGTATTTCAAATGACACTTGATTTGAGTAGTCAACTTGTTTCACCTTTCCCTTAAATTTGTAGTCACCCGGAAATCTCACAAGTTTATAGCACTGTTCCTTATAGTGTCCCATCTTCTTACAATAACCATAGATCATATCTCTCTTATCGAGTGCCTTTTCATACATTGCCATAGCGTCATTGTTTGATGGAACTGTGTATGATGATGATTTTCTTTGTTATTTCTCCAGCATGATAACGTTATATGCCTCATCCAAGGTGGGAAAGGGTCGCTTGCCGATTAATTGTGACTGATTTGCAGAAACGACTCATTGAGCCCATTAAGAAATTTGAATATCCGATCCTTTTGCAACATGATTACGAAGTAGTCAGTGGAACAAGTTTCATAGAGACAGTGTAGATCATGCCGGTAGTTCCCTAGTTCTTCCCGTAGTGCAGACAAATCGGTGTAATAGTCGATAACAGAGTGTGTTCCTTATTTGACAGAAGAAATCTCTGAGTGCAAATGGCATACACGATTATGTGACTGTTTCCCATATTCTCTTGGCCAAAGGTATATAGAAAACAGTCTTCGCCAGCGTCTGCTCCATGGACTTAAGCAACAAGGAAACAATCAAATCATTGCACCTTTTTCATTTTGGATAGATTGAATCAATAATTCTTGGGTCTCTGATGGAACCATCAACGAATCCCATTTTGTTTCTGGATGAAAGGGCCAACATAAACGAGCGACTCCATAGAACATAGTTACTTCCAGAGAGAATGTGGGTGACAACTATTGGTGATAGATGGATGTGGAACGGAGAGTTCACATCATCGACTTTTGTGTTATCGTCCCCATTGAGCGCAACATTCTTCTAAAGGTCATCTTGCTCCGATACCATGTTGGAACGTATAATCTTCAGTTTTCCGGTAGTGTGTTAGCTCCTATGAAGTGAGAAATATGGAAAAGAGAGATTCAGAGAAGAGAAGAAAGAAAAGCTGAAGTGAGAGAATTGTGAATGCCATTTTCTTTGATTGTACTACATGACCATTTTGTTAATTTATACAACTCATTCTTACTTCTACGCAATTTTATCGAAGGCGTAGAACTTATTAGTAGACCTAAAAGCATGACTTTTGTCTCCATTAAAATGTGATGCATGTAGTTCAATGCACAACTTCATCCACCATTATATGTTCCGTCACTTTCACTTTCTGATTCTAAAATCAATTTTGCGAATTAATTTATAAGTTCAAGGTTTAATGATTTAATTCGCAAATGATTTTAGCATTTTGTTAAATATTTCAGAAGGAAAAACAAATTTTTCCATCCAATTTCACACAAAGTCAATTTATGTTCTTCATTTTAAAAAATGAAATCAAAACCCTCAAAATATTAAATTCCCTATACTAAATAACATGCAAACTAGATACTTTAATTTCGTTAATAGCTTTACACAAAATTCAATAACGGCTGAAAGGAGTCTTGATATTATATTATTTAAACTAAACTAATTACTCTGTAATATTTCACATATTTTCCAATAACCCTTTTATTTTAACGCAAAAGAACCCCTTTTAAGTTTGACATTCATATCCAACTCACGATTCCTGGAAAAATCCCTTAATACTTTATTCTTTGTCTTTGTGCAATTAAAACCTATCAACAAGGGTCAAAGATTTGCAAAAGGGCAATTTAAGGATGGGACACTTTAAGTAAATGCGATTCTTTTGCAAGACTCAAACTCTACTTAAATGGGCTTCTAGAGATGATTCATTAAATTAAAATCAAAAGAGCAACCACATTTTGCTTCAAGTTATAAGGCTTTCTTTTCTTCTCTCTCTACAATGTTGTCATCGTCGTTCAAACCCTTGCTAGTCATCTTCATCTTCTCGCTTCTTTCTGATTCGGGTCATTCTCGAACATATTATCGTTTTGTGGTAAGATTTAACTATTAAGTTTCAAAAACCTAAATGATGTAAAAGTTATCTAATATGAGTTCAGGTCAGGGAAGCAACGTATACGAGGTTGTGTGAGAGCAAGAGTATCTTGACGCTGAACGGAATGTTTCCGGGGCCGACAATCAAAGCCTATAAAGGTCAAACTGTTATTGTCGAAGTTTGCAACAAGGGAAAGCACAACATCACCATTCACTGGTAAAACTTGTAGGAATTTATGATTTAATGGCCGAGAGTTTTTGTGTTTGTTAATTCATAAGAGAAATGAATTGCATTGAAAATAATGTTTTTGTGTTTTTGTGTTTGTTAATTTATCAACTAATTACTACATTATATCATTCATTTTATCTTCTAAAACATTCCTAAGTCAAATTAACCTTATTTCGGTATATATTTATTTCATTAGGTTCGATAGTACTCGAGTCGTAGGTTGAATTATTTTTGTTGTCTATGCTGATGCTTTTTTTCTACCTGAGTTTAATTTTTCTAAACCAAGACAGAACATCCTGAAATCCATCATGGAGCTTCGATACTATATAGAATTTCATGATTTAATGAGTAGGAGAATGTCTATATAGATGAGTTTATAAGAAAAACAAATTAAATTGAAAATTTATGGTAAAAAAAATTACTCAAAATATAGCTCTTCCTATAAATTCGAATATTTTAGTTTCATATCAAGACAATTTAATTTATCAAGACTTATGTTAAGAGTATATAGGATATAAAATATAATAGATGTGATGTAATAAGTAATTAGATTGACATAATCTTTAATTGAGATGTGATGTAATAAATAATTAGATTAATATAGTCTTTCCAATAATTGTACTTACTTTATCCAGCTTATTGGGTTATAAGACTACCTCTAACGGCGGACAAGAACGTATGGAAATACGCCCTTGTCCGCCCCCATGTCTGCCACATCGGCGCTCTTGGTTACATGGGTGCTGATTCCACCGCGGAGAAATACGTTCCGTGGACAAGGACATGTCCGCCTCCTTGTCCGCGGAGAAGAATTTTTTATTTATTTTAATTAATTTAAAATATTTTAGTTTAATATATATATAATAAAATATTAGTTTTATTAATTATTAATTTATTTTTATAATTTAAATATGTAATTTAGTAAATAATATTTAAAAAAATATTACTTTTATGTTGATACGATAAATACATAACTTTATGTGAAATTCGATCGTTTCGAAATAACGATATTAAAAACGTGTACGAATCAATATAAAGAAATACAATTGAAACAATGAAATATAATATATACAATGATCAAATTAATAATTAATATTAAACGTCGATATTATCGAAATTAAAACTATTAAAATTAAAACTTAATATTTATTAATAAATTGAATAGTAAATAAATAAATTTGATGAAATAAAAAAATAAAATGAAATTTAGAGAGAGAAGATGATGTGGACGAAAGATAAATAAATAATGATGTGGATGGTGAGAAGTTTTAGAAGTGGAAAGAGAATATGATGTGGATGTGAGAGAATGATGATGTGTAGAGAGATTTATACGGTAGAAATGGTTTTGGGCGCGGACAAGGTTACAGATAGCCTTATCAAAAGGATGTGTAAATATTCTTACCTTTAGTGCTGTCATCCACCAATTTTCATCAGCTGTCACAGCCCCTGTTAAATCAGATATACCTAAACCTGATGTCGTCTGTCTAAGTTTCAACCAAATAACCCAATCTTTTTTCAACACATCCCACTTGTTTTTTAATTGGTGTTTTGAGTAGTTCCTACTGGTTACCTAAGTAAATCCAATTATCACATTTTGCCAACCTACTTTGTTTAGAAATGTCCCTAGTCTATTTCTCATAATCACTTTTTGTGCACACAATCTAACAAATATTTCAATTAACCTTCTATCCCAATGAGCCGTCTTTCTAGAGTCATTTTGAGATTCTTCCATTCCTATGTATCAAAACATACACATTGCAATAACTAAAAAACAAATAAAACTAATTATTCAAAATGTTTTGTCATTTCAAATAAGTATTCAAATAAAATAATCAAAACTTATAGAACTATCTTTATATTGATAACATCTATGCACTGATTTTATAACTCAATCTATATTTAATAAAATAAATAATCAGAGTTACTGATAATCAAAATATAGCTCATAAAAATGCATAAGTGATAGATACAAAAAGCTATTCTTTGAGTCACTGTAATCGAATCAAAGGAGCACATTCAGGAATTAGGAGAAATCATTGGCATAACAACATAAATTAAAACAATTTAATCAATTATGGCAGAATTTCTCAAATAAAAGAAAACAAACTCATCCATCAAACCTGTGGCTGTGGGAAACAAACACACAAAACTATAATCACAACAATTATCAATGAAAAATAAAGTTTAAATCAAAATTATGGAATGAAATTTTAGATCACCTGTGGCTGTGGGAAATAATTGACGGCAGAATTGAGGGTTACGGTACAAATATTATTCATATAGTTGTAAAATGAAGGGCAATAAAGTAATTTCTAAAATCACGATGAGATATAGGGTTTGTTTGGTTCAGCTTTTTTAAAATTGCGGTGTGGTGAGGTGTGGTGAGGTGTGGTGAGGCGTAGTGAGGTGTGGTGAGATATGATGATCGTGAATTTTTAAGTATGTTTGGTAAAATTGCGATATTATAATCGTAATTTATGTAAAAATATTAATATACCCTTATATATATATAATAATAAATATAATTATATTATAATTAATAGAAGTAAGGGTAAATGAGTCTTTTCCAAAATCACGATGATNTAACCATCTTATTAATTTATTAGAGTTCACAAGTATACTAAATACCAATTTCACCCCAACATTTAGCATAGTAGGTCAAACCTGATGACTGATACATAAAACTACCCATCTTTACCGGCGATGTCATAACAAGGGGGCATATCCGGAGGCGGCGGCAGCATCTTCTCAGCCGGAGTTGTTCCATCAGTAACTATGAACACTATATCCATTCCCCACGTCAAATGACGCTCAAAATGATAATGCATAAACCAAACCCCTGTTACACCACGAAATCAAGGCAGATTCTATAGAATTTCAATACAAAGAGGATTGAAAAGTACCAGGATTATTTGCTAAGAATCTGATCGCCGTCCATCCATTTTTGGGGACGATGATGGTGGTTCGTTCTTGTGGATCATCCAGATTGTAATTTTGAGGTCATTTTCTTCATCAAAATTACCGAACCCCCAACCGACAACGAAGAAATTGATCCCATGAAGATGCATTGGATGATCAATTCCTGCAACAAGGTTCGTACCCTAGAAAACAAGCTCCACCGTATTAAAATATATCCCACATCGGATGTGTTGAATTCTAACACCTTCACCCTTGTTCCGTACGTCGGAATCTCTAGATCTAACGGCAGCACTTCCACAGTGTAATTGAACACAAATGGTGGCCTGTTCGTGAAATTCCTGCTGAACACCCCAGGTATTTTGTAGTAATAGGCCTTCAGAACGTCAATCCGTGGATTCATGTAACTTATATTGTTCATAGAGGCAGCCAGTCGTGTCCCGTTCGGCCCTAGACACGTCTGATTCGCCGCACACGGCCTCGTGTTGATTGAAACTGTAGAGATTATCCTTTGGTCAATCCTCCTAGGAACATCCTAATGAACCAGCTGAGACAAAACCCAATGAGATATAAGGAAGAATTGGAGAGATAAGAAATGAATTGGGTTTAATCAATTAATCTTGGTTCATTATAGGTAGGAAATAGTGTAACTAAAATTCATGGCGGCAATAGTGTCATTATAGGCAGGAAACACCAGCAAATCCACCGGCGCTGAAATATTTCCTGAGGAAGAGTATTGTAAGATCGCGGTGGTAGTGGTGTTGCTAAAACTAACACTATTTCCGCTGACGTACGGGGAGGCGGCCATGTAATAACTCGCATGGGTTTGGTTCGCATGAAGTACGCAATCTAGGGTTTGACCAGGTCCAATGACGACGTATTCCCTGGTTAGTGACTTTACATAATGGGCGTCTGTTCCGACGACGGTAAGGGTATGATTGGTAATTCCAAAATGCAAAATTTCATTTAGATTAGCATTTATAATCCTTAATATGGGGTGAGTTTTTTAGATGACAGTTTAACGTGTTAAAACATAAAAAATAACATAAATTTTCGATTGATTTTGTTTTTGTCATGAATTAATTTTGTTTTATAAACATAGCACTGATTTGCAGTCTGACATGGCAGCTTTTTCGGGAGCTCGGTTTCTATAATTATAGAAACCGANATGTCATTTACACATCTCGTAAGTTGGGGAGTTAATTATGTAATTTTCTCATAAATATAGAGTTGCAATAGAACAAAAACACAAAACTTTATTCTTACATTTTCAAGTAAAAACAACTCTCTAATTCATACACCAGTGATGTCTTCAACACGTCTAAATGTTATTAATTTTTGGTCAAATTTATATCATAAAATTAATTTTTATGGTTACTTTAGAAGTATTTCTTCAAAATCACATATTTGCTTTTGTTTTACGTTATCTTGCAAATAATTTCATTTAATCTTAAATTTTAAAATATGTCATGATTTAATTTAGAAAAAGCATCTAAAACTAAAGTGAGAAAAGTCATTGTAAATGACTAAATATTTGAAATAAAAGTTGGGATTTGGGAATTGAAGAGGAAAATGGTTTTCATAAATTTAAAATAATTGAGTAATTAATTATTATTTCTACATATGGTTGTTCGTTACTGAATTTTGAGATTAGTTAAGCAATGAGATTAGGAAAAACATAGTGGCAACTGGCAACTGGCAACAAAAGAAATAATTTAATGGGGTTGTTTGGTTCAGCTTTTTTAAAATTGCGGTGTACTGAGGTGTGGTTAGGTGAGATGTGGTGTAGTGAGGTGTGATGAGATATGATGATCGTGAATTTTTAAGTATGTTTGGTAAAATTGTAATATTATGATCGTGATTTAAATAAAAATATTAATATACCCTTATATATAAAATAATAAATATAATTATATTATAATTAATAGAAGTAAGGGTAAATGAGTCTTTTCCAAAATCACGATGAGGCCACAGCTGGTTTTAACAGCTGTGATGATATCGTGATTTTTTAACGATTATCACATCGCAATTAACCTTATGTTTTGTGCGCATTAAAAAATCACGATTTCAACATCTCACCACACCTCATCGCTGTTTTAATCGGTGTACCAAACAAACCCAATGTTGAGTTTAGATGAGTCCACGTGGAAACTGAAGGTTAACAGATAAAGATCAGTTTTGGTAGCTAATAACGTGATACTATTAAAGTAGTTAAAGAGTCAAGTTAGGCGGTCATTATTATAATCATAGTTTTTTAAGCTAGAGTCGNAGATATGATGATCGTGAATTTTTAAGTATGTTTGGTAAAATTGCGATATTATAATCGTAATTTATGTAAAAATACTAATATACCCTTATATATATATAATAATAAATATAATTATATTATAATTAATAGAAGTAAGGGTAAATGAGTCTTTTCCAAAATCACGATGAGGCCACAGCTGGTTTTAACAGCTGTGATGATATCGTGATTTTTTAACGATTATCACATCGCAATTAACCTTATGTTTTGTACGCATTAAAAAAATCACGATTTCAACATCTCACCGCACCTCACCGCTGTTTTAATCGTAGTACCAAACAAACCCATAGTTGGTTTTAACAACAATAATTAAATCGTGATTTTTTAACGATGATAACATCGCAAATATTCTTATGTTTTGTGCACCTTTATAAAATCACGATCTCACCTTACCGCGCCGTCATTTTTATCGGGATACCAAGCAAACCCATAAATAGAGGTAACAAAATCGCAAAAAATAAAAATCAACACAACGTGATTGATATTATTTGGTACGGTGGTGGGAGAGTGCGGTGAAGTGTGGTGAGGTGTGGTGGGATAAACTGTGGTGAGTTGAACGTATTGATTGTAATATGATTTTAAAAACTGTTTTGTAAAAAAACTGCGGTGTGATAAACATAATTTTAGTAAAACTACATATTTACTCTTAATATCAAGAAATATCAATTATTCAAATAAATGATGCACAAAAAACCAAAAATCATATTTACACCACTCAAAAATAGAGAAGATAAGATAATATCATTTTAAAAACCTTTGAAAACGAGATATTCTGTCGTAATGAGATAAATACAATATTTTCATATTTATCAGAATAGTACCAAAATTTAAAAATAATAATATTTTGTTTTTTTTACAATTTAAAATAACAATATTTTATTTTATTAGGGTTGCACGAAAACTCGGGATCCGACCCTAAAACGTGATACCGGATGATATACCGATTGATATAATAACATGCGATAAATACAATGTTTTCAAAACGGTATAGGGTACCATTTCTGTCCATACTGGTACGGCCGGTACGAAAAATTTTATTTTTTTAAAAAAATCAATTTTTTATATTTTTTTCCGGGACAACCCGAAAAACCCGGGTTTCGACCCGTTACCGGGCTATACCGGTCGAAATACCAGTGCCGCCCGATTTTTTTCGTACCTGTTGGTATCCCTACCGGTATGAAAAAACATTGGATAAATGTGATAGAATGAAAATTCTAAGTAATATGTAGGATTAATAAGAACATTTTAGTTTTTTACAAAATCGCGTTGGAATGACATCTGCTGATTGGCGAAAACGCAAAAAAGTAAAGTTGAAAGCAACACAATTTGCCTTATGTTTTAAAAAATCACGTTTAAGAAATTGTGTTGAACACACTTTAGTTTTTCATGGTTATCTCAAACAAACCCAATTAAGTAGTGGGTTTGTTTGGTACAGCATTAAGAATGTACGGTGAGGTGTGGTGAGATAAACTGTGGTGAGTTGAACGCAATTATAATAACATGATTTTAAAATTTGTTTTGTAAAAAAAGCGGTATGATGAACGTGATTTTAGTAAAAATACATATTTACCCTCAAGATAAGATAGTGTAATCCAATGTTTTCATACCAGTCCAGCTTACCGTTTTGGTCCGGATTGGTACGGCATGTACGAATTTTTATTTTTTTATTAAAAAAAAATATTTTATTTTATTTTTTTCCTGGTCGACCCGAAAAACTCGGGTTCCGACCAGGAAACCCGATACCTGTCGAAATAACGGAGCCACCGGTTATTCGCCATACCCACCGGTATATCGGCGGTATACCGATCAGTATGAAAACATTGGTCTAACCTGAAAAGTCTGATAACGAGAGATAAATATAAAATTTTCATATTGGTTAAGACGGTGGTATGTCGGTCGGTACAATTTTTTTATTTTTTTAACTTTAAAAAAAATTAAAATAATAATATCGATGTTTTCATGCCAGTCCAAAATTCTGTACCGATCCAGAGTGATATGAGCGGTACGACTGGTATACTAGACGGTACCCATTTATATTTTAATTTGTTTTTTAAAAAATAATAATTTTTTAGGGTCAGACCCTGTAAAACCCTGATATCGACCCTAATATCTGATAACAGGCTGTAGAAAAAAAATATCGATACTTCCATAAATTTGATGGTATACCGTCTTGTATGAAAACATTGAATAATATTTTATTATTTTTTAGGGTTGGAGAAAAATCGGGATCCGATAGTAACATGATACTAGGTGATACCGGTCGGTATTACACCGATATAAAAACATGTGATAAATGTAATATAATGAAAACATTAAGTAATATGTTATGAGAACTCTAGGACCGGGTACCCTGTAATGGGTGAGGCCCGATAACTGTTGGGCCAGTTTAAATAATCCAAACGAATTCTCACAGCCCAATTACACCTTTAAGAAGACCGGCCCGATGTTCAACACGGAGGACCGAAGATAACCTTAGTAAAAATAAGCGTTATCTGCCAGCTGGCTCCGCGGTTCGGTCCGAACGGTTACAAAACAGTTACAGGCTCACGCGTTCCACGCTTCGGGCCCTGTCACGTTTATCATGCTTCGGGCCCGATCACGCAGACCACGCATCGGTCCCAACCTCGTTTTACATCCTGCGATAACAACCTCTAACAAACTTGTCAGAGGCGGTTACAGGACGTGGATTACACTCGCCGGCAACTCTATAAATACAGGGCAAGACGAAGGAAAAGNAAAATTGACAAATTATCCAAACTTTGAGATCAAAGTCGTCATTTTTCATATTATTTTTATTCTGAAATATGGGGAATGGGCCTTTGCGTTTACTGGGCTTTGATTATTGGGCTTATCTGTAAGCGAACATATTGGCTAAACACAGCTAATTTGTTTGATCGGATTTTGCTTATATGAGAGAACATATTCTTTTAAGATCTCCAGTTAAATTCCAGTGATATATATAAAATACTTTATTTTTCAAAAAATATTAAATGCCAACAAATATTTCATAAATTTTTTTACATAATTTACACAAAATTATTAATGAATAATGTCAATATTATTTTTAAATATTAATATTTTTTCCAATTTAATTCATTTCCTTGAAATCTAGATTCTATATGAAGAATATATTCTAGGGTAGGTGTATATAGTATGAAAGGTTGATCAACTACGAAATAAGAAACGTGTACATATGCAGTTACGTTTATACCCTCACAGCATCTGGCGAAGACTCTAGAAAAAATCCCTGTTTTTTGCCTATAAATATGAAAAAATCCTCTGCGGCTCAGCTCTCCCCGGGAAACGCCTGAGTATTTCGTCTTTATAAACCCTGTTCCCAAACCGTCATTCAAAGTTGAAACCCTAGATTGCGATTAGCATATGCCGTATTGCCGTCGTGGTTAGCCGTGTATCATGACCAATATCCCTAGATCTCTCACAGACTCCGCGTTAACTCTGTTCAAGCTCGCTGTATCGGCATCGGATCCTTGGCCGTTTTCTATATTCTGCGTTTTATAGTATCGGATCGGCGTTTTGTTGTTTTTGGATTTTTTGTATATATAACTAGGCGAGAATTGTTGTTTTGTATCGATGGCCTTGCAGATTAATTTCCATTCCGGTGGACGGAAGATTCCGAAAGGATGTTTTGCGGTGACGGTTGGACAGGGAGCGCAGCAGGAAAAGTTCGTGATTCCAGTGGTGTATGTGAATCACCCGCTTTTTTCGCAATTGCTGAAGGAGACAGAGGAGGAGTACGGATTCGATCAGAAAGGGGCGATCAATATTCCCTGTCATGTGGAGCAATTTCGGTATATTAGTGGCTTGATTGATCGTGAAACAGAATCGCATCATCATCATATCAACAGCCACCGAGTCCACCGCCACCACCATCACAACTTCCTGTGTTTCAAGGCGTGACGGTTCGTAATTCGCATTTACTGATTCCAATTCTTTTAGAAGATCATCGTCATCGTGATTCTCGCCCGTTTGATTAGGTCTTTCATATCCTTAATTTTCGCTTCGAATTTGTTGTTGATTTCTTAGGTTTTTCAATTTTGTGGCATTTTCTTCTTCTGTCTCCGCGAATTGCGGAAGATGTTCAGCATCTTTCACAATTCGTCCCTGTGCTCAGTCATTAATCTAAAAAACAAACCTATACCCAAACCCAGTTCCTATCGACCCATGGATCCGACCCGCCCAATTGACCCAACCCACATCGGGATATTTTGTTTTATAATCCAATTTAATATTACTATATTTAAGTGTATTTTATATTTAAAAAAGAGCATTCCATTCCAAGCTATAAATCAAGGATACCAACATCGATGTCCACGTGTCATCCATTAATTCGCCATATATCCAAGTTGTAACAAAATGCCATATTTATTAGCACCTTATATTATCGGCTAGTCCACTTGGTCGAAATGTGGTAGAGTTATCATTATATTAGTTAATACATAAATAGTGATTTTATATTTTATTTTTCTTATTAAAATAGCCGACCTTTTCCTGATTGGTTAGGCGACGTGGCCATTTTGGGCCACTAGTTTTCGAAGATTGTAGATATTTTCTCACTTTTTCAAATTTCTATTTTCATTTTGTCCCCTCAGATTTCGGTATTTAGTTTATGCACCCACGTTTAAGTTTTTACAATTCTACCGATCCCTTATCTTAATTTAATTACTTTGGAGTCATGGATTTTGAAAAAAAACCCTCAAACTTTTATAAATTAGTAAATTTAGTCTACATAATTTGTAACGTATATTTAATAGTCAAGCTTTAAGAGTTTGAAAATGTGATTTTTCATATTTGCAATATTTTGTAAATCAGATCTCTAACGTTTCAAATCAATCTCCAATTTTGATTTTGATCCGGAACATAATTGTCAAAATTGAAAAACCTTAATGACTAACTATATCATACACAACAAATTTTGGAAATTTATTTTGCTAACAAATACAAAATATGAGGACTAATTTGTTATTTTCATATTTTAGTGATTATAAAAGGGTGATGTTTGCACACGACCTCCAACTTACGGACTGTGTAAATGTCATGTTTTTCAAGTTACGAAATTGAAAATATAGTATATTTTTTGATAAAAAAATATGCATTTATAGTCATCAAACTTCAATTAAATGTAAATAAGACACCTCAAGTTTCCAATACCGTTTATGTTTGACACCTCAATGATATTTTTTGTATAATTTTTCAAACGGGTTCTATTTGCGTACTTAGTGATGAGTTTTCAAACGGTTTTCAACTTACAGAAAATTGGATGCTAAATGTCAGGGGTAAAAAACAAACGGTATTGATAAGTTTAAATGTCATTCTTATAATTTCGTAAGTTAGAGGGTATGTCTTTTACACATCTCGTAAATTGGGGGGCTAATTATGCAATTTTCTCAATTATAAAACTATAATCATAAAATTTTAGAAATTATAATTGTCAATATGAAACTATGAGAATTTAATTTGTATATCGTCCAGACTTTTTATTGCTTTTGAATTTACTATTATTTACTCTCTAATTCTAGTATATAAATTTATGTGCTAGTGGAGAAAATAGATACAATCTCCATTTTATAGTTCAATATCCGATTATGAAATATATATATCTTATGTCTATTGTGTTTTTGTTTTTTCATTTAATGATCTCTTAAATATTGCGTTAATTTTTAATGTATAGGAAGTTGCTTATTCGAAATTAATTTACTCACTATTTGAAGACTCAATGTAATATTATTATTATTAGTTATTGTTCTATATATAATTATTATAAACATCAAGGATGCGATCTGCAATTTTTGTTTCTTTAGGGGGGTTGAAATTTGGAGAGCCATCCAAGGACCGATCTGAAGACTTGGAATTCATTATCGTTGAAGTCGACTTGGCTTACAACACTATTATTGGACGGACCGGCCTGAATAAGTTTGATGCGGTCTCTTCTACTTATTACATGATGCTCAAGTTTCCCTCTATTCATGGAGTTATTTCTATTAAGGGGGATCAGAAAGTAGCTAGACAATGCTACATGAGCTCGTGCCGAACGTTGGCACCAGTTAAGAGGGCCCGAGTGGATCTGCCGCACCCGAGGCCAGCGATGGAACCCGTGGGGTTCAAATTGATTAATCTGGTTGAGGATGACTCAACCAAGACAACTCGCATCGGGGCTCATTTAGCCCCTAACTTTGAAAGAGAACTGATCCACCTGCTGAGAAGCCACGTGGATATATTCGCTTGGACCCCGGATGACGTTCCGGGGATTGACCGATCCGATAGTGAACATCGGATCAATACTGAGCCTGGAACGAAGCTTGTTAGGCAGAAAAGGAGACGCTATTCTCCTGAGAAGATCGAGATCATCCGGGATGAAGTGAATAAGCTGCTACGGTCGGGATTTATCAGAGAAATCCACTATACTGAATGGGTTGCAAACCCAGTGGTGGTTTCCAAACCGGACGGGAAATGGCGGATGTGCATCGATTTTACCGATGTAAACAAAAGCTGTGAGTCAAATCCTTTCCCGTTGCCGCACATCGACCGACTGGTAGATGCTGTTTCTGGTAGCACCATGATGAGTACCATGGATGCTTA
>RWGZ01001680.1:0-96211 GCA_009725065.1 Utricularia reniformis | reverse complement strand
GAATAAAACCACAAGACTTTAAACAGCCATGCGAGTTGAAACAAACTACGCGACACTGAAACCTCGGTTATTGGAAACAACACTAGTAAATCTCCAATCATGCCAATGATCTAGACCCCTTATTTATATGAAATGAAGCCAATCTCACTTAGGACACAACACTAACAAACCATAGAAACAACCCAAAAACCATATGTGCAACACTACAATGATGAATTTTCTACCAACTTAATTAACTAGTTTGGAGATTCAGGAATTGAGTCATTAACAACTAATCCACCAACTCGTACTTCATCTTTATCGCTACTAATATTTTTTCTCGAAAAGTTGTTTGTCTAGGTAAGCTCTACTCGTCGACGTGATCATTTTGATATTAAGAAAGTCGAATTGGACATCGGGGAAAATTTCCCCGAAATCATGAATCAAATTTCACCTCTATAATATCTCTCATTTTCTCGCTTACATCGAATTTACACCTTACAACGAAGTTCTGTCGTGTTTTTATGAAAAAACCACGAAAGTTCACTTGCTAGTCTTTTGCGACATTTCGACGAAACCACGTGAATACCTTATAAGAGCATAACCACGCGACTTTGAACCGGTAACATTTCTAAGTACAAACTTGTTGGTACCAAACCACATGAATTTCATAAAAAAATAAGTAAATTGACTCATATCGCATGAGTCTTACGAGTCTTCCCGATCCTCTGATTCCGCTAACTCCTCTAACTCTTCCTCTAATTTGGAAAATTCTATTGGAACCTTATCAACTCGTTTATAACCTGTGCCTTGTCATTTGAACTTGTACCCTTACTTTTTTTATCGTATGTGGGCTCATGGTTTCGAAAATCCCACGATCAAGTTTTTGAAATCCTTCGACCATCAATTTCAGATGTCGACCCGGAAATGGAGGATCGTAGTTTAGGAATTTAGCTTTCTTCTAGATTGCGTTCTTCACCAGATAATTCTCTATGATCAGGTTTTATGTACACCAATCAACTTGTATGGCGGATTCCGTCTTCCGCTATACATTTTAATAGTAAGACTTTTAAATTATAAGAAAATTCATCTTTTCCATCGAACCTCAATTCTATTTCTTATGTACCTTCTTCATTATCTTTATGTAGGTTAATTTTTTTCACCTTATTATCATAGGGAATTTTTTCTGTATTCTCCAGTTTAGTACTGTGGTTACTGAAGATAGTCAATGTTGTATATTTCTACATTTAGATACAAGAAGAAATATTTTCCCTATTGACTCTTCAAATCAATTATAGTTAGAAAAAACATTTTTTATTTGTTTCTAGTGAGGGCTCGACCAGTCTCTTCTCCTCAGTCTACATTATCGATTTACTAAGAGCGAGCATTTATATTTGGAATTTTGCATCGACATTCCTAGGTCTATCATCCCTAAATCTTTGATCGAAGCACTAGCAGCGTGTGTTGGATCTGATGGTTATGACTAGACTCCAAAGTGTTGGGAAAACGTAGCTTTGATCATATGATTCAGAAATTGCAGATCGAAATACCATCAGTCAGGTATTCTACCTGATATCTTTCTTTGCTTGATAGAATAATTATGTAACATAATTGCACCAAGATTTACGAGGAAACCAGAGTAAACTCGAAGAAAAACCTAGGGATCGTTATATGATCCAATTCACTAACTTGTGTTTCTGGATTTTACATATACAAAGACACTGCAAAACCACAGTATACACTACAAAAAAGAACCACATTAAATTCCAGAGTTACGATGTCCAGATCAGTCTTCTTGGCCGTCCTTCACTCTTGTCCACCAGAGATCAACCGTTGTATCACTAGATGAATAACACTCGTTTAATTCATATAGCTTCAGGAATGCCACAAGTCTCCTTATTCAGATAGCTTAATTTAGATAGTTTCAGGAATGCCACAGTTCCCAATAAGTTCCCAATAGGCCCTTATTAATACCTGAACTTGAAAATGTATTACAGATCAGACATAAACTTGCTAAGAACTTGGAAGATTTTTCAAGTTCAGGTATTACAGTTTCTCCAAAAACTTTTATTTCAGAATTCTCATTTTCTTCGTATTTCATATCTAGGATAGTTTAATCTTCCAGAAACACAACATCCCTAGATCTTAGAATTTTTCCAGTTTTAGGATCCCAGAATTTATAACCAAAGTGTTGATCTCCATATCCAATGAAAATGTATTCTTCAGCATGGTTGTCTAGTTTCCTTCGATTTTCCTTTGGAATGTGTACTAAACTTCTACATCCAAACACTTTTAAATGTTTAAGAGTAGGATTTGACTTGTCCACATGCCTTCGGGTGTCTCTAGCTCTATACTAGTTACAGGAGACCTGTTTATCTAATAGCAGGCAACTCCTAGTGCTTCTGTCCAGAATTCTTTAAATAAATTTGATGTCTTAAGCAAATATCTCACTTTATTTAAAATAGTTCTGCTAAATCTTTCTGTCGTTCGATTATCTTGAGGTGTCCCGGAGACTGCTTGCTCATGCCTTATACCTAGAGACTTGCAGAAAAAATTAAAATAATTAGAAGTGTATTCTCCTCCGTTATATGTCCTTAATGTCTTATTTTATCTTCATTTTTCCCTCTTTACTGCCACTGTCCATTCCTTAAACTTTGAGAGAATTTGATCTTTAGTTTGAATAGGATATGTCCAAAGTTTTCTAGTAGCATCATCTATAAAGGAAATACAATATTTATTTCATCTTCTAGATAAAACATCTAAGGAGCACACATATGAGAATACTAGATTAAGTGCTTCTTGTTTCTTTTTTCTCACTGTTTTAAACATCAGTTTTGCTTGTTTCCCAAAGATGCATTCCTCACAAACATAATCTAATTTTCTTTTATTTATTTCAATTAGCCATTCTTCACTTAAATTTCTAAGTGCATCCTTAGAGATATGTCTCATTCTCTTATACCATAGCTGACAGAGATTCTATTTTATTGTAACATTAATCTGCCTAACTATTGGTGTCAATTTTATTTTGTAGAGAGTATCAAATAGTTCTCCTTCAACTATAGTTAGATTGTTTAATAACAACTTTCAGCAACGGTTCTAAGCAACACTAGTCTCAATTCAGGTATGTGTCTTACATCCCTCAAAACCAACCTGTATCCTTTTTCAGTTAGTACTTCAACTGTTCCAATGCCTCTCACATGCGCACAACTGTGATTTCCCATTCTCACTATTCCAATGTCTCCCTCTAAATATGAGATGAAGTAGTCTTTTTCTAGTGTTACGTGATATGAAGCACCTAAATCTATTACCCAAACCTTATGTTCTTGATGTGAGTTCTTGTGTACTTCTTGTGTGGAGGCTAAGACCCGGATTTCTTCATGGTTTGTGGTCAGAGTTTGTTCAGGTTCTTTAATTATTTTCCAATACCAACAATCTCTTTTTAAGTGTCCTACTTTTCCACACCAATTGCAACTTCTTGTCTCCTTTTGATTCTGCTATGAACTTTCATTCTTTTCTCTGCTGTATTGCTTCCCTTGTTAGCTTTTAATGGATTTTACGATTCGTTTTGCTGATTAAACTTAGAAATAACTAGATGCAGAATAAGAAAAGAACGCAACAAATTTTACGTGAAACCCGAGTACCGGGAGAAAACCACGGACCACCTCATGATCAATCCACTATCACAAAAATAAAACAAATATTACAGTCACAATAACTATCGAGTTCTTGTGCAACTTAAATCAAAAGCCACAACAGAAAGTTCCAAACCAGAACCTACTCCTCGTGCTCCCTGCTATTCTCTGATAAACCCTAATAAGATGATGATCCACATTAAGGCGGCTAACACTCATTATATAATGGTTGCAAGTGGGTTTTAGGGTTGAGGCCCACTAATCCTTTTCGACTCCACTCAGTGCACTCCTTCGGTTGATCGACCGTCACACCGAAGCATGCTGCTCTCAAGGCTGGAATCTGGTGCCTATCGCCACTTCAATGTCGATCATACTCAGACTGTCGATCGTCCAATTCCATGAAAAGTGTCGATCGCCCCAACATCCCTTTGATGTTACCCTTCTTGCTTGCATTCTGAGTCTTTTCTTGATTTCCAAAGTTTACAAATGCTCGAGTTTCCTTAACAGCAGAGACAATTACGTCATCTCTTCTCAAGCCTTCATTTATAAGGCATTTTTTAACCACTTCCAACTTTAATCCTCCCTTAGGAATAGAGGAATTTATAGATATTATAGTTGATTCCCAGGAATCTGATAAAGTTCTTATCAACATATGAGCTAGCACCTTATCTTCTAGAATACAGTCAGTTTCTGCCAACTTATTCACAATTTCTTGGAATAAACCAAGATGGTCAGTCATGGGAGAACCTTCATTGAACCTTTCTCATAAGTCTTTTGAAGAGAAAACCTTGTGATTGAGTAGATTTTAGTTCAAAAATACTCTCAAGTTTTTCCCACATCTTCTTTGCATCCGTTTCTGATGAGATCCCCGGAACCCGGTACCCCGGACAGGGTCAGGACCAAGCTTGGCCATGGAAGCTCAAACAACGTAAGCCGAACTTGGAAGCCCAAATCTAGCCCACGTGAGTGAAGGGCGCATCTAGATCTTGTGGCCCGATCGATCGTTTATAGCGATCGGTCCCGATGTGTAGGGCCCAGCTTCTTGCACGCATCAGACCGATCGGTCCACATATTACAGGCGCTGCTTCGGGCCATTCTTGCTCATCCCATGCAACGACAACCCTCGACAGCCTTGTCAGAAGCGTGGTCCGGCGAAGGCGTACGAGCCACCAGTGGACAGAGAGTAGCCGGCTAGTAGCGCCGAAAGGTCTAGCGCCATGTAGCTCTGTGAAGCCGTTTCCGGCGGCTGTTCCGCCTGACATTAGCCGACCTAGCAGCAAAGGACAGGCACAAAACGACACCCTAATGTACACAGTACAGTGGGAGTATAAAAATGACACTTAGAGTGTTAGAAAAGGACCTTCTTCCGTTTTCTCCTTGGAGCTTTCATATAGAGAAGTCTCTTTCGATTTATTTTCGATTCTTCTCCTTCTCTTTGTTAAAAAAGAACAAACATGACTTGTATGATCATTACTGTGCTTATTGAACCGATTAAGGGAACTTCCTTTAGCCCTTAGTCAAGTGGTTTTTTCCTCGGTTTCGAGGTTTTCCACTCTAAAATCCTTGCGTCTTTTCAACTTTGATTCATAATCGTTCTCCACACATCAAACAAATAATAACCCAGTTTGTCTTGCAACGAACCGGTCGACTGTTGACACCCCCTATTTTCGAACCACAACAGTTTGGCGCCGTCCGTGGGGACGAGTTTTTAATCCCCATTTGAGGTCTTTACCTGGGATAGGATAATCAAAGGCATGGCGACTGGAACTTCGACGAACGATAGTGACACGCTTCCCAGCAGCATTCCAGCTTCAACGTTCTCTTTACAGGACCTGGAAGCTGTTGTTAGGAAAGTTATACTGTAAGTTACGTCGGAGAGGAGTGGAACAGAACCACCGGCTATCACAAGCCCTGTTCCAGCCAACAGAGGGTACGAAAGCGACCCAGAAGCGCCGAGCTCCGATGAAGAGGAGATTATCAGGCGCGGAATAACAATGAAGAGGCCGAGATACCAATCTACTCCGCCTCCTCCAGTTAGAACTCCAACTCCCGTTCCTGGAACGGACCAGGAACAGATGCAGAGACGCATCGATGAGCTTACTAGGGAGTTGGAGACCCTGCGAACGCAGATGGATTGCGGTCCTAATCTGGAGCGTAATCCTGGACTCTTTGATCTGGCCATAGATGCCCCGATCAGGCGGAGCAAGGATGATGACTGGTGGCACAATCTGCATGTGGCCCAGGCGTCATCCCAACAATCTGGAGGCGTCTCCGCCGCACTGGGAGATTTGATGCTCCCGTTTTCTGAAGAGATCTGGGCGGCAGTACCCGATCGATACTATCGTAACCCTGAAGAGTTACCAGTATTTGGAGGCGACGGTGATCCGATCGATCACGTCGCGGATTTCGAGCTGAGGATGGGGACCGTTCGGGCCTCTGACTCATTGAAGTGCCGCATCTTCGCGGCAGTGTTGCAAGGTGATGCCCGGACCTGGTTCAAGAACTTGCCAGCCCGATTCATACAGTCGTATGGCGGATTCATCCTGGCTTTCTCGGAGCAGTTCACTCCAAATGTAGGACCGCCTCATAGCAGGTAGGAACTATATGACATGAAGTATATCCCTGCGAAGATGAGTCTCCGCTCTTTTATGGAGAAGTTCAATCGAACTGCCCGGGGTATCAAGTTGGAGCTCCGAGACAAAATTGATATCTTGCAGCAGGTCTTGGGACCTTGTGGCCTTTTGGCCAGCCTTGTGAAGAGCCCACCATCCACCTTGGGGAAGCTCCTTCAGAAAATTAACAAGCACATCAAGGTGGATGAAGCGCTGGGAGCGGGATATCGAAAGCCTGGCGGGAATTCTGATCCCGCAGGTGACCATAGGGTATCTTACCTAAGAGTCAGCCGCGAGAAGTTGCGGCTGTGGCTGAAAAGATCGTTCCTCCGAAGAAGGAGGACAATCGGGTTTATTGCGAGTTGCATCACAACCGCGATCACCCGACGCTGAAATGCCCGCTACTGCGAGAGACAGTAGCGGCGATGAACAAGGAAAAGCCCGATCATGACGATCGGAGGGGCAAGCGGGCTGATTCTCCCCGAGCGGGCCATCAAGGTGATGATCGTCATAGGCCAAGGGGAAGAGACAATCGGGGTCAGCCCCGACATTACAAAGACCGGGCGGGAGACCGAAGATCTCCCCAACCCGAACAGGATAGAGGCCAGCACGGTCAAGAGAACCGTGGCCAGGGCAGAAGGAGGAAATGGCGGGGCCGTGGCGGCAGGGCCCCGCGAAATGAAGGAGACAGGAGGGAGCAACCAGCTCCCCCACCTGCCGAAGTGGGCACCCAACCTCCTCCAAATGAGGAGGTGCCCAGGGAGAGAGAGGTCGCCGGAGATATTTATGTTATCTCCGGCGGAATAAGGATTAACGAGTCGGTCAGGGACCGAAATAGAGCAGCACGTGAGGAGTTTCCTGAGAGCTCCGAATCTGTGGCGCTGGTCAAGTACAAATCGGCTGAGCGGTCTTCAACCTTTGAGGGAGAAATTATTTTTACCGCAGCCGATCGGGAAGGGGTCACCGATCCATGTGATGATCCTCTTATCATCACTGGAATTATCGACGATCGACGGGTCCATAGGATTCTGGTGGACACAGAGGCTTCATGCAACCTGATAAAGCGTGAAGTGGTGGAGATGCTAGGAGCCGCGGCCCATGATCTCTCGATTGCCAATATAACCCTCTGGTCGTTCGACCTGAGAAGTGTTATCCCGTGCGGGAAAATTCGTTTCCCAGTCACGCTAGGAGAACCAGGCAGGGACCGATCGGAGACCCTGGAGTTCATAGTCGTTGAAGTCGATCTGGCTTGCAACGCTATCATTGGACGGACCGGCCTCAGTAAGTTTGAGGCAGTCCCTTCCACGTACCATATGATGCTTAAGTTCCCCTCCACTCATGGAGTGATTTCTGTTAAGGGTAACCAAACAGTAGCAAGACAGTGCTACATGAGCTCGTGCAGAACCTTGGCACCCATCAAGAGAGCTCGGGTGGATTTGCTCGAAGAGCCCCTGCACCCGAGGCAAGCCATGGAACCCGTTGGATTCAAGCTTATCAACTTGGTTGAGGATGACTCAACCAAGACTACTCGCATCGGGGCACATCTGGCCCCGACCTTCGAAGAAGAGCTGGTCCGCTTGCTGAGAAGCAATGTGGACATCTTCGTTTGGACCCCAGACAATGTTCCGGGAATTGACCGATCTGAAAGTGAGCATCGGATCAACACCGAACCTGGAACCAAGCCTATAAGGCAAAAGAGGAGACGCTATTCTCCTGAGAAGATTGAGATTATCCGGGTAGAGGTGAACAGGTTGCTGCGGTTAGGCTTCATCGGGGAGATTCACTACACTGAGTGGTAGTCTCCAAGACAGATGGGAAGTGGAGGATGTGCGTGGATTTTACCGACGTCAACAAGAGCTGTGAGTAGGACCCTTTCCCACTGCCGCATATTGACCGATTGGTGGATACTGTGGCGGGCAGCACCATGATTAGTACCATGGACGCTTACTCCGGGTACCATCAAAAGAAGTCATCATTCATGACAGAGGACGGCGTTTACTGCTACGAAGTTATGTCTTTTGGCTTAAAGAACGCTGAGCAACATACCAAAGGCTGGTCAACAAGATCTTTAGGGAGTTGATAGGCCATATTATGGAAGTGTATGTTGATGATATGATTGTCAAGTCCATGAATGATGAAGATCACATTCCTTACTTGTCTCGCTGTTTCGAAGTATGCTGTAAATATAAACTCAAACTAAATCCAAATAAGTATTGCTTCGGGATTCGAAGTGGCAAATTCCTTGGATATTACGTTTCTAAGAAAGGCATCGAGGTTAATCCGGAGAAAGTCCAAGCTATTATTGATATGCAGCCTCCGAGAAACAAGCGAGAATTCCAAAGGCTGACTGGCCGATTGGCGGCATTGAGCAGGTTTATTTCTAGATCAACTGACCGGGCTCTACCTTTTTTCAGGACATTGAGAAAAGCTAGCCATCTTGGCTGGACCGAGGAGTGCGATCGGGCATTTTCCGATTTGAAGACTTATTTGAGCACTCCTCCTATCATGGTGAGCCCAACGTGCCACGAACCCTTGATGTTATATTTGGCCGTGCCAGAAGCCGCAGTCAGCGCAGCCCTGGTGACCATTGGGGATGATATTCATCGGCCCGTTTACTACGTTAGCCATTCCCTGGTACCAGCCGAAACCAGATACACAACCTTGGAGAAATTCATGTTGGCCTTGCAGAAAGCTATATCCAAGCTTAAGCACTATTTCGAAGGCCGCAAGGTTTATGTGTATACTGATCAGCATTTGAAGGTAGTTTTGAGTCAGGCGGATTCTAATGAGAGGTTGGCCAAGTGGAAGATCAAGATCAGCTCCATGTATCTGGAATTTGTTCCCCAGATGGCGATCAAAGCTCAAGTCCTCGCGGATTTCGTGGTCGAGATGACCCGATCGCTCATATTTCTGAACTAAAAGGACGATCAGTGGGTCATTTATGTTTATGGATCAACCTTCGGGGGAAAAAGAGCGGGCATCACCCTTACTACACTTCAAGGCGACGTTATCCATTCCGCGGTCAAGTTCTTGTTTTCTGGAACGAATAATGTAGTGGAATACGAGGCTGTTTTGTCGGGGATGACCTTAGCTCAAAAGATGAGAGTTGCTAAAGTGCGAATGTTCTCGAACTCCAAGTTGGTGGTGGAGCAATTCGCAGGACGATTCGAAACACATGAGACAACCATGAAGTTATATCATGCGAAGGTCTTGGAGATGGCAAAGAAGTTCCGTGAGTTCTCAATTGACCACGTGTCTAGAGAACAAAACAAGGTGGCCGATGCGTTAGCCAGATTGGCTGCAGGCTTACCAGACGTTGGACCAGGCACAGTATCGGTCCATATTCAGGATCGACCTTCGGTCGAAATTTTTGTGACCGAACAGTTTTTTGAGGAGGTGGGAGCTTTATGTCATGAACTCCAAGACCTAAAGATTAACGCCGTTGACTCCCTAGAAGACACCACGTGGATGGCCCCTTTTGTCAGGTATCTGACCAACGGCCATCTACCGGAAAACGCATCAGAGGCCAGGAAAATTGAAACCCGGGCGACGCGATATGTGCTTAATGACGGGCACCTATTCAAGAAAAGCTTTGGGGGACCGCTCCTGCGATGCTTATCCCCTTTAGAGGCTGAGGCTGTCATGATTTATGTTCATGAGGGGATGTGCGGGATACATTCTGGGGCCCGATCGCTATATCATCGTGTCGTTAGAGCCGGTTATTTCTGGCCAACGCTCCTTGAGGATGCAAAGAAGTACACAAGACGCTGCGCTGCTTGTCAACACCATTCTCTAGTTCCCCAATTGCCAGGGGCATCTTTGTCGATGACCCCACATCCTTGTCCATTTGACAGATGGGGGATTGATATCTTGGGACAATTTCCTCGATCGGTCCAGTAGCGGAAGTTTTGCATAGTGGCGGTTGAATATTATACAAAGTAGATCGAGGCTGAAGCGGTGGCTATTTTTTCCGAAAAGGTGGTGAAGCACTTCCTATGGAGGAACATCATAAGCCGCTTTGGAGTACCTCGAGCTTTTGTATCTGATAATGAACTTCAAACGAGCACTACCCACTCTTTGTACATCTCCACCCTTCTTATCCCTTTACAAGCTTAAACTTGCATTACATAAAGATATTGAGAGACACGATGTATGAAGAACTTATGATGAGTGTGATTTCTTACACATGAGCTATAAATATATGTGTCATGGATTCAATCCCAAGAAGCTATATATATATATATATATGTGTGTGTAGTTAATTCAACAGAAAAAAAAAGATGAAAGCTAGTTATTCTCCATATATGTTCTAATGAAGTAATCACACTCATGAATAAATTAAAAAGTCAAGCTAGAAAGAGCAAATAATGAGAAATGTAACGACCCGTATTTTCTGTAATGACTACGAATCTGCACTATTGCCAATACTCCGGCCAAGAAGAAGAAAAATTAGCCTCAAAATTAGCCTCAAGCTAGAAAAGCCGTTCAGGATCTTTGCGTCAAATTGGGTATCGCTCAACACTTCTCATCGGTAGCTCATCCCATGACCAACGGATTAACGGAGGTCTCCAACAAAGTTATCCTGAAGGGATTAAAAACTAAGTTGGAAGATTTGGGGGGAAAGTGGCCCGATCACATCTACGAGGTGCTATGGGCTTACCGCACCACTCCCCGTTCAACGACCCAGAAATCTCCATTCTCTTTGGTATACAGGTCCGAAGCGGCCAGTCCAGTGGAGGTAGCCATAAGATCACCTCGGATAACCCAGTATGACGAACATTTGAATGATGAGCGAAGATCCTTGGACTTGGAAATGATTGAAGAGAAAAGAAACGCCATCTATGCGCGCATGTGTGCTTATCAAAGAACAATGGAGCAAGCTCATAACAAACGAGTTGTGCCCAGGGAATTCTCAGAAGGCGACCTCCTTCTCATAAATGTAAGAGTTCAGAGAAATGTTGGGAAGCTGGACAGAAATTGGGAATGGCCCTATCGGGTCATGAAGAACCTGGGTGCTGGGGCATATAAGCTAGAGAATCTGGATGGAAGTGAGATCCCCCGAACTTGGAATGTTATGTACTTAAGGCGTTATTTTATATAAATAATTTGACATATTTGGTAACTCTGAACTTTAAAACGTTTCTTATGTATGAATAAGTTACAATGGATGCAATACAAAGTATTTCTAACTAAGTGAGTGACCGATCTTGGAGTTGGATTTTCTTGACGAGTTTGGACTGGTGACCGTAGCCATCATCCATAAGGCTCCCAAGTAGTGTGACCGCTCTGACGAGTCAGTTGCTTCCACGCTTGCTGAGTACTTAGATGAATCGCATACTCCCAGAACTCACTACGAACTCAATTTCCCCTCCAAACGGCACTCATTACCTAGAGGTAGCCCTTACTCCATTACGCTTAGTCCATAAGCAAGAAACCAGGACAGAGTTAACCTGTCAAATGGCAAGCCAAAGCCCCCCATGGGACTATTTTAAGAACCGGGGCTTCGGCTAAAAATTTGTCATGGGACTCATGGAAAACCATGGCAACGCCGCCAAAGTCATGATATTTTATTGGACGGATTCAAGTGTGATCTCCTGGTATAGTTGGGATTCCCTAACTTACTAAACTTAGAAGGATTCAAAGTTAATTGGTGAAGACCGTTCGGTCCATATTCGGCTTAAGCCCCGACCTTATACTTGGAGTTAACTAATGCAAGTTGTGGAAAAGGATGAAATCTTATTCAAAATAGAGTTTACAAATGCAGAAAAGAAAGGACTGGGAAATTTGAATCCTAATCTATTTGTCCTTCTTCATTATCTGCTGCGCCGGACTTCTCTACAATCCATGCCTTGAGATCCTCCACCTTCTTCCCCCTTTTCTCAACTATTTCGTTGACCGATCTCTCCATCAGGTCAAAGAGGGAATAGTTGGGATCATTCTCCAACGGGGGCTCGTCTAGTTCGGGGATCTCACGGAAGTTTACATCCTTAGTTAGAGGGTCAAGCGTCTCCCAATGTTCATCTTCGGGATCCAGACCAAACTTGCTAACTATTTGGTCCTTCATATTGTCCATGCATTGGGAGACGTTCGGTCTGTAAACGTTTGCCGTTAAGGCAAACATCAGGGGCGATCGGGCAAAACCCAACAGGGCTTCCCGAACCACGCCCTCAGTTGATCCTTGGACCCTAACCAAGTCTTCTTTAAGCGCTTCCCGCTCTTCCTTCAAGACATTCTTTTCATCATGGGATTGCAGGAGAAGCCTGTTGCTTTCGTCAGATATCTCATGTATCTGACGCTCCAACTCCAAAACTCGGGCCGTGGCGGAGTTTGCTGCTGCTTGGGCCTCTCCCGCCTTAGAAGCAACTAAGGACAACTCAATACCCGCTCCAAGCAGCTCTCCATTCAAACGGTCCCGATCGGCTCTAATCGCTTCCAGCTCTGTCTGTTTGATTTCAACTTGCCGCTGAGCTAAGGCAAGTTGACTTTCCAGCACTTCAGATGCCGAGGAGATGCTTCGGCTGAGCTGGACGGCGGAATCGAGGTCTAAGGCCCTCTATGTGCCTGCAAGAGCCAGATTGGATTAAGAGCATATACCCGATCGGGGCAGCATGAGCTGAAAATAACTTACCACAGCTTGGAACTCCAAATATGCCGACACTAAGCTGGGCAGCGCGCCATCAATACCGGGCAGGTTTTTCTTCCCCAAGAGCCGGTATTCTTCGAGGGCGGCATCCTTCCATGAAGGGGGGACTCTTTTCGGTCCTCGGGTCTTGAAAACGGAGACTACCATCTCCTGGATAGCCCCACGAATAGCCTCGGGGTTAGACGAGGACGGGGCTGTCTTCTCCTCGATTGTGACCCCTTTCGTCGGGGTCGGGACTGCGGGCCTGCTCACAGTTGACCGCAGCCTCTTATATTGCTTTGGGGCCCCGCTTGCTCGTTGACGCAGAGATTGAAGGTCTCTGCGCCCTATCTCCTAAACTGGACGAGGGACGAACATCTTCCACCCGCATTGACCCCTGCAGCAATAACCGCACGACGTTAAAATCCAGAGGGGAATTATTCCCGATTCTGTACATGGCAGGAAGGCCTAATGAGCGTATCTTCTTAGAGATAACCTCATCCACCTCGTCCATTGATCGGGGATCTGGCATGTGGCTGCTAGAGCTCCCCGATGATCGTGAAGGCCCAGCTGCTGCGCTGGGCTTGGGTTTTGATGATTGCAGCTGGACCTCCTTCTTGGCTTTTGAAGCAGCAGCCACTGCAGCAAGTCGGTTCCCAGACATTGTTTCAGTAGAATCTGCAAAAGGAAAATAATGAGGATCATGAAATATGAATTAAAGCAAACAAGGTCGTACCCGATCCGCCTGATTCAGAGGAGTCAGAGCTGGAGAAGATACCCTTCTGGGCAGGGGCTCCTTTTCTTCCTGCTACCCCAATCTCTAATAGCTTCTTCTCCCAAATGATGTCAATTCTTTTCAGACGCCGTTCGGGAGGAGGAAGCATTGCCAAGGTGTTGGCAATATCAGGGTGGGATGGGTTGAACCGGCTTCGGTCCAACTTCCCGATGTCTGGGTGTATGGTTAGGAAGGTAACTTTCAGCAAGTCCTCCCTCGGGATGTCTATCCAGACATAGCAAGATTCCCATTCATGTAGGGAATCTTCCTTGTCGACGATAATACATTCCTTCGTTCGGGTAGCTATATAATATAACTTGCGACCTCCTAACAACCTTCTGCCCCTACGGGATCCCACCAGGAACAGGTTGAAAAAATGCCTGAGGGTTGGCTCTACCCTCTGTTTGTGGCAATAATAAATAAAGGCGATAATATATACGTAACTGCCCGGAAAAAGAGCAAAAGTCGGGCAGTGAATCTCCCGAAGAACTGCCGCGACGAAAGGGTGAAGGGGAAATCGCAAGCCTGATCTAAGGGAGGCATAGCTAACGGGTATAGCGCTAGCCGGAACGTTCATCTCAGCGGGAAGGAAGCATGGAACGTCTTCCTTCCCCCTCCAGATGGGATAATGGGCTGGAATAGAAAACTTGACTTGAAATGCTTCAAGGTCCATGGTGGTTATATCAGGGTACCTAGACCTACGAGGTGCCATGGATGGTTACCTTAAAGTTTGCAAGAGATTTGAAGTTGAGCAACGGTTGAGCAAAATCGTCGGAGGATTCCAAAGCTGGAGCAGTCTGTCGCAAAGTGTGATAATGGCTGCACAAGGCGAAAATCCCGACTTTTATATCACGTACTGCTCAATCAAAGGGTGACACGTCATCTTTGCAGGCGGCTACAGTCTGACAGTCTGTTCTCCCCCTTTGGAATACGGAAAGACGTTAGCTATTGCAGAGCCCAGAATTACGTTTCTACCCTCAACTGCTATGAATTTCAAATTTGAAAATCCACATCATGAAATTTCTAAGTGCAGGATCGGTCCCTAAGGACGCCGTACAACCAGTTCGGGTACAGGTTTCCGTCGTTGCGATCGGTCACTTATGCACAAAAGATCTCAATCTATTGATCGAACCCCGATCACCACCACGGTGGCGACATAGTCTGAGGGGCTAGTGATGAGATCCCCGGAACCCGGTACCCCAGACAGGGTCAGGACCAAACTTGGCCATGGAAGCTCAAACAACGTAAGCCGAACTTGGAGGCCCAAATCTAGCCCACGTGAGTGAAGGGCCCATCCAGATCTTGTGGCCCGATCGATCGTTTATAGCGATCGGTCCCAATGTGTAGGGCCCAGCTTCTTGCACGCGCCAGACCGATCGGTCCACATATTACAAGCGCTGCTTCGGGCCATTCTTGCTCATCCCATGCAACGACAACCCTCGACAGCCTTTTGAGAAGCGTGGTTCGGCGAAGGCGTACGAGCCACCAGTGGACAGAGAGTAGCCGGCTAGTAGCGCCGAAAGGTCTAGCGCCATGCAGCTCAGTGAAGCCGTTTCCGGCGGCTGTTCCGCCTGAAATTAGCCACCTAGCCGCAAAGGACATGCACAAAATGACACCCTACTGTACACAACACAGTGGGAGTATAAAAAGGACACTCAGAGTGTGAGAAAAGGATCTTCTTCCGTTTTCTCTTTGGAGCTTTCGTATAGAGAAGTCTCTTTCGATTTATTTTCGATTCTTCTCCTTCTCTTTGTTGTCTAAAGAACAAACATGACTTGTATGATCATTAATTTGCTTATTGAACCGACTAAGGGCACTTCCTTTAGCCCTTAGTCAAGTGGTTTTTTTCTCGGTTTCGAGGTTTTCCACTCTAAAATCCTTGCGTCTTTTCACCTTTGATTCATAATCATTCTCCACACATCAAACATATAATAACCGAGTTCGTCTTGCAACTAATCGTTCGACTGTTGACACCCCCGGTTTTCGAACCACAACAGTTTCCCTAATCATATGATGATTGTTAGCACTATCAATCCACTGCCACACAAAGCCTGATATTTGAATATGCTTCATATCCCAATCCTCTTGCTTGTGTTTTTCTGGTTTTTGATCCCCAAACTTGACTGGTTTATATAGAAATCTGCAAAATAATAAATCTTGCATCTTATTCTTCCATTTCGGATAGTTTTTGGATGTCAATTTTATCATCGAATATGGTTCCCTTGCCATGATTTTCTGAAGATAATTGCAACTGCTCTCAGAATCTACTTGTATAAGTTCTTAATTGTCCTGCTTCTTTTGTGTGATATTTTCCTTATCGAGTTCCTCCTTTCTTGGCTTTGTTTCCGCAGGATCTGCGACTTGCATGGGCCACCGCTTGTTGGGAAAACGTCCCTTTGATCACCTAATTCAGAAATTGCATATCGAAATATTAGCAGTCAGGTATTCTCCCTGATATCTTTATTTGCTTGATAGAATAATTCTGTAACGTAATTGCACCAAGATTTACGAGGAAATTGAGTAAACCCGGAGAAAAAACTTGAGATCGTTATACGATCCAATTCACTAACTTGTGTTTCTGGATTTTACATATACAAAGACACTGCAAAACCACAGTTTACACTACAGAAAAGCGCCAAACTGAATTCCAGAGTTAGGATGTCCATATCAGTCTTTTGAGCCATCCTTCACTCTTGTCCACCGAAGGTCAGCCTTTGTATCACCGGATGAAAAACACTCGCTTAATTCAGAGAGCTTCAAGAATGCCACATGTCTCCTTATTTGTAATTGCTGAAGAAAACTGCAGTTTTTCTTCACTTCTCTTTTGCCCATTCTCCTCTTAAGCGTGGTTACGATTCTGTAATTTTTGATTTAACACTTCCTTTCCACTAGATATAGGCCAGTGCTTGCAGCCCATTCTTATTTGTCTCATCAGCGGTCTAGACTGCAGAAATTAGGTCAAAAGCAAAATCATACGTTAGCATCTTAATTTATTTTTCAAACCCTACACAAAGACCATGTTATGTACACCAATCTTGGAGAAAACATTTTTCATTTGCTTCATCCTTGTGTTGGTTGTCACCTCTATCACCCAATGACCACTTCTCCGATCCTCCATGATATACACTTATCTTCTCCGGAGATAGGGCATGAGTTCGTCACTTTGCGATGAGCAGACCATGTTAGCCTGTTCAACATCCTTCTTGCTCTTTTTCTTATGCACCTCTTCGGACCTTTTGTAATAGACACAATCTTCCTGTAAGTTTCTGATGAAATCACATTGAAAGCATGCTATCCCACGTGTCGTGAAGTGTGTCGAGTAGCAATAGTTCTTGCATCTCATCATCCAGTTACAGATTGACACGAGTTAACTTATTCACACTTAAACTTGTTCATGTGCTCGACCATTGGAACCCCGTCGGCATACCTTGAGATTACCAACTTTTTTATTGTGTTGTTCTTGTTATTGAGATTACCCCACATATTTTTTTGGCCGTAACCTCTCCATTTTTGTTCATCTATCACCTCTGGTCTCGACAATGACTAGATTGTTGTCTACAAATCCTTACTAAACAATATGTCCTTCATATTGACCTTCGAGATGTAATAATTTTCACTCTGTAACCTGGAAATACTCCAAAAACCTTCTACTAGAATACGTTGCAAATAACATACTTTGATACCAGTTGTTAGTAGAAAATGAGTTTTACTCATTCTTGTTACCGATTAACTTAACTCTAAACTAGATATGGAATGAGCATAAAACATATAAATTTTTACGTAGAGCCGGGAGAAAACATAAACCACTACCGATCAATCCACTATAATAAAATAAACACTAGTTTTGCAATCCAAAAAATTATAGAATTCTTGAGTAACTGAATGAAGCAACCAAACAACAAAGTTATATATGCAAAAAACTATTTAGAACCTTTTTATTCTTCTTATATTATCAGTTAGCTCTTATTATTACAATATGGATCTTATAGTTTTCAAATACTTTTTTACCCAATTATTAGGGAGGGAAGGGTAGGATAGTAAAAGCAAAGTATTTAATCAACGTGCTGGACTTTTATATGAAGGTCCTGAGCCTCAAAGATCTACTTTGGATATCGACCATTTGATTGCTAAACAAAAAAGATGTTGGATCTTTGGTTGATTCGACGCCATCAGCAATCAAATATTTGGAGATTTTTTAAGAGATTAGGGTTGTCATATCAAAATTATATCTTAAATACTGAATTTATTTATTAATAATTTGTAACACTTACATTAGCCTCTTTGTTTATAGCACTTATGTAAGTTTGATTGGACATTTATATTGTTTTTAAATTTAATTTTTAATTTAATTTTAATACATTACTATATGATGAGAGCTCCGGAGTCCGGTATCCCGAATTGGTGGAGACTCAAACCATTCTGCACCGACCCATGTGACAGAAAACGAACCAAGGGTTTAACCCATTTAAGATAACAGGACCGAAGGTCCACTTAAGTAAAGAAGTATACATGCTCAATTAACTATCATGACCGAAGGTTAGAGTTGGACAAGACTCGGCGCTTCGGGACCGGTTCCTGGGTCAGTCCAAACGGTTATAGTGAGCCTCGGGCATGCACACGTTTTCTGCACTTAGGGCATAGCCACGTTTTCTGTCATGGGAAAACGACGTTGTTAGAGGCGGTTACGGAACATTTTTCACGCACAATTCCCCCTATATAAATAAATGGCTTAAAGGCTAGCCCAGGAGGAACTTTTGGATGTGCGAAATAGACTGTTACTCTGCCGATTTCACTCCTTGGACTTTCTTATTTGCCTTAATCATTTTCATAAGCATTTACTGTTTGTAATCTGAAACTATTTTATTAATCGATTGACTAAGAGTATTTTAAGCTTTTAGTCTTGTGGTTTTTTCTCCTTTCTCTAGGGGTTTTCCACGTTAAATCGTTGTGTTATTTGTTTATTCCGCATTTTACAATCGTTCCATCAATCTAAACAAATCAAAATCATATTCATTCTATTGTGAATTGATTGACTATTGGTATTTGAGTCTTTTTTACCACAATACTATGTATTTCATTTTTTAATAAATAAATAGGGCGAAAGGCAAATTTGGTCCCCAAAGTTTTGAGTTTTTACAAATTTGGTCTCCAAACTTTGTACATTTTGGCAAAACCAGTCCCCGATGTTTTAAAATGGCAAAACAAGTCCCTAAACTATTTTTTTTGGTAAAACCAGTCCCCAAAGTTTTGTGTGTGGCATGATTGGTCCTCAAAGTAATATTAGGCAAATTTGGTCCTCAAAGTTTCGGAATTTTGGCAAATTTAGTCCCTAGCGGTGTTAATGATCTCTAAAATTTACATAATTCGGCAAATTCGGTCCCCAACAAAATAAAATAGTGTTTTTGAAAACCGCTATATATGCATATGATTTTCACGATACCATAATTGATGAAAGTATATACGGATACGTATGAAAATTGATTTTTGAACACGAACGATATGAAATTGATGTTCCAGAAATTGACTTTTCGGGGATTTAATTTGTCAAATTAACCAAACTTTGGGACCAAATTTGCCAAAACGTAGAATTTTGATGACTATATTTGCCGTTTAAAAATTTAGGGACCAAATTTGTCATTTCGTGCAAATTTTGGGGATCAAAGACATCATTTTCTCAAATAAATATGTATAATTACTTTAATGTTTTATTTATTTTAATTATATTTAAATTTAGATTGACTACTTTAATATGTATTTAATTTTTAAATAATTAACTATGTATAATAACTTTAGAATATGGTCTAAACCAACAGAGATGAAATAAGTGTTTTTAAGTTTTGAGACTCGAAATATGTAAGGTTCGGTTTGAGATTTTATTTGGGTTCCAAAAAATTATGATTCGAGATTCCATTCGATTGAAATTCAGGTTCGACTCGAGTTTGAATTTATAGTTTGAACTAATTAAATATACTACTAGTTCCTGAAATGACTTGATTATGTTCGTTATAAATTTTGCAAACCGAGCTTTGCTTGGTTCGAAAAAATCAAAGTTTTTATCGACTCGACTCGAAAGGTTCACGAATCAATTCGTTTTATTTATGCCCTTTTAAAGTAATCAAATTTATTTATCACATCTCAATTTTATTTTGTTTACCGTTATCCACTTCAATTACTAGGTCCAACGTGTATTCTATGTCTTAACAATAATATTGTATTTAAATAAATATTTTAACTAATTAATAAATTATTTTGAAATATTATTAGAGTTACATTGTACCTTATATAGTTTAATATTTAATAAAGTAATTATAAAAAAATATGAATTAAATATAATCAAACATCACATCATGCTAGATGTGTAAAAATTAGTCAATGTCAAAAGTTGTTTAAGATTACAAATTGTGATATATTTAATAGAAATGTTATGATATGACCTACATAATTTTTTTGCCCCCAAATATCTGATTTGCCTCTAAAAGTAGGTATTTGTCAAAATAGTCCAAATATTGCCCTCGATTGAGTCACGGAACGGACAATAAGTTATCCACGTCGCACAAATTGATCCCTAACCCCCTTTTCCCCAACTCCGACGAAATCGAGGGTTATTGAAAGAAAATATGACGAATTACTATATAATTTTTTTTCATTTTTGGGGGTAAAATGGAAAATGGAAAATTGAAAATTAGGGCTTCAAATCGATACTGAATTTGTGTCATCTCATTTCCGTGATCCGTCGAAATTGGTCGATCTCCACTTTCCCCATGAGCAATCGACGGTATTTCTTCGTGAAGGTAAGGTTTGTTTGTTTATGTAGGCCGTGTGATCCTTGCATGCGTGATTTCTTATATGAATTTGTTTATGTTATTTCGTTGATTTTTTACTCTGGATCACCTTTTTCTTACAGATAATGAGTTGCTTTTCTAAATAATTTATGTGGTGTGGTGGTCTTTGTGACCGTTGGATGTTTCGTGTGGACTTTTGTTGGCAGATCTGAATGGAGCATAATAGCAAGTCTTATTGTGTCCGCCTTTTTGGGTTTTTGGGTTGTTGATGGAAAGTAGCTCGAATACGTGTGAGGCTGCTGATATTACTAAGAGAAACCGTTCTTTAGATCTCAAAAGCATTTATGAACAACGGGTTTCTAGAGTGAGGGAAGCTAATAAGAATGGTTCTGATGAAAGTGACCACGAATATGTTAAGAAGAAGAAGAGGAAAATTAGAAAAGAGTTTCCTTTGAGCTTTTTCCAGTCTGATGCTCAAAAAACCAGGAAGGAGGTAAATGGTGTGAAATTGGTGCAAACTTCCCCGAAAAAATCCAGTAGCAAGAGTCAAGGTTTTCAGGGGATATCATTATCTTTTTTGGAGAATGTAAACCCATTTATTATTCCAAAGCGGCGGCGTGACTCAATAAAGCGTAAGAAGTTAGAAATTGATAAAGTTCTTGCCCCTTTGGTAATTTCTAATTCTGCAGAAAATCTAGAAACTGGAGTTAATGATAATCGGGAAGGTAGTCTAGGTGTGAATGCAGTCAGATCAGGTTCTGCCTCTACCACCAATGGTGGTATTTCGAGCACTAGACGTTTCTGTGAGTTCAATTCAAATTCCAAGCTGAAGAAGGACTCAGCGCCAACCGAAAACTTGATTTGCTCAAATGAAAAATTAAAGAAAAAGGTAAAATCTGATGAAGTTACTGAAAGTGGAAGTGATCATTTGGTTTTCCTTGCACATGATGTGAAAGAAGAAAATTCAGATCCAAAATTAAAGCCTACGTCCAATCCAAAAATTCACGAGACATCATCAAATTTGGATTTGAGGCCTAATGTTGATTCCAGCGAACCTAAGGAAAAGAGCAATGGCCATTCATCATCTAGAAAGGGTGCCGCTAAACTGTATGATACAAAAGCAAGATTGAAGAAAAAAGTAGAGAAAATTTCCTCTGTGAAGTCTCGTGACTCAAATTCAAAATTAAGGGTGAATGTAGGACCGCATAAAGCTAAAGAACAAAATGATGTTCAACAAGCTTCAGTATCTCATGAATGTTCTATAGCTGAAAATGAAGGAGATAGATCATCTAAAAAGCGGCAAGGTAAGGGTAGGAAGAAAAATGATGTGGTAGTTGTTAGAGACTCTGGTGAAGCATCAAAGAAGAAGTCTGAACTTTCTACAGGTAGTTCAGTTTCAAATAATCATTCCACTGATTACCTAGATGATGATGATGATGATGAGGAGAACCTTGAGAAAAATGCAGCAAGGATGCTATCATCCAGATTTGATCCAAGTTGTACAGGTTCTTCAAGGAGGAGATCTTCTGTATTTCAGAAGCCTTATGGGTCATATTTTCCAGGTTCATCAACTCGGGAGTCATGTAGCTCACATGCAAACTCACTGATTGATCGGGAGCCTGCATCTTCTGATGAAAAGAACAGAGGTCTGCGACCTCGAAGGGAAGATAAAGCCAATGGAACCAGAAGGAAACGAAGGCACTTTTATGAAATTCTTCCTGATGATTTTGACCCACATTGGGTTTTGAACCAAAGAATAAAAATATTTTGGCCACTCGATGAGAGTTGGTATTATGGCCTTGTGGATGAATATCATTCAGAATCCCAGCTTCATCACATAAAGTATGATGATCGAGATGAAGAATGGGTCAATCTTCCTGAGGAGAAATTCAAAATCTTGCTTCTACCAAGTGACGCTCCTGGCAGATCAAAATCTAGAAAACGAGCTGCGAGGGAAAGATGTTCCCAAAAACAGCAAGCAACTACGGAGACAGATGGTAACTTTTCAACAGACTACTGTCCTGACTCAGAGCCCATTGCATCATGGTTGGCAAACCAACCGCAGCTTGCTAAAGCTTCATCCAAAACTTTGAAAGGGCAAGAACGCCAGTCTTTGGTAGCATCGTTGTCATCTGGGGAAGCTGGTGAATCAGATGATGGTTTTCTTGATCCAAAACTGAAGACAAATGTAAAATCAATTTCTGATTTCACAGTAAAATTTGGGAATCTTCGGTCAGTATATAGTTCTATTTCTGATAGAAGTTCCCTAACTGGAAAGAACGTGGTTTATGTCAGAAAGAGATACCGAGAGAGTGTTTTAAAAGGTCTTTCTGTTTTTGAAAATGTCAAGACATCTGCTGGCAGCTTAATGAGTACCAAAAAAGGGAGCGGGTTTTTTTGGACGAATTCCAATATGTCATTGTGGTGTTTTGATGACTGTGGCGTGTTACGATTAAGTGATGTGTTTATGAGGTCTACTGATGTAAGATTCCACATAGATCTGCCTTTGATTCCAGTTATTGATTTTTTGTGTGAATTTGGAGTTTCTTGGCTATCTCATTATACATATATGCTTCAGAATGGTGTAATTGTTACCACCTCGCCTGCTGTTCTCTTGGAGATGATTTTTATTGATAATGACCTTGGTTTGAAACTTGTTCTATATGAGGGCTTCCTGGGACAGGCTATTGCATTTGTTTCCATTATATTTATCCTTTTCAGTCAATCCAAAGGGCACACGGATGAGAACATTGGATTGCCTGTGACCTCAATAAGGTTCCGGCTTTTTAGCGTTCATGACCTAAACAGGCAACATGTCTTTGCGTTTTACAGATTCTCCGGTCTGGAAAGTTCAAAATGGATTTACCTAGAATCCAAGATCTCGCAACACTGTCTCCTCATTAAACAGTTATCTGTCTTGGACTGCACATATGAAAAAATAAAGGAACTAGAGTATGGGAGTTCTCCCCTTTGCAAGCCTCATGCAAAAGGTGTATTTTCCTTACATGCGGTAGGCTCCTTCTTTCTGAAGTATTTGCTTTCCAACAGTCCTGTGACTTTTCATTGATGATGATTTATTTCCATTTTGTTTGTTTGATTCAAGTAAATTATGATTCAGTTTAACGAAAATAATCATTCAACTTTACAATTTTCTTTAAGGAGATTCAGTAAAATTAGAAATTTATAAAATCGCTTCGAATATTTCATCTGAACACTTTTCCTATTTAAGCCTTGTGCACATGTGAGTCATCTTATCCACGGGGTTATGCAAACTGAAGGTTTTTGACCACTGCATGCTCTGTATGTACTTTTTTCCGGCATGCTGGTTGCATAAGGTGTTCTTGCATTAACTGTTGATTGATGTATGGTAATGTAACTGTTTCTAGTATTATAATGACAACTGTTCTCTCCAATTCTTCTTAGTACTGTGGCCCAAGGAGGAAATTGATGCCAGGAATTTTGCCATTGGGTATTTCCGAGAAAGCATGTGATTCAAGAATGAGTTATTCAGCCTTTCTACTTGCTGCAAACCCTGGAAAATGTCCTCAGTTTGCTCTTTCCTTTACTGCTGCGCCTACATTTTTCCAAAGTTTACATATGCAGTTACTTATGGAAAATAGTTTTACCTGCATCAACCTCCATCATCAGAATCCAGTAATTTCACATTTTAGTGAACCTGTTGCTGAATGCACCTGTTTCTGTGGTTCTGAAGATTGTGTAACTAAAGCTCCTGTTTCAAGAGGTTCGCCTGATTTTACAAAATGTACAAAAACAATAATTGGCGAGTCACAAGATCGTGAGCCTTGGGATTCTTCTGTATATCTACATGCAACTGTTCCAGAGGCCATAACATCTACATCATCTGATCTGAGAATGGATTCTGCATCTAGTGATATGATTGGAAGTTCCTCTTTAGAAAAAGTCGATATACACTTTAACGGAGAAGTCTCTATTTCTGGGCAGACATCTGATGTGTATTGGAACCTCCATGAGAACTTTGTTCATGGTTCCAATTCTTTTGGATTTAGTAAATCCAGCTCTCTTGCATCTTCTTTTGAATATCATTCTCCTACGTGGTCTGATGGTATGCCAAACTTCACGGCCAGGGCATTCAGTAATGGGCCTAAGAAACGACGCACACAGGTTCAGTATTCATTACCTTTTGTTGGTTATGATTTCAGCTCAAAGCAAAAACTGTTGAACTCATCAGCTCCACCTTACAAACGAATCAGGAGAGCTAATCTTAAGAGGGTGTCTGATGGTAATGGAAATAAACAGAATTTTTTTGATTCGCTCTCTTGTGCTACTAATATTTTAGTGACACAAGGGAACAAAGGATGGAGGGAAAATGGAGCGAGCGTTTTCCTTGAACTTGCTGATCACAATGAATGGAGACTGGCTATTAAGCAGTCTGGGGTCCCAAGGTATTATTACAAAGTGAAGCATATATTGCAGCCAGGATTTACAAACCGCTTTTCTCATGCTATGATGTGGAAAGGTGGTAAGGACTGGATGCTAGAATTTCCCGGACGCAGTGAATGGATGCTTTTCAAAGAGATGCACGAAGAGTGCTACAACAGGAATATTCGTGCTGCTTCTTTAAAAAACATCCCCATTCCTGGAGTCCGGTTGGTAGAAGAATGCGATGGCCAAGGAATTGATGCTTCTTTTACTCTGAATTCTGTAAGGTATATTCGGCAGGTTCAAAATGATGTTGAAATGGCAATGGATCCATCGAGGATATTATATGACATGGACAGTGATGATGAACAGTGGTTAGTGGCAAACGATAATCTGACTGTCAGCCATAAATATGAACGCATATCCGAGGAGTTTTTGGAGAAAGCTATGGACATGTTTGAAAAATTTTCTTATGCCCAGCTTCGTGAGAATTTCAGTAATTCTGAAGTTGAAGAGCTTGTAATGGGATTAGGGACATTTGAAGCAGGCAAAGTTGTATACGAACACTGGCGAAAGAAGAGGGAAAAGATGGGTATGCCCCTAATAAGGCATTTGCAGGTATGATTTGCTATTATCTATTAAGTTTACTCATATCATTTGTAGTAATCTAAAAACAAAATTATGTTGTCTCTTATAAGAATATGCTGGTTATTCCATTTTCTACTCATATGATTCTCTTTTTCGACTTTTATTCAGCCTCCTCTCTGGGAAAGGTATCAGCAAAAACTGAAGGAGTGGGAACGTACAGTTGCAAGACCCTTCTCTGATGGGAGTATCGCACCTGAGAAACCTCCCATGTTAGCTTTCTGCTTGAAACCTCGGGGCTTAGAGCTTCCTAACAAATTTTCAAAACAGCGGTCGCAGAGGAAACTTCCAATTTCTGTGTCTGGGAATCAAGATTACCTTCATGGTTAGCTTTCTGTATCTTAAATGTTCATTCCACTGAAAATCAATTTGATTTCTAATGTCAATATGCCTGCCTTATGTGAAACTCATAATTTCAGGGAGGATGTCAAATGGACATGCTTTTATAGATGAGAAAACGTTGCATGCCAGCAATGTACATCATTCTTCTGATGTTTCGCCATCTCTCCTCGCTTCGACAAGAGTATTATCGCTACGAGATGCAAATTTTTTGTTGAACAGCGAATGGAAAGGTACCCAAATCTTTATACCTTTAATTCTAAATGATACCAAAAGCTAAAAATGAAAATTAACTGTGAGTTGCAGGCCCGCCCGAATTTTCCGTTTCCAAGAACTACTATTCTGGAGGAACAGCCAAGCCGCAGAAAAGTTCCGATGTTCATGAGTTTCATGTACGCGATGCATCAGGTGTGGCTACTCATGCCCGCACCCTCGCTAAGCTCAAGAAACAAAAGGCTCATAGATTATTCTGTAAAGCTGATCTAGCCATTCACAGAGCAGTGATTGCTTTAATGGCTGCTGGGGCTATCAGGGATTCTGTAGAGAATATTGATGAGATCCATTAGAATGTTTGTCACTGACAGCCAAAAATCCGGACCTTACAATTACTGGAGTCCGAATGTAGATTGAGCGGCTGAGATGATCCGGTTTTTCACCATATTTCGGGTACATGATGCTCTTGTGAATTATCTGATCCGATCTGATTTTTTTCATGCATTTTGTTAATGTGAGAGTTGGGGGTTTGGGCGATGATTGTAAATAGTTTTGTCAAGTTTGGTGGTAAGAATGAGTGCATGCATTTTTAGGCATAGTTTTTAGCAAATGATATTGTTGAATGTTTGTGTAGCCAAGCCTTCACCNATTTAGCAAAATGACATATACTATTGATTAATCAAATGGTGCAAAGTAAGCTAACATATGCCTATGCGAATTATAGCAAAAGCTTCGAACCTCTCTATGGCCTTTTCATACAATCCTTCATTCTCCCCATCAAAAGAAAGAAAATTTGCCTTGTCTTGTTCAACAGTTAGAGACTTTGGGAATTCATGAGAGGCATCAAAAGCCACATAATGGTTGTCCTTAACATCAAGTGTTGATGAGTAAGTGACACCACTAGCATCCAAATTCTCACCTTCTGAATCGGTTTCTGTGTCATCTTCACGATATCGTTTCACAGCAACTTTTGATTCCGAGTTGGCTTTAGAATCATCTAATCCATGCACTTTTAAAAATGCAACCTCAGAAGCTCGATGCAGGTTAGTTTGCATTTGAATCCAGCGATTCAAGGTAGGAAACCTGTTTACAAAATGGAGAAGAGTATGTAACCAACTATAAATATAATAAATAATATCTACCAAATTATCCTTTTGAAAGAGACCTCTCGGACTGATCCAGAGCAAATTCGTAGAAAGATCTACTGACATCAGTTGTTGGAAAAACACCATCATGTAAGGAGCAAGAGATGGATGGATCACTGCCACAGTGTAACATGGTACTTCCAAACAGACAAGCCAGGATAGCCCTAACAGCAGATAGCTTCACAAGATGCTTAACTACATCCAACTTCAGAGGGTACAAAGGAACTCCAGGAAATGCAGAAGAACGAGTGTAAAACTTTGGTTTCACTTCTTTGAAAGATGGCGAGGCAGCCTTTCCTTCAGCATAAGTATTGGGAAAAGTAGGAATGACTGGAATAGAAGCCCAACCATGACCAGATCTAGGAGGGTAAACAGGAGGTACGCATGCTGAAATTATTTCATGAACAAAATCGGAGTTCATTATCTCTGCTGCCTTCCCTGCCGCATCAGTACTCCCTCTTTCAAATAATAGACGAGTTAAAAGCTGCATGATGAGAAAAAAACAATATACTTCAGGTTCAAGCAGTTACTGCTCATCTATAAAAGTGTGTACTACCTTGCTGCTCCAAAGAGTAAAATAATGAACACAATTGTCTATATTTGAATAAATTCTCATACACAGGCACTTTAACATTTGCAGCACTAGCTCATGCGAACATTTACTTGTATGACTTTAAAGAAAGACACAGTTAAGCTTATTTAGTGCAGGCATCAATTTTATTGGCAACTGATAAAATAGAGCCCAGGCTTTCAAAGAAATAATAGATAAAATGAATTTTCTGAATTTTTTTTCTTCTCTCCTCTAATTTAGTGAAACCCTCACTTGGAATTTTGCTTTGCAACTTCGATACTTGATGATCCCAGAATTACATCAATATCTATAGACAATATCGGCCACGAGCAGTTTTCATCCAAGCTTGCTCACTAGCTTTGTGACTAAAACATTAATAGGAGTAGATCCCTCAAACCCCCATTTCTAGGCAATATAAATATTCGCTACAAGTGTTGGTGCCATATGTGCAAGTCCGTGGATCACATAATGAAATGAAGACATGATGTACACAAACGATTTTTCATTATTTACTTATTCAAAATTTCCATTACCTATTCATATTCTTATAATTACTTGGGGGGACAAAATTTATACTATTTTGTACATTATACTTTCAAAAAAAGTAATTCCTACATGTAATCACCAAAGAGAAATAGGGACACATTTCATACAATTCCAAGAAAAATTAAAAGTGGGAAAAACCATGGTAGTTGAAGAAAGCTTACGTCTTTGGGATACTCGTAAACAAGAGAAAAATAATTGAAGTCATGAGTTGAATCCGTCCCATCAACAATATCCCCAATTGCAGCAATATGGAGAATGAACTGCGACAGGAATGTGGTGGTCTTGGAACCCACTGGAAGATAAAGATGCCTTTCTGTGTCTTTGGCAACGTGACTTGAAGAATCTGCATCACATTCCTCTGGAGTGACAGAAGACTGCTTTAAGGTTCTAAAACCTAACCCAAGTATTCCATTAACATCAGCTACGTGAATACTCCTTCCCTCAGAATATGAGCCACCCCTGACGGCAACATTAGCATAATTCCTCTCTGTTTCTCCATCAGCAATAGCTCTTGCCAAATTATGAAGCTTACCTGTTGAAACACGTAAATAATGAAATCCTAAACTAGAATTTCATGTCACCGTAAAAGGAAACGTTTTAGGAATTTGTGTGGAAAAAAAACTAACCACTAAGGAATTGTCGCTTTCCCATATAAGCATCTTCAATCATTTGATCAAGCATAACAAGGGCACGACCTCTGTTTCCATGATTGATTAATTTTTTTGAGGATATGGCAGTTTCACCCGATAATAGATCTGGAAGAGCTAGTGGCTGATCCTGAAGAAAAAATGCAAGAAAGAAAATTATTTTAATAGAAAATGAGGAAGGCAATGGCTGAATAACATGAGAATTAAAATATATTATGACAGAAGATGCACCAACGCACACAGGCTACTTCAAAAAGCAATACAAGAGCCTGAATCCACATGCTTACAGATGAGGGGGGGTCTCTAAATGGGTCTATCCATGGTAGAGTTAACTGCTAAACTTAGCATGGTGAATTTAGCATTTGCTATGCCTAGTAAGTAAGTTCATGCCTATGCTTTTGAAGACTTCCTTGAAGAATGCAAGTTGATCAAGGTTTGTAATTGGGATTGTAAGGTAAATGCAGGTTAAATGATAAGCAGTGTACAACTTCTTTTGATGATCTCAAATCACAGTTGAGAGCATTGCTTACCTGTTCCAGTAACTCAAAAAGTCGCCTAAGGACACGTTTAATTACAGATATCATAGCCATTTCATATACTTGATCCCAGTAACTTGAACCAATCTTCATAGCACCGCCAGGATATATCTCAGAAAGCATAACTTGCGCCTACAAGTCAATCAGTAATTTCAAAATCTCACATCCCAAATAGATACATGTGAATATCTACTAAATCAATACATAACCTAAGCCAAGCTTGTGTTCTAAAGATGACCTACAATACCTTATTTTATTAGATGTAATGGGAACAAGGAAACGTTAACCAATAAAAGCTTCACCAACAATTGAAAGAAATATAACACCCACAAGCTAGAATTGCAGACCTAGTACAAAATATAAGGGCAGTAGTTTGAAACACGAGGCATTGCATTGGAAACATCTTCACTTGAAGTTAGCACCCATTCCTGTAGGGATAATGGAGCTATAATACCTTAAAACCCTACGACACCATGGGCAAGAAAAGAATACAGCAGATAAAATTTCGATAAAAAAACAAACAAAACCCTAAGACAGCATTGCATAAATGAATGCTAGCATGAATCTATATGGCTCGTAGATGTATCAGTTTTTTAAAATAGCTCTTTTTAAAATTTCAGTTCAACGAAAAAGGATAGCCATTTTACTTGATTAAGAAGAGTTGATGATACATTAGTTGACTTTGAACATGCAACAGCTACATCGATGCATAGAAGGATCTGCAGGGCAAGATTGTTGTCATGTCAACCACATCATTAACAATAAGTACATACTTATAATGCTTCAAAGCGCGAAGGACCATGGATGAAACTTACAGCTGCCAAAGGACCCAACTGCATCCGCAATGACATGAAATCTAAATTTTGAACAGAAGAACCATCAGCTGTGTGGGTGCGCACATCCTCCACCTATACAATAGCATAACCAAAATTCTTAGACAAACCTCACTAGATTTTGTTTGATTTTTGTCATAAAATTAGAACAGAACTAAACATTCACCATTACTTGAATAAAAAATCCAAAACACACAAGATTACAACATTGATGCCAAAAAATACTCAACATAAGAGTAGTTTGGATCATACAGAAGCATTTCGAAAGGCACCATCCACCCATTCAGTCAATTCCAGCATGGCTTTATCTTCTTGGGACAATGAAAAACGTGAAATGGTTTCCTCCCCAATGTCATACTTTGCACTCTGCATGCATCTGAAATAAGAAAATAAAATTAAGAAACTAACTTCATGTATGCATCATGAAAATGCTATGAACCCATCAAAATACTGGAGGAAAAACTACACACATAAATTTAAACCCTACTGGTGATACATTGTTTTCACGGAATAGTGGATATTGTAAGACCCCTCGGGGGTGCCTAGGCATCTTAGGCGAATCCAAGCATCGGATATATACAGGGAACCATCATATGTTAAGTATAATCATTTGCATCACTCGCACCGGCCATTTTCCCTAGCAAAGTGTCAAGGATCCCAGTAGAACCAAAAAATTCAACGTGCTCACTTGGAGTAGAGGCATGATGGTGGCCCACTGGGAAGTTTATGGCTAAGGAAAAATTAAAGCCGTGGGGAGTAGGTCCAAAGTGGACAATATCGTTCAAGTGAGAACGGGTTGTTACAAGATATACCATTGAATGTGTTTGAAGGGAACTGGTTCTAATACAATAATGAAAAGTCAAACTCATTTAAAAGGTCTAGGCAATATAATGCCATCTCCAATCTTTACATGTTACTCTAAAAGAAACCTTAAAGCAAATACCAGGAGAATGGCTCATTCAACCATTCCTAAGTTTTGTACACTGTTTTCAGAATAACTTTTTGTTATTCTCAGAAGTTCTAATAAAACAAAAAATCTGTTAAAAAAACTAATGACCACAAGGAAACAAATTCTGAAGAAAAGATTGATGCAAGGGGGAAACAAATTAAACCAATATGATTGCAAAACAAGCACATGGATCAACTTACAGATTAAGCAGTTTGGAAGGGGCAGCACGAAGTACAATCAGAGCTTCTTTCCACCTCCATTGGCGCTCAGGTAATGGAAAGAGCCGTTGTAAAACTGTCAGGCGCCATTCCCAGTCTTCAATGAAACTCCTTGCTTTAAATATTCTCCATTCTATGGCTTGTTTACTCCCATCTGATAATTGGTTGTCTAAGGAGCTGTCAGTATATGTCAACGATAATGGCAGTTGTTCCTTCAAAATCTGAAGTACTTCGCCAATAAAAGAGACTACCATCTCATTTGAATGCAATGGGAGATCGTATTGTGCATCATCATGAGTATCACTTGATTTTGAAGATAATCCAGTTGAATCATACGGAGAAAAATCAACAAGTATATTGTTCATGTACAGAAGAGAGATTATAATGTTCACCATATATATCTGCATTGCATAAAAAAGAAGCAAATCAAAAGTAATAAAGCGGACTTGTATCTCAAAAGAATTAAACCTGACTATAAAATTTTTATAACAGATTTTTTTGTTTTATTAAAATTCCTGAGAATAACCAACAAGAATCTTGTGATGCACAGATATAACCTGACTACAAGATACAATAAACAGGAACAGAAATGAATTCCTGTGATGCTACCTATACATATTAATGAATGAAACTTTTTCAGTGAGAAAAAATGGGAAATTAAGCAGGAATCTTTTGTACTCCTATTATAACTGAGAAGAAAACCCGAAGTATATAAATGGCTAATATAAACTAGGATGGCAAGACGTCAATTAAAAAAGGAAAAATAATATTAAATCATCAAAGGTACAGAAGATCAAAACATGTTTGTGAATATGCTTCTACAAAAAATCCAGGGGTCAATAGTAACTAGAACTAACACGATTATTTCCTCTATCACAATTTTTATTTTCTCAATACTGCACAAAGAAAGAGAAATTTAGTACTCAAGATTGGATTTGGGGACAGGGTGGTGACAAGTCAATCTACTATGTTTAGAACATCAACTTTTAAAAATTCAATGAACTTGCCAAAAAATTGAAGACAAATATGAAAATCATCTGATAAATATTCTATGATGATCGTAAGAATTCAGCAAACCTTGCGAGCAGTGTTCTTGATTGCGTTCAAATGATTTCTCAGCTCTTTCACATAACTCTTTATTATCTCACATCCTGTTCCATCAACAGTGTTATTTTCCATGGCTCCAAGTGCAAGAACAATGTAATCAAGAGCATATCTCATGTGTAAAAGCTCAGTATCTTGCATCCTGACAAAAGATTCAACGCAGAGCGTTCAGATGCTAAGCAATAACAACAAAAATTGATCATTAAGCTAGGTGGAACTGGCTCTATGTGAGAATGAATCTCTACTAACTTCATAGGGGAATTAGCTGAGAACCCAATTAAGCTCAGGTGCAATGAAATTCAACCCCACAACAGATACCATAAGTAGCATGAACTCAGAGGCACACCTCTTCTGTGTAGCTGGTGCAGAAGTAATAGGTTGCATGCTAAGTAGTTCAATTGCATCTTGATATTTTATATGGGGAACTAGATCAAAAGTTACCTAAAAACATACAATGTCGTTACTATAGAACAGAAGAAAAAAATCACTAATGTATTAGCATTTAATCTAAATGCCATAAATGACCAAAACCAACATGGAATATACGAATAAAAAGCATAGCACCCGCACCCGAAGAGGACTCTGGACTGATAATCTCTCCAGCACAAAGTTCTCTACAAAAGGATCAAACTCAGTTTCCATGCTCCCATATTCCGTAAACGCTTTTCCAGATAAAAGCAAGGAGTATTTGGGACTCCAAAATTGACCAGAAGTGTTACAGGCAATGAAAGAAGCAACATCAAGACGATAGGATAAAGTGTCACAAAGGTGCTCAACACAGGACTCCTGAGAAATAATGGAAGTGTTAAAACAATACTTACATTCCATATAGGAAACTCCCACATACCATATAAACAGTAACTCTGCACATCAAAATGCGTGAATAGAAAATCATATTATTTGCAGAATGCTAAAGGATTTACCTCATGTGAATTATTCTCAAGCGAAGAAGATTCTTCCAAGCGAAGAGCTGGATACTTATTGATCCACAAAGACTTCATCAATTTTCTTCTCAGTGTAGTTTTTCCGACCAAAAGGTCCCAACCCAAGGCTGCAACTAGGGGTTGAAGCGGGGGAAATAGCATGAGAACCTGCAGTACATTGGAAAAGTTTAGCCTTTTTATTACTTACCTTCAACTAGAACCAGGATCCAACATATCATAAAAGTAAGGAGACTCTCTTCCAAACAGAAGCTTCAAATAATAAAAAGTGGATTTAAACCACGGAAAATGGAAACCCGTTATTAGATCCTGTGAAGTATGAAATGCTCACAATTCACAGATGTGAATGCTTGAAGAATAAATCACTAATAAATTCAAGCAAAACTGACAATATTAATGAAACAACAGTCTCTTTTTCCATGAAGTTTATAAAGAAAACAGAAACATTGCGAGGAAAAAAAAACTGGTATGGAAATTCGCAAACCCAGGAGGCATCTTGAATCATCTCTTTTTGCACAAGAGACAATGAAGTATCAACAACGAACTCAAAGACATGCAACCCCCGAACTCGAGCATAATGGTGCATGTCTCTTTTGCAAGATGCTGCTAACTTTTTTAAATATAACTGTGCATCGACTGGAATCATCTCAGGTGCAAATTCAGCTAAAGATCTAAGCAGTCGCCAAAGGGGGAGAGGAATTTGGTTGCAAGTATCATGGGCATCAACTTCTTCAAGGAATAAGTCATCTTGAATGAGCTGTGAGACCAATTACATCAACAAAAATCACATTAAAAGCAAGATAAGATTTAAGGCATCTGGAGTTCATGCCACAGCAGATTCATGAACTAGACCACAACCAACCATGACAGACAGGTCCTAATCAACACCAACACACCAACATTTGCATATAAAAATTACTGCATCAAAAGTTACAAATGCAGCGACTGAAGGTAGTGCTGATGAAGCTTAATATGCAAAGCAATGCAAACTATTAAAAATAGAGATAAGTATCGATGTATAGAAGCACTAAGATACCTTATTGACAACCTTTCAACCAACATTATACATCATATAAGAAAAACCAAGCATTTTAAACATAGATTGCACATCAAAATACACTTCCCAAACATATGCCAGCGAACAGAGTATGATCATGCATATAACAAAAATATAACCATTCAAACAAACCTGAAGAATCTGAACTACGCGAATACAATGAGATGAAACTGCTTCTTTATAGAGAGAGAGCACTTTATTTTCTACACGAAGGGTGCCATCTTCACTACCATATGCTCTTGACAAAATCCTCTTCAAAATATCTTGCAAGATCATGCTATTCAAAAATAAATCGCATCACCACAGGTTCAAAGAGACAAAAAGAGGAAGGAAAGGGAAAAAAACTTGGATTTTTATTAGATCACAAACCTAATGGGTGTTGTCTCATGCAGGACCCAAATATAAGGCATCGGTGAAAGTGTTAATTATAAGTACTTTTTCAATAGTTCAAAGTGAATTGCAGATAAATATAGATTTTAAATAATTCTGAAATTCTCATTGGACATTCAACCCCTAAAATCCACAAGCTGAACCATTGACATAACTAGCATATAAGGCTAGGGTGAATAGTATGCACAAGAAAAATAGCATAGAAACCTGAGGTTAAAGTATGCACAATGAAATGTTTTTATCCTTACTTCGTACCCTACTTATCTATACACTCTTATGGACTTAGCCGTTTTACAAAGACTATAGTAGTTGTTTCTTCACCTTTTCTTTAAGCAAACTTGCTTAAAGTATTAAGCATATCCAATGAACAAGGTGTAAGATACCACATAATCTAATCCTAAAACATTCACCTATTCAGTTTTTTACACAATTATCTCATTCCGGAATAAAATAAAATAAATAATCAACATAAATATAAGCAAACTGTACAACAACATTCTGTGCTAACGAAAAAAGTTATTCCATCCGTATTCATCTTTGTTCATTTCATCCATAAAAAGTGAACAAAGATGAATACCATGAATTCAAGTATGATTGCAAAATAACACATGTAGCAACTCAAGCACTCTCATAGACTTTCCATTTGTTATAAGGTACAAAAACTCAAGATTAGATGGCTGTACCGATACTCCACTTCTTCAAGACCACAGTTCAAATCTAGAAACCTCACATGTTCAATGGCACCAACCTCATCACCTTTATCCAAGGAGGACCGCATGGCATCCAAGTGAGCCACTTGAACACATTTCAGGATCAATTTCAGCAATTTAAGCAATTTCTCCTCCTGATGTCTTACTTCGACATCCTCTCTGAGAGTGATTGCCAAACCTGATTCCTCATTCTCAACTTGAGGCAACTGTTCTTTTATGTTCAAGCACAATGCATCAAAATCATCAGGATTCTCAATAATAATCCCCCTCAATTTCATTAGTTCTCCCTCATCTAAACTACTCGGATCCCACTCTGAATCTTGCTCCACATCAATCAAATCAGACCTTAACCGGATCAATCCCAAATCATAAACTTTTTCCAAAACTCTCAGTACTTCCCTATTGAAACCTTCCACGCCAAGCATCTCATCTCCTTTCATTTTTACACCACCATTAGCTTTCTCCAAAACTCTAGAATTGACAATATGTACACACAACAGAAACTCAGCCCGCAATTTCAGCATGTTTGGGTCAAATGACCAGCAAGATGAAATTGGGTCAGGGAAATGAAGAAGCTCATGTGTGCACATGAAAGTAAGTAGGGCGGGAGAAGGACATGAATCAGACCATAGAATGGATTCAGGAAAACCCACTCGCCCACCCTTTGAAATTATCGTTTGCAGAATAGTTCTGGCAATTTCAGGGTTTCTTGCCCTGAGGCTGCAAATCATTGCCCGAAACGGTTCAAATTGACCCAATAACAAGTGGTTTGCTGCGACTCGAGAGAGGAACTCCGTTTCTTTATCTTCCATTGATGATGAAGATTCAATAGAAACACGCTTGAAAATATCAACTGTTCGTTCAAGGCATTGAAAGAACTGATACAGCGTACGGAATCAGACCATCGAAGGTATCATCAATGAAATTATATGCTCGACGCTTATTTATACCGCTCGACTTTCAACCGGCCTTCCACCCGTCGTAGGAGAGGACGCTGTTATTTCTTTTTCTTGATGTAGAAGAAAGGTGTTACTGTTAAAGAATAAATTGTTTATTTCGTATTATATTTAATATTAGTGAATATAACCTGACACTGCTGCGTCGTGTGAGTATTCGAGCATTTTAGTGAATAGAAACGCGGCCGCATACACATAAACGCGGCCGCGTTTTATTGAATATTAAAAAAATGTTTTAAAATCCTTCCCACTTCTATAAATACTCCCCCTCATTCCAATATTTCCCACACCATTTTCCTTCTCTCATCTCTATTATCTAAAAGTATAATTTAGGTTTTTAATATTTTTAATTTTTGTTTTTATTTTAGTAGTGTAATATGTTTATAAATTTTTTGTTTAAATTTTTGCTTTTATTTTAAATATTGTTTAGTATGTTTAAAATATTTAAATTAAAGTTTATTTAAATTTTCGTATTTAATTTAAACATTTTTGTTTTTAAAGTAAGTACTAGTTTAATATGTTTATAATATTTAGTTTACATTTTTGTTTTTAATTTAAGTACTAGTTTAATATGTTTAGAATATTTAGATTAATATTTAGTTTACATTTTTGTTTTTAATTTAAGTACTAGTTTAATATGTTTAGAATATTTAGATTAATGTTCACTTTAAATTTTTATTTTTAATTTAATACTAGTTTAATATATTTAGAATATTTAGATTAATGTTTAGTTTAAATTTTTATTTTAAATTTAATACTAGTTTAATATGTTTAGAGTATTTATATTAATGTTTAGTTTAAAATTTTGTTTTAAATTTAAGTACTGGTTTAATATGTTTAGAATATAGTTGAAGTGTTTGTTTTTTATTGAAAATGTTGTTTAATATGTTTAAAATCTTTAGATTAATATTTATTTTAAATTTGTGTTTTTAATTTAAATTGTTTTTAAATAGGTTTAGAATATTTAGTTTAATGTTTAGGTTAAGTAATATTTAGTTTAAGTTAAATTTTTGTACAATATTTAGTTTAGTATTTAAATTAAATATTTAGTTTAAGCATTTGTTTTGATTGAAAATGTTGTTTAATATGTTTAGAATATTTAGATTATTGTTTAGTATATAATTTAAGTACTAGTTTGATATGTTTAAAATATTTAGTTTAAGCATTTGTTTTTATTGAAAATGTTGTTTAATATGTTTATTATATTTAGTTTATGATTTAATTTAATGTTTAGATGTTTAGTTTAAATATTTGTACTTCAATTAAATTGTTGTTTAATATTTTTTACCCAAATATGGATCGTCGTCGTCGTTCTCGTACACCGGAATCTGACATATTATTGTATCGTCAAGAACATCATATTAGTAGCGATATTATGCGAGGTGAACTAGGTATCGTAATACAATTCAAACACGAAAAGTATTACCTGAAACAATTAAGTAAGTTAGATGACAGAGTGAACGGACACTTGATTGAGTGGGGGTTCTATTGTGTTCATAAGACCATCAGAATGAAATTAGATCCTCATATCTTAATTGCACTTGTCGAGCGTTGGAAACCAGAAACGCGTACCTTCTTTCTACCGTCTGATGCAGCTATCGTTACCATGCATTGTGGCTCCACGCAACCGAAGTATATAAACGGTCTGATGTACATCCATAACGCGGTAGTGACCTCGTCAGGGTAACGGTAGCCTCACCAGACTGTAGAAAGAATATATGCGTTTCTGGTCTCCAACGCTCGACAAGTGTAGTCAAGATATGAAGATCTAATTTCATTCTGATGGTCTTATGAATACCGTAGAACTCCCACTCAATCAAATGTCATTTCACTTTGTTATCTAGCTTACTTAATTGTTTCAGGTAATACTCTCCGTGTTTAAATTGTATTACGATACCTAGTTCACCTCGCATAATATCGCTATTAATATGATGTTCTTAACGATACAATAATGTGTCATATTCCGGTGTACGAGAACAACGACGACGATCCATATTTGGGTAAAAAATATTAAACAACAATTTAATTGAAGTACAAATATTTAAACTAAACATCTAAACATTAAATTAAATCATAAACTAAATATAATAAACATATTAAACAACATTTTCAATAAAAAAACAAATGCTTAAACTAAATATTTTAAACATATCAAACTAGTACTTAAATTATATACTAAACATTAATCTAAATATCCTAAACATATTAAACAACATTTTCAATCAAAACAAATGCTTAAACTAAATATTTAATTTAAATCCTAAACTAAATATTGTACAAAAATTTAAGTTAAAGTAAATATTACTTAACCTAAACTAAATTATATACTAAACATTAATCTAAATATTCTAAACATACTAAACAACATTTTCAATCAAAACAAATGCTTAAACTAAATATTTAATTTAAATCCTAAACTAAATATTGTACAAAAATTTAACTTAAAGTAAATATTACTTAACCTAAACATTAAATATTCTAAACATATTTAAACAACAATTTAAATTAAAAACACAAATTTAAAATAAACATTAATCTGAACATATTAAACAACATTTTCAATCAAAAACAAATACTTCAAAAAAATATTCTACATATTAAACTAGTACTTAAATTTAAAACAAAATTTTAAACTAAACATTAATCTAAATATTCTAAACATATTAAACTAGTACTTAATTTAAAAACAAAAATTAAAGACAAAAATGTAAACTAAACATTATTCTAAATATATTAAACTAGTACTTAAATTAAAAACTAAAATGTAAACATTATTCTAAACATATTAAACTAGTACTTAAATTAAAAACAAAAATTTAAACTAAACATGTTAAACAAGTACTTAAATTTAAAACAAAAATTTAAACTAAACATTAATTTAAATATTCTAAACATGCTAAAAAATAATTAAAATTAAAACAAATATTTAAACTAAATATTTAACAAAATATTTTAAACATATTAAACTACAAAAAATTAAAATAAATTAAAAAAATTAAAAACCTAAATCATACCTTTAGGTAATGGAGATGAGAGGAGAAATATGGTGTAAGAAATATTGGAATGAGCGGTATTCATAGGAGTGGATGAGTATTTAAAAATATTTTTTCATAAAACATGGTCACGCTATTTCACCCTAAAAAATAATGGGTTTTATACCTTAAAACAACGAAAAAGCCCGAGGATTCTGACTCATAACATAGAATGAGTTTTATACTTTTATTTCATATTAAATATTTAATTTATTTGAAAAAAATAATATAAATAAGTCAAAAAACTAGTGGCCACTAATAGACAGTACATTTACCCATTTGTTCAATTAATTGTTTTTTCGGGGCATGACATGTGTCCTATCTGAGTCCTGGCTATCATTGGTGCATCCGGCTATCATTGAATATAACACAGTTTTTTAAAAAATTAACATAAATATAAAATGGATATTAAGTATCAAAATGATATTTAAATTTTTCAAATAAAAAATGGTACTTCACATTAAATATAATATTCATCATTCGTGTATGAGATTGTATAAAATTAAGTTGTATAGGTATCAACAATAGCACAATAGTGTATTTTGTATATTTGTATTTTAAAAATATATTTTTCATAGGTACTAAATAAATGAAATACCATTTCAATTCAAAAAAAATATTATATCATCTCCTTTAAACATTGGGTCTTTGATATCCTCGTTTCGATGTGTTTCTAGAAGTTTCTACCTATGTTCTAAAACCTAACAATATGAGGTGAATCGTGTTTTCAATATTTCGGTTTATATCGATTCGAATCGGCTTGAACTTTTTTTGTGTTTTTAAATATTTGAAATGTGTGGATTATATTTTAATTTATTTTTTTTTCAAATGTTTATTTAATAAGGACGAAGTAATAATCAATCAATTTAAATGAAAAGTATTAAATAAGATATCTCTAAAATAAAAAGTATAGTCAGGATGGCCGAGTGGTCTAAGGCGCCAGACTCAAGTTCTGGTCTTCGTGAGAAGGCGTGGGTTCAAATCCCACTTCTGACATTTTTTCATTCACTCCTAAAACTCCATTTAATTTAGTAGTATTTTCTCCATATCTCTTCAATAGTTAGAGTTGTAATCTAATTTTACCAACATGATGACATATTCGAAAATAATAGTCTAATATTAAAATTCGCTTTCATTTTAAGTAGTATATTATCCATTTTTTACATTGTTTTTTTTTAATTCTAATATATAATTTGTTTTATATTTAATATTTAAAATTTTTACGAGTGACGACAGTTTATACTCTTATTCAATAAAAGTATAAGTTGTTTTTCATTTATATTTAATATTTATTTATGAAGATTTCACGCAACGCATGATATCTTAATGTTGGGATTCGAACAATAGCATATTGATATAAATGAACCGGGAATATAACACAAATAAGTATAACAAAGATACATTTTCTTGTACGATCTTAATGTGACTATAAATCACGAGGTTAACAACAAAGTTAAAAGTCTCGTTATACCGAAAGATGAAAAAAAGGTCAAGTTTACAAATTATTCAACACTTTCATTGTTTTGTAATGATTCAAAGACAAATAAGTATGTGTGTGCGTGGATCGGGTAACCGATCCGATCATCATTTTTTTGAATGATGATCTGAAACTGATCCGCAATAGTGGATCGGTTTGCAAATCGATTTGCTGATACCCTAATATTTATTTTTTAATTATAATTGATTATAAGAAATTACCACTAATCATCAAAAAAAGTTACTTATTTGCAAAATATACAAATTATAAAACAACAAAAAACGATGTTCAGAATTTTCAAACATGCATAAAGTAAAACTTGAATTCAATACAAGAATTGAATTAAAACAAATGCTTGTAAACAATGAATTACTTTTTTTCTTCTAAATGCAGGAATTGCAAAAAAATAAACATAATTCATTTAGATATTCGTAATCACAACCTATAAAAATAAAAAATTGTAAAATTAATTAAATTTTAAATGATAATATAAATTATCCAAAGAATTATCTACTTACTAGAAACATATGAATTTCAATAATTAATCTTCGATGTTAATTACTTGATTTTTTTCTATATCAGTTATTTCTGCAAAATAAGAATAAAATATAAAAACATAATATTAATGAAATAAACAAATATTGCACTTATTGATATATATATTTGGAAACATATATATATAAGCATTCATCAACACAAAATAGTAAAGAAAGAAATTTATAAACAACTAATAAATATATCAATAAAATAATGAAAGATACTTAATTGTGTAATGATTTTAAAAAGATATTTAGTTTGGTAATTTGGAACTTGAATAGTGTGTATTTTAGAAATTCGGCTTTTTCGGTGAAATAATGCTTAAAAAAAAGGGGGTATTTTTTTTAGTGTCGTACGCATATACGTATCGCGGCCGCGTGTCGTGGTGTCGGACGCGTTTCATACGAGACGTGGCCGCGATTCGTTTTTTATTTTTATTTTTAAAATATTAAATTAAAAAATTAAAATCTTTCCTATAAATACCCTTACATCCATCCAATTTTTTCCACATCTCTTCAATATTTTTCACTTTATTCTCTCTTCTTTAAAATTGTTAAAGGTATAATTTATTTTTGTATTATTTATAAATTTTAGTTGTGTAGTATTTGAATTGTTCTTTAGAAATATTTTGTTTAGTAATTTAATGTTTATATGATATTTAGTTGTTAATATTATATATGTTGTTTAGGAATTTAATATTTATATGATATTTAGTTGTTAATATTATATATGTTGTTTAGGAATTTAATATTTATATGATGTTTAGTTGTTAATAGACATATGTTGTTTAGGATTTTAATATTTATATGATGTTTAGTTGTTAATAGACATATGTTGTTTAGGATTTTAATATTTATATGATGTTTAGTTGTTAATATTGTTGTTTAATATGTTTAAAGATATGTTGTATGTGATTTTAATATTTCTATGATGTTTGGTTGTTAATAAAATATTTTGTTTAGGAATTTAATATTTATATGATGTTTAGTTATTAATATTGTTGTTTAATATGTTTAGAGATATGTTGTTTAGGAATTTAATATTTATATGATGTTAGTTGTTAATATTGTTGTTTAATATGTTTAGAGATATGTTGTATGTGATTTTAATATTTCTATGATGTTTGGTTGTTAATAAACATATTTTGTTTAGGAATTTAAGATTTATATGATGTTTAGTTGTTAATATTGTTGTTTAATATGTTTAGAGATATGTTGTTTAGGAATTTAATATTTATATGATGTTAGTTGTTAATATTGTTGTTTAATATGTTTAGAGATATGTTGTTTATGATTTTAATATTTACGCAGATATGGATCGTCGTCGTCGTGCTCGTGTACCTGCAGCATCGTCATTATTGTATCGCCAGGAACAACATATTAGCGCGGATATTATGCAAGGTGAACCAGGTACCTTGGCCCAATTCAAGCACGAAGAGTATTACATGAACAACATGGGCGATGTAGATGATAGAGTTATCGGGATGTTGATTGAGTGGGGATTCTATAGTGTACTTAAGACCGTACGCCTGAAATTAGATACTCACCTTATGACTGCACTTGTTGAGCGCTGGAGGCCAGAAACACATACATTTTTTCTACCGTCTGGTGAGGCTACCATTACACTTGAGGATGTGTCGATGATTTGGGGGTTACCTATTAGGGGTGCTTGTATTACCGGTATACGAACCAGTAGAAGTGATCATGATTGGATTCACTTCTGCACACAGACTTTCGGTTGGTCTCCTAGTACCAAAGTATTTGCTTAGCCGTATTTCAAAATAAAACAATTGAGAGAGTTTGTTATTGCTCGGGTGACTGCGGATTTAGAATCCGATGAGGAGGTCATTCAGCTAGCCCGTGCTATATCTCTGTTACTCGTAGTAACTGTTATGTTACCTAATACTAACGGTAATCGGGCTAAGTTATCATTGATGGATCTTTTTGGTGACGTTAATGAGTTCACTTATTTAAGTTGGGGGTCCGCTGTACTCGCAAACTTGTATCGCGAGTTATGCAGAGGGGCGTTGGGCGGAGTGACGCTGGGTGGAGCCTTTCGGCTTGTTTAAGTAATTTTTTAAAAATCACATTTTCATTCGTCTCCTAAATGAAATTTAATGGCTTCACAAATGTAGATTTGGGCATGGTCTCGTATACCATCGATTACCCCTACGTTTAGGAGACGATTTAACCGTCATCGTTTTGACGCTCGATGTTTTCGGTTTATTGGCTAGAGGTACAATACGTGTAACATTTTTGTTAACTTTTAACTAAACGTTCATTTATCGTGTCCATTTCATTTGTTGCATGGTTTTCGGTGGTAATTTGGACCACCACGATACTGGGAACAACTCGATACGGTTATGTAGAGAGTCGCTAGATCTCCTAGGCCGTAGAGAGGTACCGTGTTTTTTTAATATTATTGTTTTATGTTTGTTAATCGTTGTTTTGTAGTTTATATGGAGACCGTATGGACATGCGGACTACGACCAAGTCGACGAGGTAACCACCATGTTGTGGATGTACACGTGACCACTTATATACTTAGGTCGCGTGGAACCACACCACCCAGATCGTGTATCTCGCCAGATGGGCTCCCTCTTTGGATTCCCCGTGCACCAGAACCTGCAGATGTATTTCACCGTTTGCATTCGTTCGTGAGTGAGCGATGGCAAAATTGGTGTACAATTCACGCACATTGGATCTCTATGTGGGAGAACTTCGAAGACCACTTGTGCGGTGAATTAGAAGGGGTCAACGAAGTTACATACTTTGCGTGGTACACGTCACACGGGGTGATGCATATAGCGGTCAGGTCGGATGAAACGAACAGGTGGAGAGGGGGGTTCGCTGAGCCAATGACTCACGTGGTAAACGTCACAATGTTATTTCTTTTTGTAAGTAATTTACATACTAATTTGTTTGTATATTTAGGTGAATGAAGTGGGCGACATAGCTGAGCATAGTATGCAGGGTAATGTGAAAGCATCACAAAGATTACGGGATGTGGGAGCGTTCACATATCCACAGGTGTACGGGCACTGGCCGTCACCGCACTACACATCTCCCGGTAGCGAATTTTCTCCTCCACCTCATAACAGTACGGGACAGACTTCGAACCCAACGCAGTCGTTCCCAACAGCTCCACAGTACCCTTCTACAGGGCAGAGTTCTTGGATGCCTCCGTATACCACACCGCAGAATGATCTCCGACCCGGTCCAAGTGAGCCACCACCAGTGCGTCGAGGTCGTCGTCCACGCAGAACATACAGAGAACATTCTAGTCAGCCAGAACCATATGATGATAATATAGACTTTGATTTGCTTGATTAAACATTTTCACATTTCATTATAACAATTTGTTAAAATTGTAACTTTATTTATACCTTTACAAGTATAAATTTTTCACAATTATAAATAAATGTTTAATTATCAAGATCCATGTCAGTTTGTATTCTTGTTGTTCGTCTTCGTCCAGCTCTTCTCTTTTTTGAATGGGAATGGTCATGCCATTGAATCCATCCAGGGTTAGTCCACGCGTACTCAGGCCGTAAAGAGTTTATGAGCGCATGCTCATACGTAGCTCTAAGAACATCAAGGGTCGAGTTGCGTATGAACATATTATCAGGTTCACAACGAATTCTTTTTGCAGCTCTAATCGCGTGTGAGCAAGGAACCCTGTAAGTGTGTCATTTCGAACATGTGCATATCTGTCTTTGCAGGTCAACAGTGTGTATGTATGAGACACTGCTTCTTCCGCTTTCCATCTCAATTTTGGCTACGAGCCGATCACTGTCCCACATTTTTATGGTGTGGTGGTAATCTTTTCTCTTTGTCCGACGGTAGAAGTTTTGTACTGCAGTCGTGAGCACATCTGCGTTCCTCACCATGCCAGCAATTTCACGTCTCCGCTCTATAAATGCTTGGTTCGCTTGATAGAAGATGGCCATCACAATCTTACAAATAGGTAGCCGACGAGCAGCCTTCAAAGCTCCATTAATCGCTTCTACCTGATTAGTAGTTAGCGTTCCATACCGCTTCCCCAAGTCGTGGATCAGCGTCCACTTCATTTTATCATTCGCGTCTAACCATTCCCATGCATCATGGTTTATATTCCGTATCTCCATCATGTCGTGTTGTCGTTTATACTCCTTAGACCGCGCTCCTGCTCTGTACGCAATTGTTTTTAACTCGGTGCTCTTGAATGCACTATATAAGTTGGAGCAAAAATGTCGAAGACACCATCGATGGTGTAAGTGTCCATTTTGGAAAGCTTCCAACTCATTCACTGCTTCCGAAATACCCGCAGTTCTATCGGAGATGACATATGTTTCGCGATCTCCAATTACATAACGATCGAGGTGTTCCAAAAACCATTTCCAAACTCTGCAACTTTCAGAATCTACCAAAGCGAATGCAACAGGGATTACATGACCTCCACCATCGCGTCCAATAGCCACAAGCAATTTATGGTTATACCTGCCAGGATAAATAATATTCCTTTAATTATTCCAACGAACACCTATGAGCATAACACTTAAATGGCCAAGTTACGCATACCTGGAGTACAAGTGGGTTCCATCAACAAAAAGAACCGGATCACAGAACTGATAAGCGTTTATGCTGGCTCTAAAAGACCAAAACACATAGTGAATCATGTAGTTTGGGGAGTCAAGCGTTGTCTCGTATAGGTTCCATCATTTATAGCAATCAACTCATGAAACAACGACGGCAATTTCTTCATCGAAGATTCCCATGAGCCGTAAACCATTTTGAAGCCATGCTGCAAAGCGTACCAAGTCTGCTCGTACTTTATTGACAACCTATAATTCACGCTAATATGTGTCCGCACCGTTTGCACTTTAATGTCTATGAGACAATATAAAAAAATCTTAGAAATGTTAAGTAAAACAATTAAAACCGATAAACCATTGTACTGTTATCATTCCTAATGAATGGCTTCATCTCATAAACAATAAAATTCCGAGACGGGTTCCTATGACCTTCCTCCAGTAGAACGTTGCCACATGTGTGCCCGTAGTCGTAAACAGAAATTTGCCAAACGCGGTCACGAGCCGCACAAATGGCTCGTAGATGAAACGGGCATGTGTTACCCACACATTTGATCACTCACTTCTGTGAAGTGCTTTCGATTACTCTATATTGCCACAGTATGCGGATATGAAAATGTGCAATGCAGTATTGCAAGTGGAACTTATCTTTGAACTTCATCCTGACAGCTAGATGAGGTTCGTCAACGTCGTACTTAGTGTAACGACGTTTAGATGTGGGTATATCATTTCCGCCCACGTCAAATGGCGTTGCTAAATGAATGAACTTCATGTCGATTTCCTCAGATGAGCATTGTAGTCGGCGAACTAAACCACTACCAGTATGCACATTTCTGTCTGGCTGTACATCATCATCGGGTTCAAGATTCTCTGTTTCAACTTCTTCTTCAACCACGATTTTCGGTTCTGGATCATCTTCTGAAATCTCATCGTTCTCCTCCAGCGGCACTATATAAAACATGCATTCATAATAAATATTACAAAATGCTTCTAATAATTAGGAAGTATTCTACCTTGCGAGGTTGAATGATTCTCATTGAAGAATGCATTATCGGTATTCCATAAGTTAAAACTACTTAAATTGTGAATGCTATTGTAGTCTGGGTAACTCCACCCAGCTTCAGGATTCTCACCGGATGATGTCGATAGTGTAGGAACGTTAAGATCAAAATTAGACCACGAATTATGATAGTGATCCATCAAAAAACAAATGATACCGTGAAAATGCAACTAAACCTTCGTGAGATCTATTCAGAATTGAAGTCGATTACTCTTGAAGTAGTGAATTTCGAAATACAAGATGTCCGGATTTAAATAGATCAAAATCCTACCATTCAAACGCGACCGCAATTCAAAGGAATTGCGGCCGCATTTACGAGACCCGGCCGCGTTTCGTATAAAATATTAAATAAAAAAATTAAAATTTTTAAATTTAAAAATTTTAAAAATAAAAATAAAAAAACGAATCGCGGCCGCGATTCGTATGAAACGCGTCCGACACCACGACACGCGACCGTAATATGTATCTGTGTACGACACTAAAAAAAATACTCTTTTTTTTTAAGCATTATTTTACNTTATCATTATCATTATGGATGCATGTGAGATGCCATGTATTTATTAAATCATGTTTATACTAAGGCGGTTGAAAGGATACTTGGAATTATGTACTCGTAGGAAAACTAGTTTTAGACATCTTAATAATTGGAGTTATTCGATAGAAAATATGATATATAATTCACATTAAAGAAAACTGGATTCACGAACAATTTATTGTTTTTCATTATTTATCAAGAAAAATCTAAAGAGTTTCATTTCTACTATCTAACTATAATACAAGAATGAGAAAATGACGATTTGTGTCCCAAAGTTTGGATAATTTGGTAATTTTGGTCCCCAAAGTTTCGAGTGGCAAAAACAGTCCCCAAAGTTTTGATGATTTGGCAATTTTGGTCCCCAAAGTTGCGTATTTTCGCAAAATACGTCCCCAAAGTTTGCGAATTTTGACAAAACCGGCCCCCAAATTAATTTTTGTCCGGGGACCTAATTTGCCACAAATTACAACTTTGGGGACCAATTATGCCACACGCACATAACTTTGGAGACTGATTTTGCCAAAATTCGCAAACTTTGGGGATCGGTTTTGCGTACATGAAACTTTGGTTGCTGGTTTTGCCAAAATTGAAAAGTTTGGGAACCAAAATTGCCAAAAATTTCAAACTTTGAGGACCAAAAATACCTTCCGCCCCACAAGAATTCTAGGAATAATAAATGCAAAATTCATTGAAAATGATGAAATTTTCATGTATTGTGGAAATAAACTAAGTAGAAAATAAAAATCATAATGAAACATAATTTTATTAATTTTCTCAAATTCGGATGTTATTGAAAGAAATTATCACAATAGTGGAATTAAAGATAATAAAATCATTATAAAAATGAAATTGTAAATAAATTACTATTAATAGTGTTACGGAAATCACAACAAGAAAGACATTATGTTATTTCTGAATATTATATGATTTTTTTACATTAGTATGATTTTGAAAGATAATTTGATGTTATGAACGAAGAGATGAGATCGATGACAAACAGTGAGATTTGAGATCTTGTCTATAATATCCAGTGAAATATAAAAGTGTTGGTTGTAGATGGACCTTCAAACTAAAATGTGATTTTAGTTGCAATATCGAAATATATAAGCTTGACTATAAAGAAACATTTTCTAAAATTTATAGAAAAGATCCTTTAAGATTTATTATGGCACTTAGATTTATTATGATTTGAAATTACATCAAACTTAATGTATATACACACAACCTAATTTTAGTTTTGCTATAAGTTATTTGGGTGTATATTTAAACAATCCATGAATGTCTCAATGTATAGTTAGTTGAGACATTCACAAGGAATAAACATCACATACTTAATGTACAAGAAATATGACTTTGTTGAGGTTATTGGTTACTCAAATTTAGGATTCACAAATAATGTATATATCAGTAAATCTGATTTGGGAATTTGATTACATACAAGACAAACACTACCCATTATCACATCAGTAAATCTCTTATATATCTACCCGTTATTAGAGATATGGGAAAACTCTGTTGTATAGTCATAGCAATTCCACCTCCTTTTGTTTCCAATATAGCTAAGCTCTATTATGAGATATTTTAATATTCCAATATGCCCTTCTCAAATTTAAATAATTCGAATTGAAATGAATTGAACTTTTACAATGGAGATAATCAGGATTTTGACTAAATTAGTTCAAATATCAATGTAAAAACAGTTGAACAATCATTTATGATGGTCCAAATTTGGTAAAATAAGTCAATCCAATGGACAAATGCTCTCATATTTCAAAAATTTAGTTGAGTTTTCCTCAATAAATCAAAGTTTATGAAGAAGAAAAAGAATAACATAATATGTATTTGAAATTAATAGCTTTTGATATTCTCGTCACAAATAGAGTGATCTAAGCTACATTTGCGAACATTTCACCCTCAATCTTTAAATCCTTCGCCTTGCATTAAACCAAAGCTCCACCTTTAACAAATTCAGTAAAGGCTAACGCTACCAAACCAAGCATAGCAAATCTTCCATTCCACAGTTCAGCATCTGAACTCATCAAGTTCCCTGATCGAGACTCCGTCGTCACCCCTTTAAACAACGGAATTACAGACGCTACAGTAAGCAAAGCGCTAGTCGCCAAGAACCAATTAACCCCACCGTTCTGTAGCTGCACGAACAAATCCTCTCCACTTGCTAATTCTGCACCTAACGCCGCCACAAACCCAATCATCGCAAGCCTCCCGTTAATCCTTTCAGGCCCTGGACCACTAAATGCCAAGATCTGAGAAAAGGACGGTGAAGCCTTCACCGGTTTTGGTGGCACCACCGTCTCCGGCTCCTCCGATCCCTGTAACGCCGTTGAAAAGTTAGAACCTTACGTAATTTATTCTAATTCTTACACAGAACTCGCCTCGGCCATGCTTCTAACGCGAAGAGTGACATTCTTGTATGGAATCAAGGCGTTGCTGGGAAGCTTAAGTGGGGTAGTTGGCCGTGAAAATCCGAGCATGCCACTGCAGATTGAAGCCATTTGTTTACTGGAATGCTGTTGCGCTATTACTATTTCTTCATGGGAAGATACGTGAGAGATTTAAAGAGTGAGTAGGGAATGCTAACAAGAAAAGGTATGGAGATTATGCGTCCACGTAGCTACGTTGTGACCCGCGTATCTGAAAAGGTTGGAAAAAATAGCCACGTCGCTCACTTGTTCTGTGGCTGGAAGCTTCTAGTACCTTCTCCTCGTTGGTCGGAATGGAAATTCCCACGTATTTCTTTAATAATGATCTACTTTCTTTTATTAGTATTGGGCTGGACCTTAATTTACTGAATATAAAAGCCCAATTAAATGATTTATAATCTAGATCCAATCATATAAAACAAAATGGGAGATATTTACTATTTATCATATATATTTTCAAATAAAATTATTTTAATTATTGTTATTTTATGCTATTGAAAAAATCATATTTAATTTTTTATGTGTTGAAAATAGATCATAGAACGTCAAATGCTGACGGAAAACATCTAAAACTGAAAATGAAAACATATTTTCTCTATTGTTGTTTTATGGACGTGAGAGTTGGGTTCTTTAAATGAAAACATGTTTTCTCAATGTTTTCATACCGATCCGAACGGATATGAGCGGTACGATCAGTACCAAATTTTATTTTATTTTTTAAAAAAATAATATTTAATTAGTTTTTTAAAGTCAGACATAAAAAAAACGGAAATCGACCCTAATACCCAGTACCGGGCGGTACGAAAAAAAATACCTATATCGAGCGAAATTCGACGCACCGAACGGTATGAAAACATTGATTAAAATATGATCAAAATAACTTTTATTGAAAGTAAATGTGATTAATAATAACATTTCCCTTAGCATTAAAATTAAACTAATTAAATATTAGTTTAATTAGTATTTAAGTTAAAATAATCAAAGCACGTGGGTATTAATGTTAAATTAAACTTTGATAACCAAATTTTAAAAAATGACAAAAATTTAGGGACCAAAGACTTAATTTTAAATGTATTGATGAGAAAATTGGATTCTATACATTACAAAATGAAAACAAATTCATTAGTTATATAATAGTGCATCTAAAGATTAATAGTTTATTTTTCATCAATTTTGTTAATAATATTTCCTTGAACATTTTAATTATACATAATCATTTCCGTTATTATTCATCTCCTATTTATTATCTTTCATTGCCAAATCGAACTAATCGAAATGCGTAGTTTGTTGCAATGTTCTAAAAATTGGTTGATATGATGGTTAGATAGTTCAAAGATGACAAGGTTATGTAAATGTTTTAATTTTAATTTCATAAAAAAATTAATTATTAAAAAACGATATATTCATTAAAATGATTTTAAAATGAATTTTAAATAATAAATGTTTTAAAATAATTAATCACCACTTTTAAATTATCCCAGCTCTAAAAAAATATCACAAATTGCAAGCACTTGTAATCTTTGCCGCATTTACTCGTCCGACCGATTCGGTGCGACTCGACAAGAGTATAAGAGTCAGATTTTCGATTCGATTCGTATTATTAAATAAAATAATATTAATTAAAAGCAAAATTTTAAAAAGTAATTGTTAGAATTTGTAGAAAATTGTATAAAATCAAGTTTAAAACTACAAATATTTATCAATTCATTATATAAGAAAATTTAACTTATAAAAAATGAATATCGTTCGTCGATTCTACCATCTCCCCCAAAACAACCACTTTTTGATCCATCATCGCCTGTACGAAAAATTCACAAGTAGATTGACAACATTAAAAAGTTGTGAAAGCACATAAGATACGTTTCCGATGAATAAAAAAATCAAAACGACGTCGTTTTATTACAAGTGTCAAGAGTTGGAACGAGTCGAAGAGTCCTACCTGATTAGACACGGAAAAATATGAATAATTGAAGAATCACTCTAGCATAGTTTGTAATTTTAGTAATAAGAAGAATATGCGCTAAACTGAAGCCAAAAACCTAATGAACAAACGTTTATATTTTCTTGAAACTGGGCTTTATAAAAGCCCAGTTTCAATAGAAATAAAATAATTAATTAATTTAAAATACCAGGTCAGCACAGATTATCCCGTGGATTTACAACTTGTCTTGTAAATGACAGTGAAATTAATTAAATGGGCTGACAGTCAAATTAATTGTTATTAATGAACAGCATCATATTTAAGTTCTTTCATCTGCCAAAACCCCTTTTCTATCCCCACTTCTCTAGCCAATCAACATCCTCCACGTGTCACCATCTTTAAAGTAGTATATATATTTCAGTGCTTAATATTATTTTTTTTTCAAAAAAAAGGTCAAAAATCTTAATATAAAATGTATATGCATATGTTTTTAAAACGGTTTGGTTCATCGCATGAGAGAGCTTCTGGTTCATGTAAATCGATTAAAATTGTTGTTTGAATCTTAATTAAAATTAAATATTTTAAAATATCATTATTTTTTAAATGAATCTAAAAATCATTGGTTCAACAAAAACATTTTCGAACCGGTGGTTCATTCGACGGTTTTAAAACATAAGTATATACACGTTATCATTATAATGCATATTCTTCATGAATTATTTTAAAATATATTATTTTCGTATACATTAATTTGTCAATTATGTTAATCTTGTTAAAGTATTTTCTATTAAACAATAAGTTAATATTTCATATTAGAAAAAAGACCGTTCTCAAATCTAACACGTGCAATTTATCACTCCTATAAATAGATTTTATATATTATCCTAAATTGTTTACATTATATTATAATTATATTTATAAGGTGAAACGCAAAAATGACAATGTAGTTTTTTCGATTTGATAAATTTGATCATTTTAATTTTGTAAATATGACAATTTTGATTTNAATTGCATAAAGTCAAGTTTAAAACTACAAATATTTATCAATTCATTATATAAGAAAATTTAACTTATAAAAAATGAATATCGTTCGTCGATTCTACCATCTCCCCCAAAACAACCACTTTTTGATCCATTATCGCCTGTACGAAGAATTCACAAATAGATTGACAATATTAAAAAGTTGTGAAATCACATAAGATACGTTTCCGATGAATAAAAAAATCAAAACGACGTCGTTTTGTTTCAAGTGTCAAGAGTTGGAGCGAATCGAAGAGTCCTACATGATTCAACACGGAAAAATATGAATAATTGAAGAATCACTGTAGCATAATTTGTAATTTTAGTAATATGAAGAATATGCGCTAAACTGAAGCCTAAAACCTAATGAACAAACGTTTATATTTTCTTGAAGCTGGGCTTTTATAGAATAATAAATTAATTTAAAATGCCAGGTCAGCACAGATTATTCCGTGGATTTACAACTTGTCTTGTAAATGACAGTGAAATTAATTAAATGGGCTGACAGTCAAATTAATTGTTATTAATGAACAGCATCATATTTAAGTTCTTTCATCTGCCAAAACCCCTTTTCTATCCCCACTTCTCTAGCCAATCAACATCCTCCACGTGTCACCATCTTTAAAGTAGTATATATATTTCAGTGCTTAATATTATTTTTTTTCAAAAAAAAGGTCAAAAATCTTAATATAAATGTATATGCATATGTTTTTAAAACGGTTTGGTTCATCGCATGAGAGAGCTTCTGGTTCCTGTAAATCGATAAAAATTGTAGTTTGAATCGTAGTTAAAATTAAATATTTTAAAATATAATTATTTTTTATTTGAATCTAAAAATCATTGGTTCACCAAAAACATTTTCGAACGGGTGGTTCATTCGACGGTTTTAAAACATAGGTGTATACACGTTATCATTATAATGCATATTCTTATTGAATTATTTTAAAATATATTATTTTCGTATACATTAATTTGTCAATTATGTTAATCTTGTTAAAGTATTTTCTATTAAACAATAAGTTAATATTTCATATTAGAAAAAAGACCGTCCTCAAATCTAACACGTGCAATTTATCACTCCTATATATAGATTTTATATATTATCCTAAATTGTTTACATTATATTATAATTATATTTATAAGGTGAAACGCAAAAATGACAATGTAGTTTTTTCGATTTGATAAATTTGATCATTTTAATTTTGTAAATATGACAATTTTGATTTTCCATTATATTTATTAGCAAAAATGTCCTTATTAATTAATATGGTTAAATTGATTCTCAAAGTTTTAACTCTTGAAAATTTGAGTCCACAAAAAATAATTTTCAAAAGTATCCAATTAAATATCAAAATTAGTATTCGATGCATATGTGTCAAACTTTGCGTTTTTTCGCCATTCGTATATTTGAAAACACAAATGTGAACCGGACATGTAAAAAAGAATAGGAGGTGATACATTTACATTGTTATCTAACGGAGTGAAAAAATACATGGACAAATTTGACAAATTAACAAAGTTCTGCAAATTTTAAGGACATGTCTTGTCATATTCAAAATCTTATAATAAATTACGAGATTTGAGTATTACATAAATTACGAGATTTGAGTATTACATTTGTTTTATTTTATAAATTAAAAAAAGAATTTTAAAAAGAATTCAAAATTTTGAAAATTACAAATAAGAAAACAATTTTGGAATTTAAAATTGACAAATTTATAAAAATTTAAGGAGTATAACTGCTATTTCCTAATTATAATTAAATATTTAATTGATGATGAGTGAATTAGGACCAGCCTAGAATGTAGGCCTTGGTCAGTCCCTTGTGCTGTCAACTTGTAGGCATCACAATAAGGATTTATGGACCACTGTGAGTCCCCCAAAAACCCCTACATTTAAATTTATTAATATTTATTATCATGTGCCCCACCCCTAAACTTTCCCAAAATTACACTTTACACCACATCTCATGGACATTTTATAATTTCTATTAACTGTTGGATTAAATGGCAATATTAATGAATTAGGGTTGTAGAAAATTTCTACTAGAAATAAAATATTCTTTTGTTGTCCGGACAAAAGCTGTAGATGTCCGATCACCGGCGCCGCCCTCGCCAGTATCCACATTTACTACGAAACGAAACACCTTTGAATTTCCCTTCATCATTTCGCTTACACATAATAATCGAAGGTACAAAACTCAATCTTCTCATTAATGCAAAGCCACCTTTAAAGTTTAAAGTATATTTAGATTAAATCTAACAATAATAATAATCATTTATATCAATGTTTGAATACCGGCTTACCGGTCTTGTACCGGTCATGGTCGGTACATCGGTATACCGTCGATATACCGGAGATACCGGCAATATATCGGAATTTCGGTCATCTCGGTGAACACCGGTAGAAACGAAATTTCGGTCATCTCGGACGAAATGTCGTCCGAGATTAAAACACTGATTTATATAGAGGAACTCAATATTCATTAGGGTTGATTCAATATCGTTTCATATTCGAGTGTGAGAGTTTTTGAACAATTAAGAGCACAAATCAAGTCCGAACCCCTAATTCATACAATCAAGTATGAGTTAAAGTAATTGAAATCAAAAATTGAATTTGATTCGAACGACGGTTAGGGGTGAAATGCCACTCGAACATAGAGCTAGTTGGTTAGCCCCGAAATACGTTGAGATGCAATAGTTGACTAGACATATAAGAGTGATTTCTTAGTTTTCAAATTAGTCCATTTCGAACCGAACTTAACCTTGAAAATCTCCTCATATTGAATTTCATTGGATTAGATTATATTCGTTTGCAACCTTATTTTTGGTATGATGCATCGTATTATGAAACTATAAATGTTCTAGTTAATAAATTCGATTATATGAAATATCTTGTGTCTAACTACTAAACTATCGTTANGTGGTGAGATATGATAATCGTGAATTTTTAAATATATTTGGTAAAATTGTGATATTATGATCGCGATTTACGTAAAAATACTAATATACCTATATATATATAATAATAATAAATATAATTATATTATAATTAATAGAATTAAAGGTAAATTAGTCTTTTCCAAAATCATGATGAGGCCACCGTTGGTTTTAACAAGTGTGATAATATCATGATTTTTTAACGATTATAACATCACAATTAAGCTTGTGTTTTGTGTAACATAAGAAAATCACGATCTGGAGATCGCATCGCACCTCACCGCAATTTTAATATGAATACCAAACAAACCCAATAAAACTTTAGAAACATGTTGTCACATTATGGATTATATTTATCAAATTTTCCAAAATTTAGAAAGTTTTAGGTTAAATATGTTATTCTAATAAATAAATAACAAATTTATCAAAATAATGAAATCTTGGGATTTTATATTTTTATAAATTTAGAATAAAGTTCAAACCATTAAGAAAATTAGCTACCCCGAATTTCATATTTTAATAATATAAATATATTACTAGGAACGATTTCAAGAAAAGATTGCTGGGCCTGACCCAACCGCTTTCTCGCCGAACCGGCCCATGAGTTACCAGAATTGATGACGCGCTCCGATATACGGTGGCTGTAATTCAGGGCTCAAATCTTTACCGTTGCTTCTCCGGCGGCGTAACAGGTCTTCAAAAGGTATTGCTAATATTCAGTTTCTTCCTGAGTTTTGAATCGGCCACAATTTGAAGATCTTATTAGATCATATTATCTAGTTGATTGTTCCATGAAGCATTTCTTCTTGTAAGACATTTTACTGATTCTTCGCCCAGTTTGAATTCGATTCGAATGCATTCTATCTGGCTTGCTTTTTGTCGTACTATTTAAAATCTGTGATGAGATTACTGGTTCCGAAGAATCTGATCGAATTCGATCTGTTCTTTATCTTCTTGTAAGATATTTTACTGATTCTTCGCCCAATTTGAATTCGATTCGAATGCATTCTATGTGGCTTGCTTTTTGTCGCACTTTCCAAAATCTGTGATGAGATTACTGGTTCCGAAGAATCTGATCGAATTCGCTCTGTTCTTTATCGTCTTGTAAGATATTTGACTGATTCTTCGCCCAATTTGAATTTGATGCGATGACAGTCTATCTGGCTTGCTTTTTTTCGTACTATCAAGATCTCTGATGATCACAGGTTCCGAAGAATCTGATCAAATTCGATCTGTTCTTTGTCCGAGGAGGAGAATAGTATGAATACTGGGAAGCCTAATGAGAGGTTTAAAACCAGCATTGACCCATTTAGTGATCAATATTTTAGACAAGTGCAAGAGCTTGTATACTTTCAAACAAGCTCATGCTCAAATGATCACTACTGGTCTCATTCTTCATACGTACCCGGTAAGCCGAGTTCTCGTTATATCTTCTTCTCTCGGAACTGTATCATACACAATGGAGATTTTCAACAGAGTTGTAAATCCAACTATCTTCCTTTACAATATCCTCATTTCATCCTTCATTCAGAAAGGTTATCTTCAAGATGCTTTATCGATTTACGATGAAGTTATGAATGAACCCGAACTCAAACCGAATGATTATACATACCCGTCTTTGTTCAAAGCTTTTGGAGCTCATAGCTTGTTCAGACATGGTGTAGCTCTTCATGCTCATGTTATAAAGTTTCTCTCATTCCCATATGACAATTTTGTCCAAGCCTCGATGATGAATTTTTATTCAAAGTGTGGAAAATTGAGTACTGCAAGATGGTTTTTTGATCGAATTAAGGATCCGGATTTGGCTACATGGAACTCGATGTTATCAGGTTACGCTCGTATTTCCGATGATTATTGTTTATCAAGCTCGGGTTTATTTCACGGAAGCTTTTCTTCATCAATGGAGGTCTTAAGTTTGTTTAGCCTAATGCAGAAGTTTTCTATGAATCCAAGTGAAGTGAGCCTTGTGGCTTTGATCACTGCCTGTGCTGACTTAAACGCGTTCAGTCAAGGTATATGGGCTCATGTATATGCTATCAGAAGTAACATTAACCTTAACCGTTTCATCGTAACGGCATTAATAACCTTGTATTCGAAATCGGGCTGCCTTGAACTTGCTAAGCAGGTATTCTTACATCTCTCTATTAAGGATACTTTCTGCTTCAATGCAATGATAAAGGGATTAGCTATTCATGGTAATTGCATTGAGGCTCTAAATTTGTTTGAGACAATGAAGAACGAGGGTTTTGCTCCCGATGATTTGACAATATTAGCCGTAATATCCGCATGCTCGCAAGTTGGACTAGTGAATCGGGGTCGTGAAGTTTTCGATTCTATGACTAGTGATTATCACTTGCAGCCTAAACTAGAGCACTATTGTTGCTTAGTTGATCTTCTCGGTCGATCAGGGCTCGTTAAAGAAGCCAAGGAGATCGTTTTTTCCATGCCTATGAAGGCGAATGCAATTCTTTGGAGATGTTTACTTGGAGCAGCTAGAGTTCATGGTGATCTAAAGACAGGTGAAAATGCATTGAATAGATTGTTGGAGTTAGAGCCAGAGTGTAGTGGGAATTATGTCCTTTTATCAAATATGTATGCTCATTTGAATAGATGGGATGATCTCAAGAGACTGAGGCAGCATATGAAGGATAATAAAGTCGATAAGATGCCTGGACTCAGCGTTGTCGAAGTTAACGGATCAATTCACGAGTTCATCAATGGTGACCAGAGACGTATACTTAAAGATCAATGCTAAGCTACAAGAATATGGGCATTCGTTCGGAGATTAGGATGTTTTGTTTGACTTCGAAAATGAAGAGAAGGAATATGTGCTCTCGGATGATTCTCATCACATCCGAGCCAAACAGCCTCATTAGAATCATAAAGAACGACTTCCATTCAAGCTATCCATCATATAAGCCAGGTTTCATTGCCAACCCAGACAATTTGGGTTGATCTTTTTGGTCTTTGGGATTACAAATGACCTGAAGTTTAATTTTATTTATAAGTTATATTGGTTTCGATCTTTAAGTCTTTATAAAGGAGATCAATTCGGACACAAGACCAAGTCATAGATTCAATTTTGGTTAGGTCTAGCAAGGAAGTTAAACCGGTCGGTACCGATCATGATCGGTACGAACGATTTTTCCTCCATTCCGGTGGTATACCGGTGATATATCGGAATTTCGATGTATCGATCATGATCGTTATACCACATGTATGATTACCATGGGTCTTAGATCCATTTTGTTGCCCAATGTTTTTTTAATAAATAAAAAAAATTAAATGATTCTTTAAAAAGCTCTTTAATGATATTTTTATTTATATTATAAACTTTTAAAACCTTTAGCATAAAAAATACTAATAATTGAAAATAATTGTTTGAGTTATAGTTAAAAAATATAAAATGTGATAATACTTAAAATAATATATTCACAATTAGATTTAACTTGAAAATAATAAATATTTGGGTGCATAAATACTTTAAAAAATTATTATATTTATTTCTATGAGATTTTAGTTTGATCTTGATCCTAATCTTATAAATTGAAGACTAACATCAAATCATCATAAGATCTATTAGTTTAAATCTTATAAATATTTTCATAAACCCAAGACCTAATTATACCAACCTTAAGGCCATCAACAACCATGTCCGTCCGAAAACTTCATTCTCTTCTCCATATCAGTTTTCTCTCTGTACATATCACATTCTTTAATTTTAAAAATAACTTTCCTCTTATCTCTACAACAATATCTGAACACTTATAATTTTTTTGCACATCAAATACATAAAATTTATAATATTATTTATAAAATTATTATGTAAAATTATTATAATTTTTTATATTTTATAATTTTTTTAATTTAATTTTTTAAAATTTTTTAAAATAAAATTTGAGGAGAGAGTGTCCCGTCCGGGACACTCTCTCTCCTCTAGACGGATATCATTTTGTCACGTTGGCCGTTCAATCATGAAGTGTTGTGGAAGGCCTAAGATGAAGTGTTGGTCCTAGGCCATTCATGAATCCTATCTCTAACTACTGGTAGGCAATAAACCATATTTATTCTACCATGTAAACTTCCTAACAGCAACAAGATGACAAATGATGCAAAAAGAGGCAATTATGCAACACAAGTACAAATACGAAACACTTTAATCCCAATTCTCCATTCACATATAATGCATCATAAATCATCAGTTTACATCTTTCCCAGTGACTCTCTGTGCAATCCATCCCATTCCATCATATAACCCATCACCCGTAAGAGCAGAACATGCCTGAATATGCCAATCATGATTCTTAATACTATGAAGCGTCAAAGCATCTGTAATTTCACTAGGGCTCATTGCATCTTTAAGATCCTGTTTATTCGCAAACACAAGAACAACTGCACTTTGTAGATCTTCATGTGGAAGAAGACTAAATAGTTCATCTTTCATTATAGATATTCTTTCTCTATCAGTACTGTCTATTACTACTATTACAGCATTTGTCCCACGGTAATACGTTGCCCATGATGTTCTTAGTCTCTCTTGCCCTCCCAGATCCCATACCTGTCGTAATAAAGTTTCAATAACGCTAAAGAAATAGTTACATATTAAGCTGTGACCCTATCATAATTTTAAAAAAATATTTTTGAAACAACGTTACAATATTTCCTGATCTCATAAAATGATTATTTTACTCTTATTTTTAATTAATTGTATCATTTATTAACTTATGAAGACTAAAATGAGCATTTTACAAGTGCATTCATGCCATCGTTGGTTAAACCAACTGTGAACTCATTGATGTTTTATGCGTTCGTACATACATACTTATTATTGATGTTTGGTTAATTTAAAATAGAACCACGGTCAGGTGACCATACTAGACGGTGCACCATGGTTCCAAACAACACCAAAGTCTAGCCGAAATTACAAATGGGATTAAGGAGATGAAGTCATACATTTAAATGATTTGAAGAAGTCAATTATGTGATGACATTTCACCTTTATAAACCTATTCAATTCCACTTCTATAATTGATGTGGGACAAATTACAACACTCCCCCTCGAGTCAAATCATAAGGTTTGGACTTGCGAATTGAAATGAATCAAACCAACTCCGATACAATGTTGAAATTCATGATTCAATAGACCGGGAGAATGTCTTTGTAGCATAGTCCATAAGAGAAATAAATCACATTTAAAAAAGCTTGAATCAAATCAATTACTCAACATATCCCTTTCCTTATAAACTATAAGATTTCTATTTTGAGTATATATGGGGTATATTTCAACAAATAGCCTTAGTGCTAGATCTTGAAAATGAATAAATCTAACCTCGAATCTGATGTTCTTGTAAATAACCTCCTCGACGTTGCTCCCAACGGTAGGGTGCGTTGTGACTACCTCACCGAGATGCAGCTTGTAAAGCGTCGTCGTTTTGCCGGCGTTATCCAGGCCTACTACGACGATCTTATACTCCTTCGCTGGGAACATCAGATACCATAACCTCGACATCAAAGCCCCCATTCAACACCTGAATTGTCGAATCGATGAGCGTCGATGATCTGAATCAAACAATTTTATCGGAATTGATTAAGAGTAGGAATTCGATCACGATAAAAATAAATCATACAATTAAGATTCTTCTCTGAATTGAACCCTAGATGAAAGATTCAGATCTGATCGCCTCACGGATTGCAGCGGAAACTTCAGGTTTTCGTTCTCGAGTCTCCCCTCTTTTCTCCTTGTTCAATAAAGAAGAACGCTGCGTTGAATTGCGTAGTCCTTCCCTTTAACACTCCAGGTAAAATAGCAAAACTTAAAGGTGTTAATTGCAATTTTCTCTAATAAATTATCGTAGTTATTTAATTTTACTTAATCAAAACATTTTCTTTCTAAAAAGTTAATGACATATAATATTAATTTTAAATGAGAAAATTTTTGCTAAATTTAATCCTTATAATTTGTAGTAAAATATTTAATCCTTAAACTTTAAGGTTTTGACACAGTTAATCATTAAAATTTGTAATATTTGATAAATCACATCTACAAAATGACAAAATTGATAATCAAAAATTGATTTTGATCGAGGATCATAATTGTCAAAATAAATTGAAAATTTTGAAATCAATTATATATTAAAAAACTTTAGAGATTCAATTTACAAAACTTAGAAAGTATGAGTATCGGTCATGCTATTTTGATACTTTGGATCACAATTGTCAAAATCATGAAATTATGGAACCAATTTACGTGTGTTGCCCATATAAATTATAACTATAAGAACAAGACAATTTATTACACATTGTACCATAAACAAGTAGTACAATACACACTATCGAGTCATAAATACTATGAATAAATATTTTCATGTGAGTCAAGTTCCCTACTCCATTTTAACCCATAATTTATTTAAAAAACATTTACTAAATATACATCATTATTCATTGAGAAAATGGCACACTTAATTTACGAAGTTTGATAATTTTGACAAATTTTATTTATTGGGTTTTGTATCACATTTTAAGTTGCAAAATTTTTATTTTTCATTATTCATCCATAAAATTTATAAAAGAAAACAAATTTGATTCTCAAAATTTATAAAATCGACAAATTTGATTTTTTGCAAATGACTTTGATTACCACAATTGAAAAACATTGAATATCAAATTTGCGGTACATAGTAAACTTTGATAATGATTTTACTAAACTATACAACTTTATTGCGACATAAGATAATAAAAACAATTACGTGATTCAAACACCTAATCTTTGTTCTCAAAGCCAATAACTCTTTTGTAACTAAAAATCTAACACAAAGTCGCAACTTTTGGAACCTCAACTGGAAAATCATCAATCTCATCGATCCACGGGTTCCTCTCCTTCGTCGAATCGATTCTCCGTAGTGCCTTCCACACGGCGCTATTACATTTAAAACCCGACCCGAATGCGATTTGCCATGTTCGATCACCTTTTCTTATACGCCCTTTAGCTTCTGTATAAGCTAACTCATACCATAATGAGCTACTCGAAGTGTTCCCAAATCTATAAAGTGTCATTCTAGAAGGTTCCATATGCCACTGAGAAAGTTCTAGATTTTTCTCAAGTTCATCAAGAACTGCACGGCCGCCGGCGTGTATACAGAAATGTTCGAACGCTAGTTTGANCTCTTACTGTCCGACCCACAATTGGATCCGGATTTCAAACTTCTAGAAGATAGTTCCCATACGTCATAACATTGAAGAGGGACAACACCCAACAAACTCAAAACATCAATAAATTCTACATAAAATAAAAAACAAAAATACTAATTTAAATAAATAATATTATAATAATCACCAATTAAAAAAAACAAAAAAATGCATAATTTTAAGGAAGAAGAAGAAGAAAGGGACCTGTAAAAGCTGCTTAGCTAAATCAATGGAGATAAGCCCCGCGCTGCATCCCATACCGCCAAGATTATAGCTCAATATATTAACTCTAAGCTTATAATGATTCACAACCATAGAAGAAAGTGACGGCGTCGGATTAAACAAGCTACAATTCACCACAAGAATCCCAATATCTCTCGTATTAACCCCAGTTTTCTGCAGTAATTCATCTATAGCACCAAACATAACAAGTTCAGCTTCTTTTCTCGCCGCCGCCATTGATGGACTTGTCGGAACGCTGAGTATAGCGTCAGGGAAGTAAGTTTTTTGACCTAATCCTGACCGTTCGATGATTTTCTTCTGAAACTCTAAATTCTCAGAAGTGAAGCATTTTGTTAAACGTGATTTCGCTATGAATATTTCTCTGGTACATATGTTTTGTGGGTTTGGTTTATAACAAGAGAAATCAACGAGAAATACCTTTCTTGGTCTTGTCATGAAGTAAACAGTTGATAAAAAGACAATTAGTGTTGAAAAAACGATGACTGTGAAGAGATTTAAACGGAGATTATCCCATAACTTGATTAAATCTGTGGTTTGAAGATGTAAAAGGAAGATGGATAATGATGGTATGAGGAGTAAATACATTGAATTTGAGATCAAATAATGATACCCAAGTTTCAGGTACTTTAATTTGAATGATTGTTGAAAACCAGGAAGCTCTCTTGACTCCATTGAAATGTTTAAAGGTGTGAGCGATGAGGAAGAAGAAGAGTAGGTTTATTTAAGCAAAAAGTGGGAGGAATGTACGTGTTTGTAAATAGATGAAAAGTTGAGGGATTAAATCGTCATTTACTTGAAGAATAACTATGGAGAGTTTGATTGAATATAAGGGATAAGAAGTAGGAATATGGATAATATATAATTTTCTTATAAAGTATACTACATTTGAATAAATTATTTATTATAATATATATTTTTCTTACAATTAATTTAATATACATCTAAATTTTAATGTGAGATAAATTCATTCATTATTTCAACAATCTCTCTCAAATTAAACCACATGACAAATTGGACTTGACAATTCAAATCGGTGGATTACCAATCGATCAAGTATACCAGACTAATCCCCGGCAATGACACCCGGATTTGAACTGTGGAAAAAGGATTTGCAGTCCCCAGCCTCACCGCTCCGAAACTATGTGAAATTTCTAAAGTCGGATTAATTTCATGCAATGCTTTAACTTTCGGTATATCGGAAATTTCAGACATACCGTTTTTTACCATTATTTTGACAAAATACAGGTTGGTACGGGTTTTAAGCGGATCGGGTTGGATTTAGTATAAAACATAGATACAAAGCTTTAAGGATTTTTTAATTCTTATTTTTTTGAATTAAGAACAATAGAAATTGAGAATGGTTAAAAAATTGTTCATTTTCACTAAGTTGATAATTTGATTTATTTTATTATTCCGCTTCATATCCGACAATCATGTGGAATCAGCCAATGCTGGAAAAACTTGGATGTCATGAGCTTGTTCGATATATCGATCGGTATCGGTTTTTAAAACATTAATTTCATGTGGGAAGTGTGATGGGATATTAAGTATAAGAGAAAAGAAAATGCATCGTAAAAGACTTGAATAAATCAATTAATATTGTTGACATTATTTTCTATAAACCAATTTAATCCAAATCTAAATTCCTAAATTATTGAAATAATTCCTTCATTATTTCAAGAATAACCGTGTCGGGTAAATGAGTGTCGGATACTTCTTTTAACGTCGACGGACCGGCACTCTGGGAAGGGACAGAAAATATGTGTGAACTGTATGTGGATGACCACCGCTGTAGTATGTGGGGTTGAGGGCAGTTGGGGAGTTGGCGGGAGAACTTAATTAGTTATTATTAAAAAATATTTAATTAAATTATATAATAACATTAAATTGTTATTTGATTTATATTTTTATTAAATTAATAAATATAGAAAACTTTAAAAACGTTACAATAAATTATAATATCAATGAAAAATCAAAATATATAATTAAAAAACAATTAGCATTATTCAATATGATGTGTTTCTTTCAATCATCTATTGAAAAATACAATGATGTGATATGGTGAACGATAATAAGAGATGAGATAATCGTAAATTTGTTAAAAATAATAGTATACAATTATATATAAAAAAATAAATATATTTATATATTACTTATTAGAAGTAAAAGTATATCAATCATTTCACAAATTACCATCCCACCGCATCTTCTTTTAGTAACAGTTGTGAAATCAAAATTTTTTAGCGATAAATGAAAAAATATTTACTTCTGTTTTGTGTACGTTAAAAACATAATGATTTTATAATCGTATATCACTACACTGCAATTTTAATCACAATTCTAAATAAACTAGAAAAATGTAAAAATGCTATATTCATCATAATTAATAATTAAATATGAAATTATAATAGTACACAGGTAAAATAATATTTTTATTAAAATATTTAAAATTTTAAAAACAAGAATACAGTAAAAAGAAACAAAAGAGTCAAAGATATAAGATTAAACATGGTATATAATATATATGTAAATTTACATAGGAGATTGGAAAATGCATTTTCAAAACATATATTAAAAGGTATATTGTATATATAATATTCAATTTCATTTTATGTGATGGAGAGTATTTAAACAAAGAAATATACTATTAAAAAACAATAAAAAAATACTTTTATTTTATCATAATTTATTCGTTAGTTATATTGTATTAATTATATTATCTAGTAAATATTGAAAAAAATCAATATTTACTTAAATTATATTACCAAGAAAATATGCATTCAATTCCCAAACTTTCAGTTCTAACATTTTTGTCCACATAATTTGTAATGACATTTTAATTCCCCAAACTTTAAAGTTTTGACAAATTTGATCATATCATTTTGCAACATTTGACAATTCAAATTTCTCAGTGGCAAATTTGGTCCACTAAATTTGATTTTGGCAATAATATTAATTGTAAAAATTTAAAACTTTAGAAATTAATTATATAATATATACTAAATTTGAGGGTTAGTTTTATCATAGTTTACAAAGTATGTAGATCATTTTTATCACCTCTGACCTTGAGATCATAATTGGTACAATTATAAAGATTTATGTACTTGCTAAAACCATAAAATTATAAGGATCAAATTTATGTATAATCAATATTACCTCTTCTTTATAGAATCTTTAACATATTACATTTGAGAAAATTGCGTACATGACCCCTAATGTTTAAAATAGTGTAAAGGTGATGCCCCCAAAGTTTGTAAATCACGTAAGAAGCCCCCGAAGTTTCAAAACCGTTCGAAAATGACCCTAGAGTAAATAGTAATTTTAAACATTAGGGGTCAATTACAAACACCACTCCATTTGAGAAAATTGCGTACATGACCCCTAATGTTTAAAATTGTGTAAAGGCGATGCCCCCAAAGTTTGTAAATTGCGTGAGAAGCCCCCGAAGTTTCAAAACCGTTCGAAAATGACCCTCGAGTGAATAGTAACGGTTTTCGTCTTTTTTCGTATAAGTGATTTTGATAATTTATGCGTTATTTTTAAAATTTTCAAAATTTGGAGACATAGTCATAACATTTTTTCAAGGTTAATGAGTCAAATAGAAACTATCGGACATTTAAAATATGAACGAGCATAAGGGTCAAATATAAACGGTTTTGGAAGTTCAGGGGCCAATCACGCAATTTTCAAACTTTGAGGGCACGGTGTTTACAACATTTAAAAGTTTGGGAGCCAACCGTGCACATTATATCAACTTCGGGGGTTTTGTATGCAATTTACAAACTTTAGGGGCACCGCCTTTACACTATTTTAAACATTAGGGATCAATTACAAACACCACCCTATTATATTTATCTTTAAAAATTATTTACTGATGTGGTAATAAAAATAATATTTATATATTGATAGGAGTTTACTTAAGCCTTATATTTTTATTATCTGAATAGGAACTTCATTAATTACTCTTAACCACACTTTGATTGCACTTAAATCTACAAGTTTGACTCTTTTTAAGTATACTTTTTATTACTTATAAAATTAGCGTATCATACTAGGATACATAGCATGATGACCGGTCACTGTCGGTATCATCTCTAATATAATATAATATAATAATATAATGTAATTAATTGTTAATAATTTAAAATAAAAGTGATCGTTAGACGTTAACATCCACCATGTGAGTGTACACGCAGTTTAGGTGCAACTGATATTATTTTACGTAAAGTTAATAGATATTTTTCTAATTTTCTAATTGTATTTTTAATTTATATGTTATTTTTATTTTTAAAAGTCTTATCATGCACTTTATTTTAATATGATTTAAAATTAATAAGATATTTATATAATACTTGCTTTTGAATTTCTCTTCTCTTATACTTTTTATACTAATAATATATGATCACATGTAATGACCGGTTGCAGTTGACATTGTCTGAAAATTGCGCATTTAATCCCTAAATTTCTGCATTTTTTATCCTCTTAATTTTTAATAATATATTTATTCTCCAAACTTTAATATTTTGATAAATTTGACCATCAAAGTTTTGAGCATTTGACAAATCAGATTCCCAAAACTTGATTTTAGACGAGGATCTCAATTACCAAAATTGAAAATTTTGAACACCAATTATATAATAAATTTTGAGAATTGATTTTGTCAAAACTTACAAATTATGTAGATCTGTTTGCTACATTCATACTTTCGAGATTATTATATTATTGCACAATCACAAAATTTGCCTACATTTCAAAACATGAATATTAAGGCTAAAAAGTCAATATAAATATTTAAGTATAGCCACAAATTTAACATAAGAGAGTCATTGATTTTGATTTATTGATATAATACTAAATTACCAAAACGAATTATAGATTTTAGTTGTGAAAAGAGGACTTGAATGGTTCGATATCTCTTTTTAAAATTAAATTTTTAATATAAATAATTAATTTTTTAAATACACCGACATTCGTGTTTAATATTTAATATAATTTATTATTATTTTTTTATATTTTAAAATTTTAGAACTTGCTACTAAGTTATGCAATTAGGGCATACACAATTGGATACTCTATTTCCTCAATTTTTTTTAAAAAAATATTTGTGCAACAATTGTAAGATATAAATAATGATAATATATTGATATAATAATTTTATCGTTAATATTATGATTCTTAGGTATTAGTTGTGAAAAAACATTCGGTTTACTGATTTATATGTTTTAACCGATTCGATTAAATGATTTTTAATTATGATTTCAATAACCAAAATCGAATTAACTACTTATCAAATTTATTAGCTTTCGGTTACCGGATTAGTATTAACATAAAAACATGATATACAAAAAATTAAAATTAGAAGTGTCGGATATTGTTGTAGAAGCGAGAATAAAGTTATTTATAAAAATATTGATATTAATATTAAAAATAAAGAATGATGATGTGTAAAAAAAGAAAACTGATGTGGAGAGAGAATGAAGTTTTCGGGCAAACAAGGTTGCGGATGTTTTAACATGATTTTTTTTAAAAAATGTCTAGTCAATTTTCTAGTTTACATTTTGAAAATTAGGAAGCTTGAAAATATAATTAAAATAAGAACATTAAAGTAAGAGATAATTTTACAAGTTTTGTTAATGTTATACCCGAACCTATGGCTGTTATTTGATCTGAACGAACCAAACTCGTTGTGTTCATGTTTGTTCATATTTTTATTTGAAAACGTTAATGTTCGTTCATATTTTATTCGAACATGAAAATATGTTGGAACATTGTTCAAATTATTAATTGAATGTTAATGTTCGTTCGAATAGCTTGTTCGAACACTGTTAGTACGATTTGTTTAAACATGTGTTGCACTATTTGTGCGAACTTCATCAAAAAAATCAAATTTGATTGTTTTACAAACAAAATCACAACAAAATAAATATACTGAGAAATAATTAAATAATTATCTTTCACAAAAAAGAAAAAGACAAACTCACTAACAACATAAGAAAGTTTTGTAATGTTTTTAAAGTTAAATACTATAGTAATCTATTAGTATAAAAATTAATTAAAATAATATATTTTTTCAGGAATGTTCGACACGAAAATATTCGTGTTCGTTCAAATTATAAACGAACAAAAAATAATGTTCGAACAATGTTCATATTTTTATTCGAATTAGCGAATACGATCACATACGAGTCGAACACATATTGTTCACGAACTGTTCTGATCGTGTAAGAGCCCTATCCAAACCATGATGTACAATTATCCACTTTTCTTTTGGAATATCACTAAGTATTTGAGCTACGATATGTAAAAATAAGAATAATTATTTGGATTTTAATCATTTATATTTTTTAGCATCGTACTTTTCAAATTATTTGGATTTTAATCAAATTATTTTCAAAATGTAAATTAATAAATCGGAAGAACAGTATTTTAAAAATTCATATTAAAAATAAAAATTAAAAATTGGGTTAGACGCAAATTTGATACTCATAATTTATGAGTTTTGAAATTTTGGTCTCTATATGACTGTTCCAATTGTCATTCTCAAAGTATGAAGATGTCAAATTAGACAATATATCTTGTAAGGTTTAATAAAGCCAATTATCAAAGTTTATGTATATTATAATTAATCACATAAATTTTCAATTTTGCAATTTAGATCGTAATTTAAAATCAAATTTCGAGAACCGATTTTAATATCTGATTTGGTAAACGTTACAAACTTGGAGAACTAAATTCTCCAAAATCTTAAAATTATGGACTAAATATTTTGTTATAAAATGTGAGGATCAAATATGGACTAAATATTAAATTGCACTTAAAATGGCTGTTTTGACAAAATATCCACTGCAAAACTGAGTATTTACCAAAATACCTATATGCAATACAAATCTATCTGTCAAAATACACTGCATATGTGTAGTTTGGTAAATACCCACTTTTCCATTGAGTATTTCAATAAAAAAAAACTAAAATTGGATGTAATTTAGTGGTGGTCCCTGTTAATTTTAAAAATAAAATTGTGAAGAAGTTCTGTCAACTTCTTAATGGATAAGAAATAATTTAATTTATAATTATTGTGATATCATATTCACTTGGTCAATCATTTATAATATTAATTTTCTTTTTTTTATAAACTGAATTATATAAAAACTGTTTCAATTAATTTGATTCTAAATTTATACATTTTTCATATTCATATATCTCATACATATTTATAAGCGATTCATATGCTACAATCATACAATATGATTTTTATATAAATTAACATGAAATAATTAATTGGGCTGAGTTTTTTCCGATAAACCAAGAAACGAAACTCGATTATTGAACATTAATTAATATATAATCTCATTTGAAAAATTATCAATCTATAAAATATTAATTATGAACTTAAAAATCAAATTTAGGTTGGATCACAAATGAAAAATAAAAAAAAATATATTTTAAAAATTATATAAATATTTTAAAATAAATAATATATATAATATGCGAATGGTACACGTACACCAATAAAATTATTTGTACTAGTGATGACTTCTTTGATCACCCTGGCCAAGATTCGATTTTTTATTCACCCCAAAGAAGTTCAATTAGCTTTGGATTATAAATTAAATAATAAAATGATAAATTAATATACTAAGTTGATGTAGGAATAATTATAAAATCTAAACATTAATCTAACGGTTGAAAAAAAAATATATATATATATTTAACGGCAGGGGTACCGTACAGCGGTTCCAAATTGAACGGTGGATATGAATTGTGCAACTTCCAACGGCCATCGTCCGCGCGCGGCAGATAATCAGATGTGAGTATCCACATCATTAATTGGATGAAATATGTATGGAAAAAGACACGTGCCTCTTATAATTAATAAATGATAGACCAACTAACCGTAGTCCAATGATTCTTGTCCTATCACCTTCGTAAAAATATCATATTTTAATCAATTTTTTTAAATTCTTTCTATTTTATAAATTATATTATAAATAGGATTGTTCTTTTAAAAATAGATTACCCAATCCAATAATTTATCGAATTTTTAAAACCCGTTTACTAATTTATTGAATATCAAATTTAACATTTTAGTTTAATTTAAGAATAATAATTTGCATTTAATTATATCATCAAATGTAATATTTTAGTTAGTTTTTGTCTAATTTAATTTTTTAAATTTGCAAATTCAGTGTATACGGAGCGAAAAAATTTGGTTCTATATTCGGTAGTAATTTTATTTATTTATTTATTTAGTATTTGGTTTCTCGAAATTGTGTTTAGTGTTTATCGAATAAACACCCCTTAATTGCAAGTGTCAAAGAGTACTAGTGTGAGGTGCCAGGTATTGAATTTATAATGATTTTAGCAATAATTGATTTGAAATATGCTAACTTAAGATAATAAATATAATATTTTATTTTTTAAAAAAATATGATAAAAACATCAAACCATTACATGAATAATAATAATAATAAGTTGAAATAAAAATCAACCAATTTAAATTTTGTTGATGACATTTTTAAAAAGTGATATAGATATAAGATTTATACTTACATTTCAATCTTCATTTCCACACTTATATATTTCATTCTACATCCTTATCAAACTCATTATCATTTTCATAACAAAGTAATTATCTATTGACAAACTTATATTTTCAATGTTTTAAAAATTGGTAACGAACTCATTCAATCAGTATATTGAATATATATCAAGTATATCATATCTGTACACAATAATAAATTAAATTATTAACACAGAAAAATTATATCATTCTTAACATATTTTTAATTTATATTATTTTTACTTCTGAAAAATAAAAATATTTATTTTACAAACTTCATCCATTTTTTCCTAAATCAAACACTTTAAATCATACACTTCTAGTTTAAAACTCATACTAGTAGTATTTCTTTTAAATATCGAAAAATAATGTCCAAAATTTTCGGTATCTTGAAAATTTAAAATGTTGCATTTTTTAAAATACCCACACAAAAATGCATGAAATTCTCAAAATTCACACGTACGTGACAACAAAGCAATCATCCCACATAAATACACTAAATTCTTTAATTTTAAGATGGTATTAGAATGAGTTCGAAAAAATATTTTTATTAGTATTAACACTAGAAGCAAAATATGACATCAACTTGGATTGCTTCTTCTCTTATGAACTGTAGCCTGCTCCAATAAAACCAGTATGAAGTCCACAAAAAATAGGAATGGGTCCACAAATAGCTAACCATTTCCAATTGATTCCTCCCCGAGAACTATCAATCGTTATCGGATCTCGATCTTGACTCGTTTCCGGAATTTTCGATGTTCTAGCCATCACAGCGCACCGGCTTAATGTCGATGAATCTAGTTTCCGAGCATTTTGATATGCTATGATGTGCAACTTCTTTATAGTTCCCCACATTACATGACGAACACCGAGTTTAGCAATGTCTTTCGGGATTCCCATGTCTTCGTAGTGAACAAGTGTGACTTCACAAGCCGAGAACTCCACGTCTTGTTTAAGAGATTGTGTTGTAAAAACGGGTTCGATCGGATTAGAACTAGTTATCATCGCATATGAAATGTGCATGTAGTTAGTACTAGGCTTGATGATCCAGCTTGAGAAATAAAGATCAACACGTCTCAGTTTGTCGCGTTTAGACAACGAGGGGTACGGTATTCCCTGCATTCAAAGGCTATGGAGCAAAATACATTGCATACAAAGTATTGTGATCCATATAATATTATATATTGATGTTTATTATTTAATATTGATGGACTATAAAACGAATATTATACAGACAATCATATTGTGGTCTATTCTGTTACCTTTTATATATAAAAGTTCTATCTATCAAGAATTTATCTCATTATTATTAACATGGACTAGTAATGTACAATCAACTATTCATGCATATATAAGTTGATACACAAATTATATTAAGCTCTATAAACATTGGTTTTCTATTTACTAAATGAAATAATGAATCATGAATTACCATGAATTGTGTGACTCTTAGTTTATTTCAAGTCTTCCTATATATAGAGTATATTTGTTTTAGAATAAATATTGATGAGAATCCTAGGACCATGTACCATGCAATTGGTAAAGTCCAATAACAATTGGGCAGATCCAAATAATAAAAAGTGAACTCACGCGGCCCAAAATCCCCAGCATAACATATTTGAGATAAATTTGGCCGATATTTCGCAATGGGACTAAAGATGGACTTGGTAAAATAGAAGGGCGTTTGACAAGTGGCCTCATGGTTCGGTCCAAACGGTTACAGCCCACGCGTTCCACGCTTCGGGCCTCCACACGTTTACCATGCTTCGGGCTAAATCATGCAGGCCACGCTTCGATCCCGACCACGTTTTACATCATGTGATAACAACCTTCAACAAACTTGTCAGAGGAAGTTACAGAGCGTGGATTACACACGCCTTCAGCTCTATAAATACGGAGCTTGATGACGGAATTAACAAGACTTTTTGGACGTGTAAGAACAGACTGTTACTCTGCCGGAATTCTTATCGCTTTCTCATACCTCGTCATCTTCATAAACCTCTGTTGTATCTTGTAATGAACTGTTTAATTAGTGAGTCGACTAAGAGCTTTTCCTGCTCTTAGTCAAGTGGTTTTTTCCCCATTTCTCGGGGTTTTCCTCTAAATTGCCTTGCGTATTTCTTCATTTGCCTTATTTAATCGTTTCCTCACCACAAACAAAAAAACCGAGTTCGTTTCTTAACGAACCGGATGATTGTTGGTACCCCATAAAAATATCTCAATACAACGAGCATTTGAATGGTGAAAGAAGATTTTTGGATCTCGAGATGATCGAGGAAAAGATATATGCGATTTATGCGCGGATGTGTTCCTATCAGCGAACTATTGAAAGAGGCTCATAACAAACGAGTCCTCCCAAGAGAATTATCTGAAGGCGACCTCGTCCTCAGAAGCATAAAGGTGCAGAGGAACATCGGAAAGCTGGACAGAAATTGGGAATGACCGTATCAGATATTGAAGAAACTGGAATTTGGTGCATATAAACTAGAAACATTGGATGGTAATGAGATCCCCCGAATTTGGAACGTCATGAATCTAAGGCGGTATTTCTTGTAAATATTTGATTAATAACTCTGACTGAGTAAATATACATTCCTCCAAACGTAAGCAGAAAGCAAATAAGTATAATACAAACTGTTTCTAATTAAATGATGAACCGACCCTGGAGACGGATGATTTAACACGAGTTTGGACTGGTGACCGAAGCTACTTATCCGCAAGGCTCTCAAGTTGCAGTGATCTCTCTCATGAGTCAGATGCTCATGTGCTTGCCCAGTCCCAAGGATGGGTTGCGATTCTCCCAGAACACACTACAAACTAAGACATCTCCTTCAACGGCTTTCATTCTTGGAAAACGGCCCTTGTACTTAAGAAATTCGTTATAAAAGAAGGAATGATGGTAAGCATATCAAAATACAAGTTTGGACCTAACGTGAGACATATGCAGAACCAAAGCTTGGCCAATACAACCTACGGGACTTCAGTAGAACCAATGTTTGGTCAAAGCATGATACAAGACTCATAATGAACCCAGACAACGTCTTTCCAATTCAACTATGACCCCAAGGACGGAATAAGAGTGATCCACACACAATGTGAAACGATCAATCCAGTTAAAACCAATCAGAGTGAAACGATGAGTCAGCACAATATAGCTAGCCCCGATCTTACACTTAGCGGTTGAACACACTCGTTTATACCAAACACACTTGATTATTTTAAAGGTCAGTTATAACAACCTTATTCTGACTTTAAAAAGAATGAATGGAGAAGGAAAGAAACTCTTGTTATGAATAAGGATAGGGATAAAAATACAATCAAGATCTAAATATCCTTCCCATCTTCATTATCCTCCACTCGTTGTTCCTGCCGTTCGGTCCGGGCCGCGAGCTGCCTCAGCTCTTCCTCTTGATCGACCACCTTCTGGTTGACCGCTCTTTCCATTTCATCAAAGAGGTAAAAGAAGGGGTCGTCCTCTAGAACATGTTCTTCCAAAGACATAATTACTTGAAAATTTTAATCCTTCTCCAGAGGTTCGATCATCTTCCATCTTTTGTCCTCAGGGGAAAGCCCGAATTGCTTCATAACATGATCCGCATGTTATCCAGGTACTTAGCAATATACATCCCATGTATGTTATCCGCCAAAGCGAATAACAGAGGGGACCAAGCGAATCTCAGGACCGATTCCCGGACCGAATTTTAGCCGAAGTGCGGGTTCTAGCCAACTCCTCCTCGAAGCTCACTTTTTCCTCCTGGGCCCGAAGAAGAAGCTCGTTGAACTTATTCCTCTTCTCTTGGGCCCGAGCTTGGACTTGGTTAATTTCATCATCTTTGGCCCGCAACTTGCCTTCCAGCTCAGAGACTTGATCCTGAGCCGCTTTTCCTTTCTTATCAAGTTATGAGATTTGATCTGTTAAGAGTGAGATTTCCGTCCCAGCTCTTAACAGTTCACTGCCCAATCGGTCTTAGTCGTCTCGTACCGCGACCAATTCATCATGTTTGATCTCAACTTGCCTTTTTGCAAGGTCAAGTTGATCATAGATTTTTTGGGACACAACCTGGTCACCCTGGTTCTTTTCCACGGTGATCGTAGTTGTGAAGTCTTTCCTCAACATCTGCATAAGATATTAAAGTCAAAACATAAACATTCGGGTCTTCATATCAAGGGAACTTACCTTAGTTGCGAGGTCGAGGAAATCCTCGATTATTTCTTCCCCAAACATGTATGGTTGAACATTGTCTGGGTTTTGTTCCCCGTAGAGGCGGAAGTCTTCAATGAAGGCACTCCTCCAAGAGGCCAACTTCTTCCGTTTCTTAAACCTGTCCAGCAGGCCCAAGGCAACCCCGCAGTCGGAGTTGGTCTTAGGGCCCGAGGCAAGATCTTTCAAAACGATCCCCTTTATAGGGACCGAAACATCCCCTCATTTCTTCAGCCTTTTAAAAACCCTCGGGGCTGCTGCTTTGGTCGCTCTCTTCCCTTTACCCAAGGGGATCGGCGGTAGGGAGACGTTCGCTGGGGAGAACTTTCTCCACATGAAGGGCTCCCTGCAGCAACAAATTAATTGTGTCAGCGCTAATAGGGGAAGTATTTCTGATATGGTAAATACTTGATAGGCTCAAAGAGGGAATCCTAGCCGTTATCACTTCCTCCACCATTCCAAATACCCGAAGTGCGGGTCCTTTGCCCATTGAGGGCTGCCCTGAGCAACGCAAGGTTAATGTGCCTGCGCTAGTGGCCTGGATCAGGGGGTTCCCTCCAGTGGATGACCCCGATGGAATCAGCGTACCCCATGTCGCTGATTCAGATGGCTCCGCACTATTTGTTGCTTCCTGTTGTCCTCCAGAAGGACAGGCCGAAGCGACAGCCAAACGCTTGAATCTCGAGCTCGGCATCGTTTCGGTTGAATCTGCAAGATAAGTATACAAAGATCAGTGAGTGACGAAATAAAAATTTAACTTCATATCTGATCCCTCAGATGGATCTTAACAAGAAAACATCTCCTTCGGGGTTGGGGCTCTGGTCCTACCTGCAATCCCTATTTCTATCAATCTCTCCTCCCGAAGCAACTCTGTCTGTTTAAGACGTGCTTTAGGGGGAGGAAACATAGCAAGTGTGTTTGCGACATCCGGACGGGAAGGGTTGAACCTTGTTCGGTCCAACTGACCTATGCATGGGTGGGTTATAAGTGGTCACACCTTTAACATGTCCTCTTTAGAAACCGTTATCCACACATAACATGACTTCCACGCATGAAGAGATTCTTCCTTGTCAACTATAGCGCACTTCTTGGTCCACATCGCTATGTAATATAATCTACGACATCCTAATAAACCCTTACCCCTCCGGGATCCGACCAAGAACAAATTGAAAAAGTGTTCTAAGGTCGGGGCCATTTTTGATGGTGGCAATAAAAGATAAACGCCACTATATACACATAACTACCTGGAAATAATGCAAAGGTTGGGCAATGCATTTCCTTAAGTACGGCCGCTATGAACGGGTGTAATGGAAAACATAACCTACACTTCAAGGAGGCATAATTGACAGGAATAGTGCTTATTGGAACGTTCATTTTTGCTGGAAGGAAGTAGCGAATATCTTCCCACCCCTTCAAGATGGAGTAATGAGCCGGAATCGAAAACCTATACCTAAACTCTTCGATATCCAACTCAAACATAGTTGGGTATCTCATTTTATGAGGAGCCATGGTTATTATCTTAATGAAAAACGGTAGGAAAGAGTTTAAATGTAGGCAAGAACGAAGACGCAGAAAGCTTGATTTGGGCGATTTTTTCTTCGCGAAATGATGATGAGGATGAACAGTATCCAAAACTCCGATTTAAATAGTAATTTCCCGACCAATTGTAAGTTGCCACGTAGGATTACCATAGGAAATTGCAGTCTGTACGCATTCATCACGCCTATTGGTTAATAGAATACGGAAAGACGCAACCCTGGGCGTTAATATTTAAATAAAAGTGACACAAAAATGAACGTTATGATATTTTGAATTCAAATCCACATCTCAAATTGACTAAGTGAAGGATCGGTCCCTTGGACGCTCATTGCGAGCAGGCTCGGTCCTACATTTTCCCGAAAGTATATAACATTGTGTGGTCGGCCTTGCGTCACCTCTACGATGGCATCCAAGCCCGAAGGGTTAGTGATGAGAATCCTATGACCAGGTACCCTACAATGGGTAATGTCCAATAACAATTGGGCAGACTCAAGTAATAAAAAGCGAACTCGCGCGGTCCAGAATCCCAGCTTAGAATATTTGAGATAAATTAGCCCGATGTTCCGCAATGGGATCGAAGATGGATTTGACAAAATAGAATGGTGTTTGACAAGTGGCCCCATGGTTCGGTCAAAATGGTTATAGCCCACGTGTCCCACGCTTCGGGCCTTTACACGTTTACCATGCTTCGGGCTAAATCACGCAGGCCACGCTTCGGTTCTGGCAACGTTTTACATCATGCGACAACAACCTTCAACAAACTTGTCAGATACAGTTACAGAGCGTGGATTACACATGCCTTCAACTCTATAAATACGGTGCTTGACGACGGAATTAGCATGACCTTTTGGACGCGTAAGAACATGATGTTACTCTGCCGGAATTCTTATCGCTTTCTTATACATCGTCATCTTCATAAACCTCTGTTGTATCTTGTAATAAACTGTTTGATTAGTGAATCCACTAAGAGCTTTTCCTGCTCTTAGTCAAGTGGTTTTTTCCCCATTTCCGGGGTTTTCCACTCTAAATTGCCTTGCATGTTTCTTAATTTGCCTTATTTAATCGTTTTCTCACCACAAACAAAAAAAACCGAGTTCGTTTCTTAACGAACCGAACGACTGTTGTATCCCCTAAAAAGGGACCATAACAAATATGTTAATTTATTATCAAATCCTTCCAATAGTGAGTTCTAGAATGGATTAATATAGGAAAATTCATCTATAAACTCTACGAAATATCTAAAGGTAATATGAGTTATGAAGATAATGTAATTCTAAATCATTAACTTAAAGGTTTGATAATGTTTTGCAATATATACCTTGGTTAAGCATTCCAAGTTTCCCATATTCGCTTAGTGATGATATATTCTCGGTCGCTGTAGAAGAACGGGAACTAACAAACCAAAAAAACGCATAATCAATCGAAACGATGAATATAGAAACGGAACGAAAAGATCGGAGATTCTAAGAGACATGCTTTCTTAATTCAGTGAGAAATCATCATCCCAATAACATGAAATTCTTCAAGAATGTTCACATAAGCAAGCATAGGATCCCATTTTGGCCCGAACTCATCGTCCCAAAAGAAATCTATTAGTAGTTTTGGAGAAGAATCCTCGAAAATAGTTCTACTCCGGTAACTCGTAACTCCAAGCTGTAGAAATTCAGGATTCAATGGGCCGGGAGTGTGTCTGTTTAGCTTAGGGCTGTTATTCGATTCGAAAGAACCGAACTAGTTGTGTTCATATTCGTTCATATTTTTATTCGAACATGTTCATGTTCTTTCATATTTTATTCGAACGTGAAAATATGTTCGAACATTGTTCAAATTATTAAGTGAATTTTCATGTTCGTTCGCATAGATTGTTCGAACATCGTTCATACGATATGTTCAAACATATTTGTACTATTTGTACGAACTTCACCAAAAAAATCAAATTTTGTTGTTTTACAAATAAAATCACAAAAACATAAATTATCTTTTTATGTTATCTTTTAGTATATTTCACAAAACAAAAAACATAGAAAATTTTGTAAAGATTTTTAAACTTAAATACTATAATAATCTATTAGTATAAAAATTAATTTAAATAATATATTTGTTCATGAACGTTCGAATTTATTCACGAAAATGTTCGTGTTCGTTCAAATTATAAACGAACAAAAAATAATGTTCGAACAATGTTCATATTTTTATTCGAACGAACGAACATGATCACATATGAGCCAAACACATATGTTCACGAACTGTTCGTATTGTGTAACAACCATAGTTTAGTTTAATCGATAAGAGAAATGAATCATATTGAAAAAAACTAGGTCAAACAAATTACTTATGATATCAGATCCCTTATAATCAAGATTAGATTTCGAACGCTCCATCATGCTTTGCCATGCTATTACAACATCTTTAATGTTAAGGAGATGTAATAAGTGTTCCAGATCTGTTTATGTAACTTTGTTTAGTTCTCCATTTGAAATTCTGACAGTATCTCTGTGTAAAGATGATGACATTTTCAGCTCTTAGAAATAACACAAGACAAACACAATCTGTTAGAGATTCATATAGAAAATGATCACCAATTCTACGAACAAAACGAAACGAATCGAAGCTTTTCCCACAAACTGGGCATTGAACAGTTAGCTTCAAAAGTTCATCTTCATTCCAAAATTGCAATCAAATTCTGGAAGAACATGACAATTTTTCACTATACAAAGCAATAAATGAATATAACTAGATCTTAATCTTATGACAAGCTCCTTAAATCACATTCAAACACAAAGTTTAAGGAAAATTTTGAATAAAAGCAAGCTTTTGATCGGAAAAAAAGCACTGAACCGCCAGGGATGCTGATTTGTTCTGAAATTCAACAAAAAGTATACTAAAATACAAGCAAATCTTCTTACCCGATATCATGGGAACTATCTTCATCGTTTTCCGATGCGCCGGAGCCAGGAGAATGTGATTCTAGAATTGGGTCAATTTACATGGGGAGTGGGCTCGGATATAACGTATAAGAGGGAGAATACCACACCGTAAAAGACTTGAACAAATCATTTACTATGGTCTACATTCTCTCTTATAAACCAATCAATCCCACTTTTATTTTCTAATGTGGGACAATAGACATTATTTCAACACATCCCCTCAAATTCAACCATCTGACAAGATAGATGGACTTGACATTCTAATTGGCGAAATTGCCAACCGATCAATTTCATTAAACCGGACTAACCCCTGGCAAGGCCACTCATGATTTTTCAAACCCGCTCCGATACCATGTTAAGACCAAATCTTTGAATTCATAGGAACCTCATAATAGATTCAATTGAAGAAGGCGACATGAGAAATTTTCTGTGTATTTCGATAAAACCAAAAGTACATAATACAAGCTTATTTATAAAGACTATTCTAACCGCCTAATCTATCATCTAGCGACATGTGTACGATCAAATGAAGTGCTAAAATAACTAACTATTTTAACAAGCTCCCCTCAAGACGAAAGTCTTGGCCTTCCTTGACAGAATCATGGTTAAACAATGAGAACTGGGATAAAAACTTGCATATACGAGACTTAGAGAGTGCTTTAATGAATATGTCTGTTGGTTGTTCTCGAGTGTTGACATAGAACTGGGATAATATCTTGAATATATTTGTGTTGACTTATGAAGACTCCAATATTGTGATAAAAAATTTCCTAACCGAGGAAATAACGAGCTTGACCAAGATCTTTAATGGTATGAGCAGAATCGAAGAACTCTTTGATCAAAATAATTCCCTTTGAATCATTCCCAGTTAGAAGAATATCATCCACATATACTAAGAGAATTACCATTCCTCGTTGAGTAACTTTGATGAAAAGGCAAGGATCATGTGGGGACTGGATGTATCCCTGACCATTTAAGGAGGCTAGGAATTCCAAGTTACATTATCGTGACACTTGTTTAAGGTTATAAATTGATTTCTCCAGCTTGCATACTTTGTTAGAATCCTTATTGATAAAGCCAGGGGGTTGCCGCATGTAAACCTCAGTGTCAAGAAATCCATGTAAGAACACATTGTTCACATCCAACTGAAATATCCCCAAGGAATTACTCGCAGCAACATCCATCAGTAATCTTGCAGTTGTGATCTTGGCTACGGGCGAAAATACTTCAACGTAGTCAATTCCTTGAACTTGTGTGAAACCTTTTGCTACAAGTCGTGCTTTGTACTTGTTTATGGTTCCATTCGGATTAAGCTTGGTTTTAAAAATCCAACGACACCCTACTGCCTTTTTTTATGGTGGCAGATTGCAGAGGGTCCATGTGCCATTAGTCTTTAATGCAGTGATTTTAGCATGCATAGCTTCTACTCAATGGGGAATTGCCAAAGCTTCTTCAACAAATGATGGCTCTTTAATATGGTCAAAGCTTGCTAAAAAAACAACATGATTCTTTATGTCATCAGAAAGTGTTAGAGCATATTCAGACAGCCATATGGGAGGTTTGCGAATGCGAGTTAACTTTCGGGATGCCCCTAGAAGGTGTAGAAAGTTGTTGCCATTTGTGTCCAGAAGGGAACTGCCGCTTGGGAAATGCAATTCATGATCATCAGTCCCATTCACTGCATGAGATTGAAGATCCATAAGTGAAGCCTATGAAGTATCAACAGCTGGATCATTTTCAACTGGATTTGGAATAATTAAGTTGTCTATTGCAGAATCTTCAGATTCATGTATTGTGTCTGTGATTGGATCATCCTCAATGATGGATATAAATTTCAAATTGTTTTCCACAACATTTAATGAATGATATGGAAATATTCATTCTACAAATTGGACATCACGAGATAAGAATGTTTTGTGATGTTGAAGATCATATAACATGGATATTCCTTTATTTGTGGTGTATACTAAGAATACACATGAGTTGCCTCTGGGAGCAAGTTTATCAACATGAGACACAATTGAGGCTGTATAAGCTAGATAGCCAAAAGTTTAGAGATGATTATAAGTTGGTTTTCGTCCATGAAGTAACTCGAAAGGAGTTTTCCAATTCAGAGTGACGTTGGGGAGCTTATTGATTAAGTGCGTGGCTGTGAGAACAGCCTCTCCCTAGAACGAAATAGGTACTTTAGACTGAAGAATAAGTGATCTGGCCACATTTAACAAATGTTGATGTTTGCGTTCTACCACGCCATTAGACTTTGGAGAGAAAGAGCATGTTCTCTCATGTATCGACCCAAACTCACTCATGAGGGACTGAAAAGAGTGTTCTGTAAACTCTCATCCATTATCTTATCTGACTCGTTTAATAATTACTCCAAATTGTGCCAATACCATCTGATAAAAAGAACGCATAACTGAAGTGGCCATTCCTTTGGAACTAAGAAGAAATGTCCAAATTGATATGTTGTAATCATCCACCATCGTAAGAAAATATCTTGCACCTAGACTTGTTGATGTTCGATATGGCCCCCAAACATCAACATGTATTAATTCAAAAACACATGAAGTTCGCAATTTAGTTGCTGGAAAAGGCAAACATATCTATTTTGAGAGCATACATGCATGGCAAAGCATTTTAGACGCATTAGTATCAACAGGGATATGCTCAAGCACAATTTTAGAAGGATGGCATAATCCTAAATGCCATTTATTTTCATTGGTAACACAATCAACAAACACATCAATTTGACATAAATTTGTCATAGCACTAGAATTGCAAGAATCCATGTTTTCATGAGCAGATGTTCTTTGCAGTATGTATAATCCATCCTTCAAAATTCCTTTTGCAAGCATTTTCTTACCCTGTCGCTCCTGAATATAGCCAAAAATCAGAATCAAACCAAAGTTGGACGTCATTATCTGTAAGAAGTCGTGATACTAATAATAGATTATACTTAAAAGTTTCAATTTTAAGGACATCAGTTAGCGAGGGAACTGTTGTCAGATGAAACATTCTCATTTCTGATGGGGATAACTTTCTGTTGTCAGGCAAGCATACCTTTAATGTTTCTGCTGTTTTACAAATGTTCTTAAAATCAATATCCTTGCAACATATATGAGATGAAGCTCTCGTATCTATAATCCAACTGATTGATTCACCAGATAAAGTAAGTAAGTGAGTAGAAGAATTTCTTGTTACTTCACAGAATTCTACAAAATTGACCATGGGCGAAGGAGCGTCAGCAGTGCAAGCAGATGTAGTTGAAGGTTTAACTTGCAATACTTTTCTAATTTGTTGATTAATCGGTTATGTAATATCAGCTGGTAGTTCAATATAAGAATCATCCATAGAGGACTCAGTATTGTCAGGTGGAACAATCTCAAGTGCAGAATTGGTGAATTTTTTTGATTCTTTTTGCTTAGCATTAATTCAATATACCATTCTGGATATCCGATTAACTAGAAGCATCTATTCCTTTCATGTCATGTTGCCTTGCAATGCGAACATCGAATACGAGGATTAAAACGACCACTGGAAGAATTAACCAAGCCATTTGAATTAGAGGCATTCTGTGTTGTCCGATGCAAAATTTGACATGTTCTTCCATAGGATCCTTTTGCACTCATGGCCGAAACCGTGATAAGATCATTCATAGAATTAATTCCATGCACATTTTGTCTCTCCACAAGCAAAATCATCCGATACACAGTTTTAGCATCCGGAAGAGGTACTAAGATCAGAATTTGATTCTTAATTGACACATATACGCCATTGAGGCCTGACAAAAATTGGAAAAGTTGTGCATGTTTCTCTCTTTCAAGCAACTTAGTTATGATATCTCCCGAAGTTAGATCTAATTCAGCAGACTCATTCCACAAATGTTTGAGTTTATTGTAGTATACCACTACAGAATCTACTCCTTGCGTAGTATGATGAATATGATGTTTTAAATGGAAGAGTTGCGGTCCAGAAAAACAATCATACAATTTCTCAAGATCAATCCACAACGTACGTGCATCCTTGGAATATACGAAGTTCTCTGCAACTATTGTATCCATGGAATTGAGGATCCATGAACGCACCATACAGTCATTCTTGCGCTAGTTTCGAAAGGTTGCGTCAGTTTTAGTCAGCATGGCCAGTGATCCATCTATGTAGTTGATTTTCTTACGTGCACCAAGTGTGGGCAGCATCGCTTGTTTCCAACCATTGAAGTTACCTCCAGTCATTTTCTTCGTGACGATGATCGAAGATGATGAGAAATCTGCGGCCGTGGTTGCAGGAATCAGATCAGGAGTTGTAGTCATCGGATAAGGAGTTCCAGTCATCGTTCAAGTCAATCTTCTATTCTCTGATACCATGTTAAATTTCTAGAGTATGGTCAATGTAACGTATAACGTTAAATACATCCCTTTAACGTATGGTCATGTTAAATCTTCTATTCTCTGATACCATCATTGGAGTGTGCTATGATATAACGTATAAGAGGGAGAAGACCACAATGTAAAACATTTGAACAAGTCATTTACTATGGTCCACATTCCTTTTTATAAACTAATACATCCCACTTTTATTTTCCAATGTGGGACAATAGACACTATTTCAATTCACACGCGAATCCATCTTATTACTTTGACACTAGAAACGAGAACATAGTCTCCGGTCAACATAAAAAGCGGAAAGGGTCGTGACCGCTAACCAGAACCGCCACGCTCCAAATCTTGGGGGAGTAGTCCAAAAGAATGTTACAATCTTATAATTGAGCTTACGAATTAGTATTGTGTATTTGAAGTATAAGCCCGTATTTTGGTCCAAAGCTTAATTAGGGTATAAAACAGATTATGTTGTATGTTTTGGACATCGATCAATTATCATATTTTCTCATGTTCTCTCTTTGACTTTCCAACCGTTCTCCCACTCATTTCCTCTGCAATTCTCCCTTTTCATCTACATCTTCCTCACCATTTCTTCTTCTAAATCTTTATCCCTTTCAAGGTTCGTAACAAATGGTATTAGAGAACAATCTATTCTGAAAATGGTTAAGACTAGACATATTTTTTCTCTACCTAGGGCAGCCTCGTTTTCCTTTTTAGCAATGCCAAAACTCCTATGTAGCAAACAAATGCAGATTTGTCTTGAGTTCAACTCTGATCCGGGACTACGATTAGAAGAAAATCATCTACGCTACCATGCTCCCAAAATATATCCACCTACGTTCAATGGAACTCATCCCAGGCTTTGGCTCAAATCTCTTATGCCTTATTTTCGTATGAGAAAACCATAATCTTCAGAGGAATGGTTAGAGTTCTCTACATTAATGTTCTGTGGCAAGGCTGAAAATGGCTTCAAGGCTATAAATCAAAAATTGGTTTCTAGCTATGGAAGGATTTTGTGACTGCTCTACTAAATCAGTTTGATTTTCAGAACCATCGACAAGTATTTCATAACTTTTGCACACTAAAACAAGATGGTGATCTAGAAGAATATTTAGATATGTTTGAAGATCTACGTGGTCCAGTATCTAGTTTTTATCCCACTGTTTATGCTGAGAATTTTCGATGCATTTTGATTAGTGGTGTTATAAATGAAATTCATTCATCCATTTACGATGCCAACCTAAACAGCGAAGAAGAAGTCATCTAATTTTTTAGGCCAACATCTATGAAAATGTAGCATAAGGTTTCTAGGGATACGCCTAAAATAGTCCTTGACTCTATGGAAAAGTTTAAGTATGATTTAGATTTTGAAAACTTGGTTCGGTTTTTTGAGAATGCTACTGAAGTTTCCACCAGAAGAAAGCTTAATCGAAACCCTTGGATGAGTGTGAGAATGAAAACAATGAAGAAACAACATAATAAAGAATCTATGGAGTTGAGGTAAATGGAAATTGAGAAATCTTCGAGAACACAACTGAAGATGTTATTGATAGTACAAGAGAAAAGTTTGATGCCTTCAAATGTTGACATAACATCACAAATTATGGATGAGGCAATTAGGCTACCCAAACATCTACCTTCGTTGTCCACTAGTTTTGTTGAGCCAAAGAATGTTGTACATTTAGCTAACAGTGAGTAGAATATGCTTGTTTTCCTTAATGAATTGAGACAATCAGTTGTCGATGACTGGTGTATTTCGATGGAGAAGAAAATGAAGTTGATTGAGATTAAATACCAAGTCACCAATGCTTCTAAGCAGCAAGAGTTGAAAGAAATCATGCAAGAAATGGAGTTGGATTTTCGGAAGTTTACAAGGTTTGAGAATGAGCAGGCTGTGATTGCTACACAAAGAGTAAGAGTTATTGACATAAAATGTATCACAATTGTATCGGTCAAAGCAAATAAGCTATTTCGAGTATTAAAATTAAAAATGGCGAAACATTTTGAGATATTGCGGGAATATAAGAGGCTCGTACTAGCTGTTTATTGCACATCTTCTGATCAGTCTGATACTTTATTAACCATACAAACTCTCATCTTTGATTTGGCTTACTTGCATTGAAGAGTTGAAAAACTTGAGACTACATCATATTCTAAGATTTATAGTGGCGAAAATATCATAATAGAGGATAGGAAGTGCTCATGGAAGGAATTGGTATCCCTGATGATATTGAAGAAGTTTCTCAAACTTTGTTGTTATTAACAGATTGGTTCTTTTTATGGAAGAAATCATAGAGAACATCATTCGCACCAAGGAAAGAAGTTGCGGCTGAAATTATGAGTAACAATGGAGCTAATATTTCTAATTCCTTGAAGTTCTCGTGGATTGATAACAGACTTGATTACTCTCACAACGAAAATATATGCTACTTGGCCAGGAAGATTGCAGCGAAAGAAAAAGTCTTTAAAAATATGAGATATCTTCTTTTCATAATTGAGAGAAAGTTGTTTGATAACATCCGCTACCCAGACAATCATGAATATGCAGTATGCTCGAACAAGGTTAACATATATTTTGAAAATTTTCAAAGAGATGAAACACAGTGGATGCAATCAATCAAAAAACACATATTGTTCTTTGATCTCCCTTTCCTGTGGGAAAAATGACATCAAAATAGATGATGCAATCAAGATGTATAAGAAATGGTTAAAACGATGCTTGAAAATGATATTATCTACTTGTGTGAAATAATCAAAATCTCTTATGTAAGTTGTGTTAAGTCTCTATCCAAGTTTGGTTTCTCTGTCCTCTTTTTACTCATAATATTTCAGAGCCACTTACCGTGCCCAGAAGTTGGGGGATGATTTATATTTGACAAATGAATTAAACAGTGGAGAAAATATCCTAGAGCAATTCACTTATGGTAGTTTGGTTCATGGTTTTACGTGGAAGGAATATTTAGAAGGGGCCATGCCAATTATGCAATCACATGCATATATTTGGTTGACATGGTGCTGAGGAGAATTGCAAGATGGGCTTCAACAGATTTTTAGATACGGTAAGTTGATGATTGAGAAGGAGAAGTTCTCATATATGGAAGTATTTCAATGTCTGAAAGGAAACATGATATATCTTATGACATATTTTGAAACTATGATATGAGAAGTTCACCCAAATTCTGTCATCGGTGGATTGGTAGATAGAAATAGATCGAAGGGTATTACACCAAGAAAAAGAAATGAGTATGATGATATTCATACTCTAAAACTCCCCATGGTTGATTACCTCGAGATGTGTGGCTTTCAAGTTCTTATAATGAACCAATTGGCAAATATACTACTGAAATTCATATAACAACTTATTACTCATTATTTTGAGACCCCCACTACTCTTTCTCTTGATTCAAGGGTGGCACTTGCTTCTTATATTTTCCTGGGGTGCTCTATATGTTTTTATTCATACACATCTTGATTTTTCGGTACTAGATCTTTGGGGTATAAGATCGTTTCACACGGAGAGAATGATGATATGGTTTAGAGTAGATAAGGAAGTTGTTGAAAACTTGGATAAGTCAAAGAGATTTGATTGTGTTTGTATGGAAGCACTTGTACTTGAGATCTCTAATTGATGGGAATGACGGTGGAATGCACATAGTATATTAAGAAATATGTCTTCTCTAACTCCAACTAGTACTCACTTGAATGGCAAATTGAATTTTTTTGCATCATCACAAGCAAGGAATATTGATTGTAGAATGGCAACCAAAAGGAAATTGGAATTCTGCAATTATAATCTTGCTCATCTGTCGAGGGAAGTTCTACTTACCATCATTGAAAGTGATCAATATCAAATCGATGGAGAGTGATAGTTGAGATCAATGATCGTTTTGAGAAGCTAATTATATTACAATCTTATAATTAGACTTACAAATTAGTATTGTGTATTTGAAGTATAAGCCCGTATTTTGGTCCATAGCTTAACTAGGGTATAAAATAGATTATATTATATGTTTTGGATATCAATCAATTATCATATTTTCTCATATTCTCTTTTGGCTCTCTTGCCGTTCTCCTTCCGCTCATTTCCTCGGTAACTCTCCCCTTTTCTCTACATCTTCGTCACCATTTCTTCTTCTAAATCTTCATCCCTTTAAAGGTTCGTAACAAAGAATTGGAATTTCGATCGGAAACCAAGGAAGACCAGGCATGTTCCGGCAATCGAGTTAAAGATGGCTTGTTCAAGAACTCCATCGCGTAATTATTCAATTAGATCCATGCCATTCCATTTTCTCAAATTTCACAGTCTAACAGCATAACTACGAGATTGATAGAGCAAAAACTCACTCTCAATTCACCACTGGGCGGTGGCTAAAGAGCGATGAAGTGGAATCTGTCATGAATACTCATTCCCAGTTACTCACTCTCGCTCCTATTAATTCAGGTTCAGAAGATAAGGAGCAAGAAGACCTAGAAGAAATAAGAGACAATGATCAACCTATTGAAGTTGGGCCTGATCTGGGCTAACCTTGATAAGCCTTTCCAAAGAGAAGATGGATCGGCCCATGACAATATACCATTTTGAATAGTCGGACGTGTCTACTATCTACATATTCTATGAATAGGACTTTTGTGACCGTTAGAATTATGCTCTTTTGATCGTTGTAAGCTGTGTTTAAAACAACATTCCATATCCTATAGAACATATCGTTGAATTAAGAATCATCTTCTTTCTTAACTCATTCCTTACTCCCTTAACTCACATCTCTTCTCTCCTCGGCGATTTAGGATCGTCACAACTGGTATGAGAGATTTTGGATCCAAACAAGCTGGGTCCTAAATAGAAAGGAAAAACCAAGGCTAAGATCGACACCCACCTGACCATGGATCTCTGGGATGACTCTGGTCCGGAAGGCCATATCAGCCAACATAATCAAGAATATACTGAGCTTGACTATCAGACCTAGATCAACCAACTATTTTCGTCTCAATTAGACGTGCGTGATTCACTCCAACACTAGTTCTCGGACTTGGATTAACACATAGACAAAACATCAAATATATTAATGAGATGGTAAACTCCCAGCTGATGAACACAACATCTGAAAAGCCTTGCACAAGTACGTCCAACGTCAGCCTATGATCATTCCCATTCACCATACCGACCCCCTCCAACAATTTCCCCACCAAATGTCGTTACTTCCGCTGCTCAACATCCATCCAGTCTCAATCACATTCCCAATCACCAACCCATTTTAACTTTCATAATTCACATCAACCCCACATTCACCAGCCTAAAATTGAACTTCTGCAGTTTGATGAAATAGATCCCCACAGTTGGCTTTGTCGTATCACACAATAATGTTATGTCCTAGGACACATCCCAAAAACTCAATGGATCGACTACGCCATTGTCTTCTTTATGGGCAAAGCCGATAGATGGCTCCATGGATTTCGCATCACCAGCCCCAATGCTTCTTGGGATGATTTTGTCTCAGAATTACTACTCTACTTTGACACTCTCGACCCAGAGAGAGTCCTGGGAGACTATTTAAAGATTTGTCAAGATGGCTCATTGTCAGAATACCCGGAACGATATGAGGATATGCATTCCCATGTCACATCTCTTCATCCCTCCCTCTCCACCTCCTATTACATCTCTATTTAAGCACCGCAGTATCCCACTCAGGCTTACACACTGAATTTGAAATCAAAACATTTGCAAGATGTAAAGAGAAAGAGTTTTTGGCACTTTGTACCTCTATGAAGGAATCCAGACCATATCAACCCATCCCTCCAGTTAAACCTCATTTTCGTCTCCAAAAAAATCTTATCACAAATGAGATAGTGCGTGAAAGGTTTGATAAAAAATTATGCATCAACTGTGGACTACTCTACTCAAAGGATCACCGCTACCACTTCAAACAACTCTATTTGCTTACTGGAGAAGAAGATGACGAATATCAACCAGCCTCCTTCCCGCAAGCAGAACCTCAACCCCTTGATCAACCCTCCTTGTCGGAGTCCCCTGATGAAGTTATCTCGCTCCATACAATCTCAGGAGAAACAATGGAAAATCACCTCTGCATCATCGGTCTCTACCTAAGCATGGATATCCACATTCTCATTGATACTGGCAGTACCAACAGTTTTCTCGACTCAACCTTTGTTGACTCCTTGTCCCTTCCTCGAACCCCTGCCCTGCCCTTACTAATTACCACACCAGGCGGCACTAAAACCATTAGCAACTAGATTTGCAAAGACCTCCATTGGACCATATAAAATTACCCCTTTGTTTTCTAATTCGGAATCTTCAATTTACACGGTGCCATCACATGATTCTAGGAGGAAATTGGTTGCACCACCACGCCCCTTCATAGGCAACTATAACCATATGTCATTTTACTATTACCCTCGTTGGAAAATCCATCACACTACCATGCCTTAACCCCACTGCCGAAGTGGCCATGATCTCCGCTCAAGAGATGGAAAAAGTTATGAGGAAACCGTCCACCTGTTGGTTGGGAAGATTATTTGCCCTGGACTCAACCCCTCTCTCCAAATCTTCTCATGTACACCCAACAATACAGTCGATATTGTCTAACTTCCCTAATCTTGTTAAGGAACCTACATTACTTCCACCCCATCGTCCTCATGACCATCGAATTCCCTTATCCCCGGAGGCTCAACCCAGAAAATTTCCACCTTACAGGATCCCCTACCATCTCAATAATGAACTCGAAAAAATTATTAAGGAGCTCCTCGACTCTGGCTTCATACGCCCAAGTACCAGTCCCTTCTCGTCTCCAGTCTTGATGGTGTAAAAAAAGGATGGAAATTAGCATATTTGCGTCGACTATAGATATCTTAATGATATTTCGGTAAAGCATCATTTCCCTATTCCATTAGTTGACGATTTACTTGACGAACTGCATGGTGCCACTTATTTTTTCAAGCTTGATCTTCGTTCCGATCTTTTTCAAGTACGTATGCATGATAATGACGTTTTTAAAACTAGTTTCTCCACTCACTTAGGCCACTATGAATTTTTTGTTATGCCATTCGGATTAGCTAATGCTTCATCCACTTTTCAATCACTCATGAATTCTATTTTTCCACCGGTTATTCGTAAGTTTGTTTTAGTTTTTTTCGATGACATTCTCATTTATAGCAAACCGGGGACAATCATCTAAACCACTTAAGGCATACCTTGTCTATTATGAAAACTAATAGTCTCTTTGTCAAGCAATCAAAGTGTTCCTTTGGTTAGTTGTATATTGAATATTTAGGTCACATTATCACAAGGGAAAGCGTTGCAACAGACCACAGAAAAATCTCCAGCATGATCCATTGGCCAATTCTCAGGTCACTCAAGAGTTAATAGGATTCTTGGGGATGATTGGCTATTATAGACGTTTTATCCGGAACTATGGACTTATAAGCCAACCACTTACCCAATTACTAAAAAAAGATTGTTTCCGCTGGACAGAACCTGCAACTCATGCATTCAATTCTTTCAAAGTTGATGTGACTACTTCATTTGTTCTCGCGCTACCAGATTTCACCAAACCATTTATCTTGGAAACAGATGCATGTGATACGGGAGTTGAAGCAGTGCTCATGCAATCAGAACACCCTATTACTTTCTATTCTAAGGCAATTGGAGTAAAATTCCAGGGGTTCTCTATTTATGAAAAAGAACTTATAGACATGGTCCACGCAGTACTCAATTGGCGGCATTATCTGATAGGAAAAATGTTTTATATTCGTAGAGATCACGAGAGCCTACTGTTCCTAAAAAAACAATGATTAGGCTCATTATTTCAGCAAAAATGGGTGGCAAATCACTTTGATCACTCTGAATCACCCGAACTCCTACAACCTCTTCCAATACCTAAAAAAAAGTGGGATAGCATCAATATGTAGTACATTGAAGGGTAACCATCATCATTATCGAAGAACACAATATTCATCGTTGTTGATCGCTTCACTAAATACTCTCACTTCTTGGCCCTCACCCACCCTTATTTTGCAGAAGATATTGCATCCAAGTCCATTAACAATATTTATTGCCTCCACGGCCTACCAATATCCATCATCTCCTATCGAGATGCAATCTTTACAAGTACTCTTTGGATTGAAATGTGTCGACTCATTGGAATCCATCTACAATTATCCACGGCATACTATTCTCAAACAGACGGACAGACCGAACATGTCAACCAATGTCTAAAAACATATATTAGAGACATGTGTATGGATCACCCCATAAATAGGTCAATTTCCTTCCCATTGTTAAATTTTGGTACAACACTTCTTATCATTCAAGCCTCAAGATTTCATACCTCTTTATGGCTATGCCCCTACACTACTTCCATGGGGCTCCGCAAATTTCTTTCCCTCAACCCAAGCCAGCGACATCATCACATATCAACAAAATTTCCTCAAATCTATGAGGCAAAACTTGTTGCAATCCCAACAAAGGACCAAACACTATGTTGATCAGCATCGTAGTGAGCGAATCTTCGAAGTTGGTGACTTAGTCTATCTCAAGTTACAACATTATAGGCAAACTTCCTTATCTATACGCAACAATCTAAAGCTAGCACCAAGATACTACATACCTTACCCGATCATCGCACGAATTGGCAACGCAGCTTATAAATTAGATTTACCATCCACTCGCGGCTACATCATGTTTTCCATGTCTCTCTACCCAAGAAACAATTGGGCCGAAACTGCTTACCAACGATCACACTCCCATCCTTCTCCGCCGTAGGAACAATCGTTCTACAACCATTGCAGGTCCTTGGACGTCGATTAATTCACCGACGAAACAAACCCACCACTCAACTTTTAATCCACTGGCAAGGAATGCAACCATCTACAGCAATTTGGGAAGACCTCAACTAGCTTCGCCACATTTTTCCCGACTTTGATCCTTAGGGACAAAGATCGCCTCCAGAGGAAGGTAATGTCCTGAACACTCATTCTCAGTTACTCACTCTCGCCCCTATTAATGTAGGTTCAGAAGATAAGGAGCAAGAAGACCTAGAAGAAATAAGTGACAACGATCAACCTATTGAAGTTGGGTCTGATATGGGCTAACCTTGATAAGTCTTACCAAAGAGAAGAAGGATCGACCTATGTACAATTTACCCTTTTGAATAGTTGGAAGTGCCTATTATTTACCTACTCTATGAATATGATTTTTATGATTGTTAGATCATCTTTAACGTTGGACATCCAATCAAACTCAATGTCCATCTGTCTAAAATAATTATTAAAAATAACTAAAAAAAATCAATGTCATAGTTTCCGTTTCTTGCCTCTCTCTCCTCAAACATCTAGGTTTCTTCTTTTTTCTCAATGGCTCATCTTCGTTTAACCTTTCAACACAAGAACTACAAGCCTACTGATGAGGAACCATAGGGTTTACGAATCATGGACAGAGGAAGATTTGAACAGAAGCCCCATCAATTCTTCCTCCTCCCCACTCACTTCTAGACTCGCTTTACTGGTCGAATTTCTCAAGAACAGAAGGAGAATTCCAAATTACTTAAGTCCAAAATGGAAAAGTGCCCAGAATAAAGTCAGGATTTACAGTTTAATCAAATCCATCTCATGCCTCTTGATTGAGGAAGATATGGTTAATTTGCTAGTAAATAGATCTCTAGAAGAAGTGTTCACGAATCAATGGGTTTGTTTGGTTCAGATTTTTAAAATTGCGGTGTGGTGAAATATGATGATCGTGAATTTTTAAGTATGTTTGGTAAAATTGCGATATTATGATCATGATTTATGTAAAAATATTAATATACCCTTATATATATAAAATAATAAATATAATTATATTATAATTAATAGAAGTAAGGGTAAATGAGTCTTTTCCAAAATCACGATGAGGTCATAGTTGGTTTTAACAGCTGTGATGATATCGTTATTTTTTAACGATTATCACATCGCAATTAACCTTATGTTTTGTGCGCATTAAAAAAATCACGATTTCAACATCGCATCGTACCTCATCGCTGTTTTAATCGAAGTACCAAACAAACTCAATAAGTCCAACATGTAAAGAGATTGTGATGAGCAAGGAATTGTATCTTTAAAAAAATAAAAATAATACATGTACACATATGGTTGTAAGAATAAAATGAAATTTATTGATATGAATATTAAAAATAAAGAATAACGATGTGTACAAATAGAAAGCTAATCTGGAGAGAGAAAACGAAGTTTTCGGACGAATATGATTAAAGATGGTCTTAGAATTATGCTCTTTTGACTGTTGTAAGCTGTGTTTAAAACAACATTCGATATCATGTAGAACATATCATTGAATTAAGAATCATCTTTCTTTCCTAACTCATTCCTTACTCCCTTTAACTCTGCTCGGCGATTTAGGATCATCACATAATCGGACAAGATACGCATTTTTTCATGCCAGGATAAAATATTCCAACTGCTCATAAAATAAACCAAATCAAACATAAACCCAATCTCAATACGATGCACAAAATCTGATCTCGATTCAGAAAACTCAAATCTTTTATGTAGAACGAGGGTTCTTGAGCTTCTTCCTTTTCCCATTAGACGATACTGTCAACAAATCTTTGTATTTCTCCAAAACCCGTTCTTTCTCTTCAATCAATCCAAGTAGCTCAAATGCGTTAGCAACTTTCTTGACAATACATTTCTCTGGTGGTTTACGATCAAAAGCTTCAAGACCCTTGAAAAGCTTCACGAGATCTTCAAACTTACTGTTTCGATAATAAATCGAAATCATCGACTTACAAAGCTTCCATGGCACTGAATGCAAATCAAAACCAAGTTTCTTTTTCCATATCTCATTAGCTTCATCGAAACGATGATCCAAATCTAAAGCTTCAATTAACTGTCCATATGTTCCCCTTGTTGTTCCTTGTCCTTTGCTTAACATCCACTTTATAACTTGGATCATTCTATGCCATTGTTGCTGCTTCTCAAGAGCAAGTAACACATTTTTTAAACGCCCAATTGGGAAGTTTTTGTCCCAAGCAACC
>RWGZ01001679.1:32185-44510 GCA_009725065.1 Utricularia reniformis | reverse complement strand
ACCGAAAAATTAAGAGTATTTAGAATCTATCTTTGCTAACATACAAATTTCATTAATCAAAGAAATCAAATGCAGAAAAAATGATAAAACCTTAGATCACTATCAAGAACATACTCCAATCCTCAAACATAACCAAAAGACAAAAAACGAATCGAAAGAGTCACACGAAAAATCGGCACAAAGAATTCTTGAAATTTAGGATTTAATGAGCCGGGGAGTGCAACTCAGTTTATAAGAGAAGTGAATTACATTGAAAAGACTTAAGTCAAGTCAATTACCCATGATATCATTCCTCTTATAAACTAAACATTTTCTATTTCCACATCCGATGTTGGATATATCTCAACACTCCCCCTCAAGTCGAACTGGCATTTGTCCGGTTCAGACTTGCTTCAATATGCTCGGTAGTGCTCGAATCATAGGTCGATCTATTTTTGTCGCCTAGGTCCGATGCGCTTTTCTACTCGAGTTTTTTTTATTTAAACCGGTACGAACCAGCTCGAAACCCACCCTGAAGCTCCGATATCATCTTGAAATTTAGGATTCAATGGGCCGGGGAGTACAGCGCAATTCATAAGAGAAGTGAATCACATTGAAAAGACTTGGGCCAAGTCAATTACCTATGATATCACTCCTCTTATAAACTAGACATTTTCTATTTCCATATCCGATGTGGGATATATTTCAACAAGAATCACATCATAACTAGAAAGGGTGCATGAATTCTACACTTAGACTAAATGAATGAATCATTGATCGAGATAATCACATTGTCATCTCATAAAAATCGTAACTTCAGATTAAAATGTGCTTCCAGTTTGTGATCAATCATTATTTACTAGAGCTTCGGGTTGCTGCTGGATCCCGATTTCCTACGGATTCCGCCGTTAGATCAACCTACAAAACTCCACGAATATGAACCGAACATGATAAGATTTCAAAGTTCGAAACAAATGCATCGATTAAGAAAAACAGCTTCGGGTTGTTGTTGGATCTTGGTTTACTACGAATTGCACCATTCGATAAACCTACAAAACTCCACAATAGTAAACTGAATATTGAGATACCATAGTTAAAGCCTAATGCGTATTATCAGCCACAAAATGACCTCAATCTATGTTGGAATTGTAGAGTATACCCGAAAATGTAAGGGGAGAACATGAACAAACTGTATCTGAAGAGAGAATGATACACATTTAAAATATTTGAACAAGTAATTAATGCAATCAATCACCCCAATAAACCTAATCTATTATCCAACATTTATAACAATGTAACATAAATTCAAGTCACAAGTCGATTAACAACAAGATGCTCGTCTAATAGTATACCTTGTTAAATTTCTAGAGTCGGACCAATTTACGTGAGTAATTTGCTCGAATATAACATATAATAACAAAGAAACCACACAATAAAAAACTTAAAGAAATCATTCACTATGGTCCATATTCTCTCTTATAAGCCAATTTAACACATTTTATGCACTATTTCAGCATACCTTTTCTGTGCAAATTTAACATGTCAGAATGCAATAACTCTGAGAATAAGCTCACATTCATTTTGTTGATTTGAGTAGTTATGATCCTGGAATCGTTTGCAGAATGAAAAGGGGATTAGGGATTTGAAACAATTGAACGACGAAAGTAATTCATTAGAGTAAAAACAAAGTATTTATAGTGGGCTAAAAACGCTCCACTGTTCATCAGTTAAAAGAAACTTAAAGTGCGACATAGTAATAAGTAAAGCCCCATCTTCATTTCCCTGCTGCCATCGTATTCACTTTGTCTTCATCAGTTACATCAACACTCCCCCTGACTGATGAAGATGCAACATTTTGAAACTCTTGGTTGGATATAACTCCAATTTTGGACCTGTGATGTGTAAACAACAACTTACCGAGACTCTTAGTGAAAATATCCGCTCGTTGATCCTCAGATTTAACATATTTGAACTCAATTTCTTTGTCCTTGACGGCTTCTCTCAAAGAGTGAAAACTTCACTTTGATGTGTTTTGCTTTGCTGAAGTGAGTTGGATCCTTTGCAATGGATATTGCAGCTTGATTATCGAGATGTAATAAGGTGGGCTGTTTCTGTGCAAGATTTATGTCTTCGAGAATTTGTCTAATCCATCTGTTCTGATTTGAAGCTAGAGCAGCGGCAATATACTCCGATTATGCAGTTGACTGAGCCACCACCTCCTGTTTTATCGTACACCAAGAAAACGGACAATTATTTAAGAAGAAAATGTACCCTAAAGTGCTCCTGGCATCTTCAGATCCGGCATAGTCGCTGTCTGCATAGCCCAACAAAGTAAGATAATTTTCAGATTCAGAGCAAGGCAAAAACAGTCTGTAATCTAGTGTTCCTTTAATATATCTGAGTACCCTTTTAGCTAGCAACAAGTGACTGGTTTTTGGTCGATGCATGTATCGTGATAGCACATTCACAATATAATTCAGGTCAGGACGAGTATTCGATAAGTAAATCAAACTTCCCACAATACCTCTAAATATTCCAGCATCAGCATCCAATTCAGATTCACAAGCAGAAATTTTCGTCTTAAATTCAACAGGGGTGGCTACTGAATTTGCCTCCAACATATTGTATCTTTTCAAAATCTCCAAGCAGTATTTTTTCTGAGAGATAAACGTACCTAATTCCCGAAGTTGAGAAATTTCCATTCCTAAGAAATAGTGTGCTTCACCTAGATCAGTCATTTCGAAAAATTGAATCAAGGATTTCTTGAGATCATGGAGGCAGTTTTCATCACTTGGCGTAATCAATAAATCATCGACATAAAGCGATACAAGAATAATATTGTTACCTTCGGTATGTTTTGTGAAGACTGAGTGTTCTCTATTTGTTTTGTTAAATCCAAGCTCATTCAATATGCCATTTATCCGTTCATTCCAGGCTCGTGGAGCCTGTTTTAGGCCGTAGAGGGCCTTTTTCAGTCTATAGACTTTTCTTTCCTCTCCATTTTTCAAAAAACCCTCGGGTTGTTCAACGTAAACTTCCTCCTTGAGAATCCCATGCAAAAAAGCAGTCTTAACGTCCATGTGGTGCACTTTCCACTTCAAACAAGCTGCTATGGACAATAATAACTTTATTGAATCAATACGAGCCACTGGAGCAAACACCTCATTATAATTGATACCTTGTATTTGAGAATATCCCTTCGCCACGAGTCTAGCTTTGAACTTGTTTACACTTCCATCTGAGTTCAACTTGGTTTTGTAGATCCATTTTACTCCTACAACCATTTTGTCTTTTGGTCTCTCCACTAAATCCCAAGTATCATTCTTTTCTATTGATTCCATTTCAGCAGTCATTGCATCTTTCCATTTGTCCAAACAAATAGCTTCTGAATAAATTAAAGGATCATTAATGCAAATATCAGCATGAAGATCAATTTGTTCAGTTTCATCATATATGGCAGCAAGGTCTCGCATACGCACAGGGGCATCATTATAATCAGAATCATAAACAGTGTAATCAAATTGAGAGTTTGATTCACCTTGATTTTCCAGATTTGTTTGTGTAGTTTCAATCTCCTCATGCAGCTCGGGTACTTGTTCAACTGATTGGTCCAGATTTTCCTCAGTTTCATCCACAGTTTCATCAATGAAAGGCTGCTGCATTGATGTTTCTGATTCTGAATTTGTATTTTCCTCATGATCTTCTTCATAGATTCTGTGAATGTTCCTTTGTTCAGTCTCATCTGACTTGTTTTCAACACCTGAAATGAATGAATTACAGTTCTTAATTGTGTGGTTTGTCCAGTCCCATTCTTTATTTTCTTCAAAAATCACATCTCTACTAATACACATTTTTCCTTCGGAAGGGAATAAAATTCTGTATCCTTTCACCCCACTGGCATAGCCCATAAATACTCCAGTTTTTGATTTTTCCTCTAATTTTGTTCTTTTTGCTGCTGGTATGTGTACATGACATACACAACCGAAGACTTTAAGATTTTTAACAGAGTTTTTGTAGCCATGCCATAGTTCAAAAGATGTCTTTCCACTCAGGGATCTGGAAGGAAGCATGTTTAATAAATATACAGCGGTGAATGCTGCTTCAGCCCAGCACTGTGAAGGTAGATTTTTTTCAAAAATCAGACACCTCACCATTTCGATTATAGTTCTATTTTTCCGTTCACTCACTCCATTTTGCTCAGGAGTATATGGAGTGGTGTATTGATGAGTTATCCCTTCCACTTTGCAAAGTTCTAGAAAAGCAGTGGATGTAAATTCACCTCCGTTATCAGATCTAATCATCTTTAATTTTTTACCAGATTGTCTCTCAGCCATGGATTTGAATATCTTAAAGGCAGTTAAACTTTCGGACTTGCATTTCAGAAAATATATCCAACAGAATCTGCTGAAGTCGTCAATAAATATGATAAAATATTTGTTTCCACTCCAAGATTGTTCCTTGAATGGACCACATAGATCAATGTGTATCAATTCAAGTTTTTCAGATGCTCGTGTTAAGCTCTGAGTGAAGGCTTTTCTTGTCTGTTTGCCTTTTTGACATATTGTACATGTAGAATTCATGTATTGTAAATTAGGCAAGTCAAGTGTTATACCTGATTTTTGCAGAATCTTCAAGTTTCGAATGCCATAATGACCAAGTCTTCTATGCCATTTATGTGACTCTTCCAACATATTTAAGTTTATCTCAGTATCTGCAGATTGTACAAGAAACAAGTTATTCTCCAAAATTTCAGAAGTAATTGAAGATTTTGTCATGGAGTGTTCAATTCTGCACGTTAGGCCTTCAAAGTGCATTCTGAAATTTTGTCGAAGCAATTGTCCCATGCTAAGCAGATTTTGTTTTAGGTCGGGAACAAACAAAACTTCTTCAATTTTGATTGGCCCCTGATTTCCCTTCAACAACACTGAGCCAATTCCTTCAACATACACAATGTGACCTGTTGCTTATCTGACAGGTTTTTTGAGTGTTTCCTTTAGATTCATAAATAGTGATTTATCCTTGCACATATGTTTCGAACATCCACTATCTATAATCCATCCCGATATTTTGTCAAATATTGTAAGGAGGCTGATTTCTAGATCACAAAAATCTTCAAATATGGAGATTTCAGTTGAGTTGGCTTGTTCACTTGTTTGTTTTGCCATGGGGCATACTCGATCGATGTGTCCTAAATTTTCACAAATTTTGCATTTGGCATCAGGTCTCCACCAACAAACTTCTGGTTTATGACCAAGTTTTGCGCAGTGAGGGCAAGCATTTGGGTTGTCCCTTTTTTGCCTCCAGTTTGTTTCACCCGCATTGTTTGTATTCATTCGGTTATTTGTATTGATGCTTTTGCCTTTATTTAAGGCCATTGCCGAAGCCTCAAATGTGTCATTGCTTATTAAAGCCAGCTCATTCTTAACAACACTTTCTTCAGATTCTGGTGGTCTCATTGAGATCCTCTTTTCAGAAGCTTGTAAAGAGCTAATAAAGTCACTGAAGCTGATTTTTTCTTCAGTGATTTTAAGCAGTTTCTTAAGCTTTTCACACTCCTCTAATGCACTAAGTTTGGATTCAAACCTATTTGGCAGACTCATTGTTGCTTTTTCAATAACCTTTTCATCGCTAAGATCTCCTCCGAGAGCTCTTATTTCATTTACAATTTTTACAGTTCTGTCATAATATTCTTGGAGGGTCTCCTTGTGATGCATTCTATTCGCCTCGAAGTCAGCCATTTTATTTCGTACGTGTATTTTTCTAATTTGATCTCCTCCCTCGTACATCTCCTTAAGTCTGTCCCAAATTTGCTTAGGATTTTGACAATTTGCTATTTTATCAAACATATTTTCAGTCATAGCTTCATGAAATATTGTCATTGCCTTGTATTTGAGTATTATATACTCGTCATATATTTTTTTCTCTGCTTCGGTCGAATCAGAGGTTATGGAGGCATGGTCATTTTTTTCAATTACTCGCCATAGATTATGGGCTTTAAGATACGTGGTTATCTTAATCGCCCACGTAAAATAGTTCGTACCGTCGAGAATAGGCGGGCCTTGCAAACCTCTGTTCGTTGTCATTTTCTGCTGCTGTTCTGGTTCTTTCCCTTTCCACCGGCTTAGTGAGGTTTAAGATCAGGTTCCTTCCCAGATTCGCTTCGATACCATGTTGATTTGAGTAGTTATGATCCTGGAATCATTTGCAGAATGAAAAGGGGATTAGGGATTTGAAACAATTGAACGACGAAAGTAATTCATTAGAGTAAAAACAAAGTATTTATAGTGGGCTAAAAACGCTCCACTATTCATAAGTTAAAAGAAACTTAAAATGCGACATAGTAATAAGTAAAGCCCCATCTTCATTTCCCTGCTGCCATCGTATTCACTTTGTCTTCATCAGTTACATCAACACATTTAACTCTGCAGAAAAATGAAACTCTCATTCAGAATCTATAAAAAGACAAGTTTCATTTAAAATGAACAAGAACTATAAAAACCAGATTACTATTTTTAAGTTAATGTAGCGCAAAAATCTCTGAGAATATTTCTCACATGAGAAATCAAGTTTCAGCAATGGAAGAAGTACAGAAACAGAAATAGCGGCTGATGACAAAGAATCATTTCTAGGTTTCAAATTCAACATATAAAACACGAATATTCCTCTAAAATACACAAGTAAATCAAAAACCCAGATCCCTAAAGCACGAAAAACTATTGCGAAACAGTAAAAACCAGAAGACCCTAAAACGCGTTCATATCGAAGTCACAGTGATCTCTTCAAATAGTGCATCTCGAAACTGACGCCCCCAGGAGCAATAAACTCAATCCTACAGAATATTAAGCGTAATGAAGAAACCCAATAATCTTTAGTTTATTGCCGGCACAGTTGAAATTATTCACGGCGAGATTGCGAACAAAGTGAGAAATTATCACTGACAGCAAGAGAAGTGAGCACACGCAAAAGCAAAAGTACCAATTTTGATAATATTTGCCGGCGAGAGCTCACTCTCTTCTGTCAGACTCGGTTTCTCCTTTGATAAAACACAAACCCACAAATCATTCTCCTTGCAAATTCTTCAAACAAACCCTCTCAGATCTGAAAATGAACTTTCAATCGACGGCTAGCGATTAGGGTTTTCTCCTTTTCTATTTTTACTCAAAATTGTTCAGTGGATAGAACTAAAATGAGTTTTAACTAGAACTAGGGACAGGGCCCTCTGGAAGGCCAGCTTTGACCGTCCTTTTTTACATAATATATAAAAAACATATTTTTATTTAACTATTTGATGGACCCTTGTAATAAATTCATTTAAAAGGTAACTATAATTATTTAGGGTTTTTAGAAGAGATGTACGAGGAGAATTATTTAGGGGTTTTCTTAAAAAATATCAATGTAGGGTTTGTTTAGTTTAGATGAGTGCATTATTTTAATATTTTTAAGAAATTAATTTTTCCAAATAAGAGGAAAATTACGTTACGTTCACTCTCAAGTTTTTGTGTTTTCATCGCCACAATTTATCTCATCGTATTTTATTACATTACACCAAAAATTAATTGAATTTTTTGATGAGGATAGGAGGAATTGGTGAACAATGATAGTTAAATAAAAAATTATAATAGTGAATTTTTACATTATAATAATAATAATTTATGATAAAAGCACAATATATCTTTAAATATAATGAATGTGCTCATATAATCATTTCTCTAATGACGATATAATACAATAATTGCTTTTAGCAAGAGTGAAACGTGATTTTTGTGAATGCATCACAAAATTATTTTTTTATGTATATTAAAAATAATTAGTATTTAAACGCATCGTATTGCACTGTCGTTCTAAATTGAGTTCAAACAAATCGAATTGCTCATTCCATAAAAATCAAAATGAAACGCATTCAATCAATTTAATATGAAACAAATCAAAAAGTTTAACATCAAATACCGAACAAAATTTTGTCTATTCGGCTATGTAAATATCAAATTTTGGTTAGTATGTAATAAAATTAAATTTAATTTAAATATAACCATAATATTACATTAATTATATAATTAAATACAAAATTATATTTTAAATAAATACTAAATCCGTTGTCATAAAAAATGTTTTATATGATTATGTAATAATCGTTTAATAAATATATAATAATGACGTCATTTCAAGTGTACTTAACACTTAATGAAACCTTAAAACTTCAGAATTGATAGTATTTCAAGGACCATAAACTTCCCGAAATAGCAACAATAATAACTACAACAGTTAACGGTTTTAACTACTTAAGGTAAAAACAAGAGCAGAAGATATTCTTCCCCATTTTTAACCTTTGATAGAATTTTATTTCCATTTTAAGTAAGTTATGACAGGTGAGTACAAAAATATTAAATTTTAGGGTTTCAAAATCTTAAATATGAAACCCCTTTTACAAGTTTATGAGTACGATTTGTCAATAGCCCCTTTTACAAGTCAATATAATGTATGTTTTTTATCTACCAATTTTTAAAATTTTCAAATATCATGCACCTAAAATTTAATAATTTTATGATTGACCCCCGAAGTTTCATTGTTTATATTTGACATTAATACTCATTAATATTTTAAATACATTGGGTTTGTTTGGTATAGTTTTTTAAAATTGCGGTGTGGTGAGATGTGGTGAGATATGATAATCGTGAATTTTTAAATATGTTTGGGAAAATTGTGATATTATGATCGCGATTTATGTAAAAATACTAATATATCTTTATATATATAAAATAATAAATATAATTATATTATAATTAATAGAATTAANTCGAAGCCCATAAAAAATTAATATTCGTACCGGGCCAAATCGGTACAAAATTTCGTATCGATATTAAACATTATTTTATATATCATAATTAATTTATTATATTTTTTTAATTAATATATATATGTGTAATACGGAAATTATTTGTTTACTTTTATTAAAATACAAAAACACATGTTATAACGCAATACTTTTCAAACCCAGGCTATTTAGCTAATTGTTTATCAAAACATGCCATTTTACCAATTAAAATATTGCAGAGGGCTATTTGCCCAATTTCCCCGACTTTTCGATTGCATTATTTGGTATAAATATCCCAAATATGTAAGACCATTTTTAAAAATAAATATAGTTATGAAAAATCCCTAATTTTTCCATTAAAAAAATGAGAAAAATGTATAATTAGCATCCCAACTTACGAGTTGTGTAAATGTCACGTCCTCCAACTCAAGAAATTACAAGAATGACACCTAAAATTATCAATACCGTTTGTTTTTTACCCCTGACATTCTAGCACCGATTTTCCGTAAGTTGAAAACCGTTTGAAAACCTCTCACAAAGTACGCAAATGAGACACATTTGAAAAATTTTACAAAATTTACATTTGATGTTCGAGAATTGTGAATAAAATATTAAAAATTTACGAGTCATTAAAGTGTCAATGATAAACGGTATCGGAAACTTGAAGTATCATATGTGCATTTAATTGAAGTTGGAAAGCTACCAATGCATATTTTTGCTCAAAAAGTGTACTATATTTGTAGTTTTGTAATTTGGAGGGTATGCTTTTTAGATAGCCCGTAAGTTGGGTGGTTGTGGAAAAACATCACCCTTAACAAAATAAACTTTAGAACAGATGAATAGGTGATTGAAAATTATTTGAAGCCCAGCCCATTTAAAATGTTCTGGCTAAAAATAATCTTCCGGCCCGTTGTGTTCGTTCTCTGTAAAATGCGTTGATGTTGGAGAAACCAATTTGCGACTAATTTTGATCTTGATAATCCGATCCATTTCGTAAGGTAATGATTTTGTTATTTATCTCAGCTTCGTAAAGTATGATTCTTGACTGGTTTCTCGAGGAATTATGTAATTGAGTTGCGTACTTGTTTTGGGTTGAAATAATCCAGATTGTGCTTGTAAAGCCGAATCTTTCGATGTGGGTCGTGTAGTGTAGTTTACTGTTGGTGGGTTTGATTTCTTCGGTTTTAACTGTACAATGGAATAGTTATTTGCGTTGTAAATCATTATTGACCTTGCAATGATTGTAATGAGCTTTCGGTTTTGGTGTTAGTTATCTGAGGGAAACAGTGTACGGGAAGATATGGGAAGATCTACGACGACAAAGGAAGCTGAAGCACTCGTACATTCTCTTCGCTCGGCATACGCCGCCACGCCCACGAATCTCAAGGTCTCAGATCAGATTTGTTTCGTTGGCCATGTGTTTCAAGCGTGTATTCTGATTTTTCTGTAATTTCTTGCAGATAATTGATCTCTACATTGTCTTTGCTGTTGTCACTGCCTTGATTCAGGTTTTTTTAATCTTTCTTGATTGCGTAGTAATTTCCTTTTCACATTTTGGGTTGGTTCAGATTGCTCTTTAAGGGTTAATTCTGTTAATTTTTCTCTAAATCATGATGTAAAAAATGGGATGACTTATAATGAGGGTGTAGAAATTCAAGATTCAATGAGCAGGAATAGTATCGATGTAACTGAGTCCATAAGAAAAGTGAATCACATTAAAAAGGTTTTGGCCAAACCAATTACTTGTAATATCACTTCCTATAAACTAGAATATTTATGTTTCCACAATCGATGTGGGACAGTATTTCGACACTCTCCCGCAAGTCGAATTGGTTTTGATCCGGTTCAGAATTGCTTCAATATACTCAGAGCGCTCGAATCATAGGTCGATCTATTTTTTCGCCTGGGTCCGATGCGCTTTTCTACTCGATTTTTTTGTCTAAACCTGTACGGACCAGCCCGAAACCCACCTTATAGCTCCGATACAATGTAGAAATTCAAGATTCAATGGGCCGGAAGAGTATCGTTGTAACTCGGTCCATAAGAGAAGTGAATCACATTTGAAAATGTTTGGGCAAAACCAATTATTTGTGATATCACTTCCCTTATAAACTAGAATATTTTTGTTTCCACAAACGATGTGTAACAATATTTCAACACTCTCCCACTAGTCGAAGTGTCGAACTGGTCTTCGTTCGGTTCAGACTTGCTTCAATATACTGGGTAGTGCTCGAATCATAGGTCCGATTCGCTTTGCTACTCGGCGTTTTTTTTGTCTAAACCACCAGCCCGACACCCACCCTGCAGCTCTGATATCATGTAGAAATTCAAGATTCAATGAATCGAAAGAGTGTCGGTGTAACTTAGTCCATAAAAGAAGTGAATCACATTGCAAAAGCTTGGGTTAAACCAATTACTTGTGATATCACTTCCCTTATAAACTAGAATACTTCTGTTTCCATAATCGATGTGGGACAGTATTTTAACGGATTGTATTATGGGAATGAAAAGTAACACTTATCTTTGTTTTTTTGGTTAATTTAAGGTTGTTTACATGGCTATTATTGGATCATTCCCCTTCAACTCCTTTCTCTCAGGAGTACTTTCCTGTGTAGGAACTGCTGTTCTTGCTGGTGAGTTAATGGCTTCTTTCGTCGTCTTTTTTTGTTTACAAACATAACTCGTATTTATTCGTCACCCCAGTTTGTCTTCGGATTCAAGTAAACAAAGAAAACAAAGAATTCAAGGTAAAATCTTTAACTATTTTCAGTTGATTCTTTTCTGTAGCCTATTTAGGAACTTTAGCATTATGTAATCCTTTTGCTACGTCAAAAACTATTAGCTAAAGTAGTTAATGCTAGTTAGCTGTGCATTTGTTAGCGTTAGAGCTGTAAACTGCTTCGATTTTCTATTTTCCGATCGAATTCGAATCTGTTACTGCGATGATCTTACGAATCGTATTCGAATCTGAACATTTGAGACAAAATGTTCAGTAATGCGATTACTATTTTCAAGGATGATGACTTAATGTGCATATTCTTCTGTTTTTCGTGCTTTTTGTATTCGGAATACACAGGATTTGCCTCCGGAACGTGCCTTCGCTGATTTTGTACTCTGCAATTTGGTGCTTCATTTGGTGATCATGAACTTCATTGGATGAAGACTCCAAATCAAGCTTTTGAGAGTGGCTTTTTTATGAGTTCATCATTTTGTTTGTTACAAATTTTGAACTTTTGTTATTGTAACATCTAAAAGGCTAAAACTTTAAGTTGGGTGTGCAGAAAATCTTGATTCTTTAATAATGATTAATAAATAGTATGATATTTGATGATCAACAGTCAAATATGAGTTAAAGTAAGATGATCTTCAAGATCTTGAAAGAAATTATGGAATTGAAGGTAAATGCAATTTATAGAAAGCTCAAAGATTAAAGCTTGTCAAATCGTGTACAATTTTTACCCACTGGTTTGTCTGGTCAAATGTAATGCATTGTCCAAATGTCAAACTGTATTTGATTGCCCTTTGTGGGTATTG
>RWGZ01001679.1:0-31131 GCA_009725065.1 Utricularia reniformis | reverse complement strand
GAATCATAATAAAATAAAATACATATTTTATGAATTACAAATTACAATTATAAAATCGATTAATTTATTTGTGGTTTATTACGTAATAAAACTATTATAACGCATAATGTATAATGAAATTATAATCAAATAAAATATGCATTATCCGAAATACAAATACGATTATAAACTCGATCGATTTAGTGGTTTTAATCGATCGATTATTCGGTTTTATAGTCTTATTTTATCATTAATTAATTTTAATTTATATAAATTAATTTATATCATTTAATTTTAACAAAACAACATAAACATAATTTTATCTCTCATCCGTGCAAACTATTTAGCTAAAACTTTTATGAAAGAGGTTATTTGCCAAAGACTTTATGAATTAAGGTTATTTAACAAATGAATTTTTTGCAGGAGGCTAATTTAGCCATGAAAACCAGACTCTGTTTCACGACATTTTCATCTACTTAAACCCCTCATCTCTTATTCTTCCTCCCATTCATTGATTCCACTCTCCTCCATTGTTGAAGGAACGAGATGGGTATCCCTGTTATTAGGCTTTTCTTTCTTACTCTTCTTGCTTCTTTCTCCACTGGTTATGGCGATGGTGGAGAGTGGATCGGAGCCCATGCCACGTTTTATGGAGGGAGTGATGCTTCTGGAACAATGGGTATTCTTATGCGCTTACAATTTACAGTAAATCAAAAGACCCATTTCTTTTTTAGGTTTGATTTGATAATGGGGATGTTTTGTTACAGGGGGAGCTTGTGGCTATGGCAATCTGTACAGTCAAGGATACGGTACAAACACAGCAGCATTGAGTACTGCTCTGTTCAATAACGGCTTGAGTTGTGGTTCCTGCTATGAAATAAAATGCGTTGATTCGAAACAATGGTGCTTAGATGGCTCAATCCTCGTTACAGCGACTAATTTTTGCCCACCAAATAACGCTTTACCGAATAACAATGGCGGTTGGTGTAATCCGCCATTAGAGCATTTTGATCTTTCTCAGCCGGTTTTTGAACATATTGCTGTTTACAGAGCAGGGATTGTTCCCGTTGCTTACAGAAGGGTACCTTGTGTGAGAAAGGGGGGAATAAGGTTTACGATTAATGGGCACTCATATTTCAATTTAGTACTTATAACGAACGTCGGCGGCGCCGGCGACGTACACGCGGTGTCGATAAAGGGTTCGAGGACGGAGTGGGAGCCGATGGCGAGAAACTGGGGGCAAAATTGGCAAAGTAGCGCGTTACTCGACCGACAGAGCTTGTCGTTTAAGGTTATGGGAAGCGATGGGAGGACTGTGGTGGCGTACGACGTTGTCCCGGCGGGTTGGTCTTTCGGGCAGACATTCTCCGGCTCCGCCCAGTTCTAGAAGCGGCGACGGCGGCGGCGTCAGCTTGAGAGCCTTTTTCCGTTTTTTGTGTTGAAGGTTGCTGAGGTGGATTTATTACCACCCGCGAAGTTATTAAAGCGAGATTTATTTGCTTTAATAATAATTAATTATGTTATTTAAATTGTCACGCGTTTCAAATAATTGGAATGAATAAAGTTGCTAGATATTAAGATATGGAGGTAATTTATCCACCGTTCAATAATTTATTTATGTAATAAATTGTTGAAAGGGATTAATTATTATTGAAATATAATAATTATTAATTAAAGATTCACGAAATATTGAATTGATGTTTTCATTAATTATTAAAATCATAATCTTAGATTAAAATTAGGTATGTTCTCGTACCCACATGCAGTAATCAGATAATTACTTATTAAACATTAAAGTGCAATATAAAATATCCTTAATTTGAAATAATACAACCATAAGTAAATGTAACGATTACAATTATTTCAAAATAATTTGTAAATTAATTAATAAATGTGGGGCAACCTATTCCTCTACATAGCAATATTTTTATATGTATTCGAAATTTTATCCCTAGATCCGTATGATCGGTACATTGACGCACTAACTAGTATAACGATCAGTATAATAATAATGTTCTAGATGACGATGGCGAATCATTCAACTCAATTCTCAATTCTTCTTTCGACCCTATTAAAACACATGTATCTATCAATATAAGAATATTGTTATCGAAGACATGCCCCAATTATGATGGACCATTCAAAGATCAATTCAATTTGGGATATTTGTAATGGGCTTTCTATCGGCCAAAATAATTTGGATGGCATTTTCGATATTTTCTTGCCTATTTTCATTTTCATCTTAAATGCAATTCCAAATTTACGGTATACTTAGGATGTATTCTATACAAAATATAAAATATAGAATTAGAATTCATAAATAAAATACATAATGAAAATGTATAATTAGAATTTGTGTAGTATTTTGGAATGAATGAGTTTGTTTGGTACCCCGATTAAAACAGCGGTGAGGTGCGGTGAGATGTTGAAATCGTGATTTTTTAATGCGCACAAAACATAAGGTTAATTGCGATGTGATAATCGTTAAAAAATCACGATATCATCACAGCTGTTAAAACCAGCTGTGGCCTCATCGTGATTTTGGAAAAGACTTATTTACCATTACTTCTATTAATTATAATATAATTATATTTATTATTATATATATATAAGGGTATATTAGTATTTTTACATAAATCACGATCATAATATCGTAATTTTACCAAACATACTTAAAAATTCACGATCATCATATCTCACCACACCTCACCACACCGCAATTTTAAAAAAGTTGAACCAAACAAACCCAATATGTTAAACTGTTTAATATAAAAAATATTCTGTAAAATGTAGAATGACAATTAATTTACAATAATCAAAATACAATAATGTCTCTTATGTTAAATATGAAATAAAATCTCAAATAAAAAATATATTTAACATTAATAAATTAACAATTAGTTAGATTTTTGAAATAAAATGAAAATACAATAAAATTAACATTGTTCTGTTTTCAGAAAATATAAATTTGAAATTCAACTTCCTCAAGATATATTGGGTTTACATTGATATACTCACTACAAATCATCACAAATTTAATTTATGATAATCTCTATGGTAATATCGTTTTGTTCAATTGATGAGTTTTTATCCAAGTTGCTAATGTTTGTTTTGTTGCGTTTTTTTCAAAATCATCCAAGTTAGATCTATCATCAATGCATCGATATATCTAAGAAAATTATATCTCGCATACTTGAAGTAACTACAGATACCTAGTGGTTAAATGCGAGGTTACATAGCATATCCCTCGAAATGTGAAATTATTTTTTCCAAACCACAAATGTTTTATTTCAACGACAGTTCGTAGGAAAGAATATCTATGATTAAATAATTCTAGAAACTTAAAAATATAGAAGAACTCCTATAATATTGTGAAATTTATGTGTTAGATAAAGTGGGAGAGAGGAACTCCTAATCCTAGAAACTTAAAAATAATGCATACAAATTTATTTATTAAAATAATGGTATATATGTAAAGGATATAATAGAATGCATAATGTGTTTTTAAAATTAAGAATTGATAGCATTCTAGATTGTAGTGTTAAATGTTAAAATGCATAATACATTTTTAATTGATAATGAAACTTTAAATTACTAATAATGTTCTGTACCAGTTTTAAAAATATATTATACATTATATAATGTATAATCTACTTTAAAAATTGATGCAGAACACTATTAGTAATTTAAAGTTTCATAAGCTATAGAGATTGTGTTCTTATATAACATATAAGATAGAAATCAAATTGAAAAATATTAAGAAAGTTAATTAGAATAATTCTCAATACCGTTTATAAATCAATCCAAATAATTACACGTAAAAACTCGGTTTAATGTAAATAATCAATCTCATTTGGATCTTTACAAATCACTAATGTAGTAATGTGCAGACGATATTTAAGGTCACGTTGTATGATTTAGTAAATTTGGTCTAATTGTGAATGCTTTAAACTCCAAATACGAGAAAGCTTTAAAGGCCAACAAGAGCTCCATAGGACTAATGGAGCTTGACAGATACTTAAATCCTTAGGGATTGCTGGATAGATTTTCTTAATTTTGATAATTTATTTCTCACAGCTTTTTGAAATAAAAAGTAATATAATTAAAATTATTTATAACATAGAGAAAAAATTGTGATAAATCTTTAACTTTGATTAAGATTTAAGAAGTTTATTCAAAACCAGATGACATTATGCTTTTAATTTTGTATCGATAAATTGTCTATATTTATATTTAGAAATATAAATTAAATGTTACAACATAATGGGTTTGTTTGGTACCATGATCAAAACAGTGGTGATGTGTGGTGAAATGTTGAAATCGTGGTTTTTTAATGCACACAAATTACAAGTTTAATTGTAATGTAATAATCATTAAAAAATCAAGATATCATCACAGCTGTTAAAACATATTGTGGTATCATTGAATAGACTTACCCTTACTTATATTAATTATAATATAATTATATTTATTATTTTATATATATAAAGATATATTAGTATTTTTACATAAATCACGATCATAATACCATAATTTTACCAAATATACTTAAAAATGCATTATCATCATATCTTACTACACCTCACCATATCTTATCATACCTCACAACACAACAATTTTAAAAAGTTGAACCAAACAAACCCAAAATAATCACACGTGATTAAAATTTTGGTATTTTTGTACCTATACCAAAATATGAAAATAATTTGATATCTCGGTATCGGTACAAAAAATTTATTGGAATGAGATCGATATTAGATTTTGTAAAAAATCTGGTATTTAATATTTGGGTAATCAAGATGATACAATATACGGTTATTAAATTGGATATTAAGTTTTGTAATTATTTTAATATAATAAAAAATAATTTGTATTGACTTTACTGATTGAATCGGATCAAAACACAATCAGATATTCATATGAAAACGTGGGATTATTCTAGACTTAACAAAATAAATACGAAGTTTAAAATATTGGGTTGGTATATCTCATTCATATGTCATTTTCTAAAATCTGTTATGGTATAAAATGTTGAAATTATCATTTAGGACATTATGATATTTCAACAACTCCGATTTATTCACAACAGTTTTTGAATGAAATGGAAATGATGCAGGGCACCTTGTGTAAAAAAGGGGGANCATGTAGAAAAAATACATCAATACTATAACTAATTAGTCACAAATAATATCGTCAAAAATCAAATAGCTACAACTAATCAATCGTAAAAAATCAATTTAAAATAAGTACCAATACAAATCGAGGAGGCAAAAAAAGCGGGTTCAAGTTCTTTCTATTTGATTACCAACAACAATACGAAAACTACGGAAGGAAGAATGTCGGGATCGGAAAAAATTCGAAGAAATCCCCACAGCTTTTCGTCGGAAAAAAATGTCGAAATTAGGTTTTGCGCGCATGAGAAAAGAAAGAAGAAAGAAAGGGGCAGATTTAAAAGGTTTAATTCGCGTTAGCCTATCACGAGTAGGAAATAGGCCTGAGGCAGAATCTCATGCCTCAATTCGCGATAGGCTAAATCGAGCTCCTTTTGGCGCTCGATTTAGGCTATCGCGATTACAAATAAAATATTTTTTTTAAAATTTTATTTTGGCAAACGCGAGTCGCGTTAGCCAATCGCGAATTACGTAAAAAATGCAATTCGCGATTGGCTAACGCGAATGGTGGTATTTTGCCGAAACTGTTCCGGATCGGTGGTATTTTCCGCTAAACTCCATTGTTCCCGTAGCTTACAGAAGGTAAACTTTACTGCACTCATGGTGTAATTAGAGTCTCATCGAAATAATAAAAAGAGTGTGGTATCCATTATTTATATAAACAATTCCAAATTTTATCACAATTATAATATGAAATATTTTTCATATTTTAATACATTCACTCAAATCCAAATACTTGATAAATTTGGATTAGCGAATTGAAATGAATCGACTTTTCCCGATATTTATATCAATGATGAGAATCCTAGGACCATGTACTATGCAATAGGTAAGGTCCAGTATGATTGGGACGACCTAGATAATAAAATGCAAACTCGCCTAGCCCAAAATCCACAGCTTAACAGATTTGAGATAATTGACCCGATGTTTCAAAATAGGACCGAAGTTGGACTTGGCGAAATAAAAGGGCGTTTGACAAGTGGCTCTATGAGTTGGTCCAAACGGTTACAGACCACGCATTTCACGCTCCGGGCCTCCACACGTTTACCACGCTTCGGACCAGATCACGCAGGCTACGCTTCGGTCCCAGCTACGTTTTACATTGTGCGACAACAACCTTCAACAAACTTGTCAGAGACAGTTACATATCGTGGATTACACACGCCTTCAGCTCTATTAATACAGAGCTTGACGACGGAATTAAGAGGACCTTTTGGACGCGTAAGAACATGTTGTTACCCTGCCGGAATTCTTATCGCTTTCTTATACCTCGTCATTTTCATAAACATCTGCTATCTTCTGTAATGAACTACTGTTTGATTAGTAAATCAACTAAGAGCTTTTCATGCTCTTAGTTAAGTGGTTTTTTTCCCATTTTCCGGGGTTTTCCACTCTAAATTACCTTGCTTATTTTTTTATTTGCATTACCTAATCGTTTCCTCACAACAAATAAATTAAAATCGAATTCGTTTCTTAACAAATCGGACGACTGTTGGTACCCCTAAAAAAGAACCATAACAATCAAGATTTTACCAAATTAGATTTGATATTATGTTGAAATTATAGAATTTAACTGATATAATAAAAAATAGTTTATATGGATACCATGTATAAGGGAGAAAAGTACAACCACTAACAAATCTTTTATTATGACAAACATTCTATCTTATAATTAATTCCAAATTTTATCATAATCACAAATGTTGAAATTTTCATTTAGGACATTTTGATATTTCAACAACTCCGATTTATTCACAACAGTTTTTGAATGAAATGGAAATGATGCAGGGCACCTTGTGTAAAAAAGGGGGGAATAAGGTTTACGATTAATGGGCACTCGTATTTCAATTTAGTACTTATAACGAACGTCGGCGGCGCCGGCGACGTACATGCGGTGTCGATAAAGGGTTCGAGGACGAAGTGGGAGCCGATGACGAGAAACTGGGGGCAGAATTGGCAAAGTAGAGCGTTACTCGACGGACAGAGCTTGTCGTTTAAGGTTACAGTAAGCGATGGGAGGTCTGTGGTAGCGCACGAAGTCGTTCCGGCGGGTTGGTCTTTCGGGCAGACATTCTCCGGCTCCGCTCAGTTCTAGAAGCGGCAGCGGCAGCGGCAGCGGCGGCGGCGGCGGTTTGAGAGCCTTTTTCCGTTTTGTGTGTTGAAGGTTGCTGAGGTGGATTTATTACCACCCGCTAAGTTATTAAAGCGAGATGTATTAGCTTTATAATAATTAATTATATAATTAAGGTTGCTAGATATTAAGATATGAAGGTATTATCCATCGTTCAATAATATATTTATTTATGTATTAAATTGTTGAAATAATGGGATTAATTATTATATATATAATTACTATCGAATAAAAATTTAAGATATCTTGATTTGATGTATTTATTAATTAAAATTTAAAGTTTTCAAACCGAATCTTAGATTAAAATTAGGTATATTCTCGTACCCATATGTAGTAATAATCTAAGGTAAAAACTTAATTATATATTAAACAATAAAGGGCAATATAAAATCTCCTCATTTTGGAAAAATACTACAATAATGCTATGTTGTGGACAATTTATGTTTCTGTTTTTTCATTACAAAAATAGATTAAATAAATTGCAGAACATATCATATTTTTCATTATAGTTTTGTATAAGTAAAATTTCTAATTCTCAATTTTATAACTACAAATAAAAAACAAATAAATCTTATTTTTAATTTCAACTTCTACTTCTAGTTTTTAAAATAACTAAGTTATCCTTATTTGTTTTTACAACTTTTGACATTTGAAGTTTGAAGGCATACTGTACGCAAGGTATGAGAGATTCATCATAAATATCAATGTTTACATACAGGACTATATATCGGCGGTATACCATCTATTGCGTCAAATATCGGGTTTCATCGGTATTTTTTTAGTACTGTCGGATATCGGGTATTATGGTCGATTTCAAGTTTTTTTCGGGATCGACCCTAAAAAATGATTTAAATATTATTTTTTTAAAAAAATAAAATCTTGTCTGGTATATCTGAGGTATACTGATCGTACCGCACTAAATCGGTACGGAATTCTGGAGCAGTATGAAAACATGGATAAATCCAACATTTGCATAATATATCTAACATTGCATTTATGTCTAAGTGGAAACAATCGTGATGCAATTGTTTACATGTTAATTTATGGAAACATTATATATTTTTATACATTATTTGTGCTTTCTAAAAATATTATAGAATACTTCATAATTTTTATTTGTATTTATGTTTGTGTTTATATTTATCTTTTACATAAAGTATTTTTCAGAATTTGTTAACACACCCTAAGTAAATGTAACACTCATAATTATTTCGAAATAAATTGTAAATAAATCATTTAATTAATAAACGAACAATATTCTTAAACGATATTTTCTAGAAATTTTATTGGTAGGATAACCATTTGTTGCCAAATCTTATTTTTTAAAATATTAAAAAAATAAATATTTCATAATTTGTTAATATGGGACTGAAAAAACAAATACCTTGAGATAGCATAAAAAATAATTGTATTGTTTGGTATTAAATTTAATAATCGATGTATAGATCAATATGTTATAGATTATGATACTCCCATTATGACAATGTTTAAAAAATGGATACTAACCGATATACTCGATGTGTATCATAATATATATATATGAATAATAAAATAAAATAAATTATTAATTTAGATAAAATACACAATTTTTTAATCATTCTCAATATATATGGTTTCTAATTTAAAAAAAAAGAATAACAAATTTCTAAAAACTTTATATAAATTTTTCATAAATCAAATAAATTAAATCCGACTGGATCCATTCAAAATGGATACGCCACAAATTTCCGTTATATCGAAATGTATGTGATACATTGATTCAATTTCGACCAATTAAGTTGGATGGTATTTTCGTAATTTCTTGGTATTGTCAACTTCAATCAGTACACTTACTAATTTACAGTCTAAATCAATTTTCATTCGTAAGAAGCATATGCGCTCTCATGAAATTGAAATGATCGTGATAAAGCAGCTGGATTAGCTCGTAGAGCCATACCTACATGATCAAAGTTGCTATTTCTCTGCCTATTTGAATCGAAAGGATAATTAACCCCATCATATGATATGTTTTTCCCATTATTGATCCTCAAAGTTGATCTCATTGAGCTATTTGCAACTTCCATTGGGTCATCTTCAATCGTAAAACGATGATCGGTTCCCGGAGGAGCTGCAAATGTCTTGCTTTTGCGGCGAGATCCCTTTGGAACGTCCCCCATTGTATAATCTTTCACGTTCTTCAAGAGGTAACAAAACTTTGTCATTGCAATGTTCGAAATGAGACGATTATATCATAATTTATAAAAATTTAAGATATTAGATTTCAAACCATATTATAAAAGATTAAACAAATCAATTATAATGATACTCCATAACTCTTATAAACCAATTTAAAGAACATCTTAACACATACCCTCAAGTCCCATTGGACTTGGTTATTCAAGTCGTTGGGGAATATGTTCGAATATAATATATAAGAGATAAAAATAAAATTATAAAATACTTAAAAAAAACTTAAAAGACATTCTCATAACCCAATTCAAATCAATTTTATATCCATTGTCATATATTTATTATCAAATTTTAACATATAAGACACTTAAAAGTCTGATGTAATGTAAATAAGCAGTCTCATACAAATATGTATGAAGCATTAATTTAGTAAGGGGTTTAGAGTATTTTTTTGCTAAAATAATCAAAATACGAAGATAACATATATCAAATTAAAGTTTTAAGATCAAATTTATAACCTATAGATTCTTGATCATAAACAAATAGACCAACAGCAACTCAAGCTTCATCACAACAAAAAGGAAAAAAACTTCTCTCAGTCAAATCATCGAACACTTTGTGTGCTATATGAAGCACAATCAATTTAAATCTTTAAATATTCAAAAATCTGGCCACAAACTCACAAGATAATGTAAATTAAACAAAATGGTTCGTTTTAAAACATCAATTTCCTCAAGATCAACAATGAATTAAAGAACCCAACCTTTTTGGGCTGTTTGTGCAGTATCAGAAACTCCCAAAATTAGATTGATCGCAGATTCTTTCAAAATCCGCCTGTTGAATAGCTGTTCTTGCCCAGAAAGTACTTCTTTTTCGTATCGAGAACAGACCGTGAACTTCCCCTTTCAATGAAACTATACAAGAGTCAAGACTTGCTACCGCTCTGCTCTTTTTATCTAATTTGCAGAGAGAGAGAGATTCGGACAAGAAGGCTACGCTGCGGTCCACGTCATCGAAAAGAGTAATTCACAGCCACAAGTTATATTTGTGGCCCGGGAGAAATCATGTGTTTTTTCTTTATTTGCGGTATTGAAATAATATATAAAATATTAATTAAACAACACAAATTTTGAGCTGTTATTTTCAAGATTAGGAAGAACAGAACATGGACCGCGGATCCACGTGGGTACTGGGTTCTTTTAAGCATATAATGACACGTGGACCACTAATTCGATTCGTATCATATTAGTGGGAGATCGAACAATAACTTGTTAGATTGGCACCACTAGTGTCGGATTTTTGACACTCTTCCAATATTTAGATAAATAATATTAAATATAAATAATATATTATATTTAGATTCATTAAAAATTTATTCTTTAAATGTATTTAGATTCATTAAAAATTATTGTGGTTGGTCGATTCTATTGGGAACCCTCTAATCGGATACCACAAGAAGAGTTCAGGCGAAACCTCAACCCACACATATTCTAGACTCAGCCTAAGGGTACAGTCCAACCCAAATCAAAATAGATGAGATTAGATCCAAGAGATAGTTCAACATTTGAAATTGTCAAGTGTTGTATTGATCCCCTTATGACATACAGTCGGTCATGACACGTCAGATGATCCGCTAGGCTTAGGGAAATATGTGATATCTATGACAGACGTGTTTCTTAAGGAAATTTTCCAATCTTGATGGATCTTATAATATAGATAATGTAATAACAGAAGTGAAAAAGGAAGGAGATAAATGACGCACCACTATATAAATAAGAGAGTTAAAGATTAAAAACAAACTAGATCCAAAACCATCAGGCCCTAGCCGTTGCTTCATCAACGTATACTCTACATCCACCCTTAACGTATGGAGATGGATCATCCACTTCTTTGATTTGTTCTTCACGATTGCATATTGTTGCCAGTTTTATTCATTCATTGTAACAATTGATCCTTGTTTCTTTGGGGTTTTCAACGTAATATCGAATGTGTCCCTATCATTTCATGTTCTTAAGTTGTCTCACAAACAACCATAAATCTAAAAATCGAGTTTTGATAATTATTTTGATTAGAATTCGGAAACTATTGGTACTCCTAAAAAGGAACCATAACACACTTGTCTCCCAAAAAGCAAGCATTTTCTGTTCCATTACAACGTCGTGAGATTACATAATCCACTTTTTCAACGAAGAATAAATCAAATAAATGACGAAGTCAAAACGATGTTGTTTTGTGTAAAGCGTTGGACCAACACTGGTGCATGTGGAAAACTTGAGTGTCGATGCTGCATAGATGAGAGCTATGTTCACGATTCTTCGAGGGTTTATGCAATTAATTTTCAAGAAATTATTAAAAATTATAATAAATTTCAAACTCGAATATATTTTTAATCATTTTATGTATTAAAATTAATCCAAAATCATGAATTAAATTACCTCAATCAATTGTTATTGTTTGAGTTTATAATTTTGTGTTTATATTTAAGTTTAGGTTTAGAATTCAATATAATTCATAATACTTAATTGATTCGCAGTTCTTTTAGAAAATTGAATGTTTTTTGTATTTTGTATTATGTAATTTCAATTTCACTTTAATTTGATTATATTTCATTTTAAATTGTGTATTATTTTTTTATATAAAAAAATAATAAGTATCTAATTATCTGACTCTATCAGGCCCACCCAATCCATCAGAATCCATTAAAAAAACAGGCTGGGAGTGACTGCCTTTTGCTTCTTCATGGGCTGGAGACCATTTATATAATTGGGCCCTGAACCAAATTAAGCTCTTCGGCTCAGCCCAAATCTGAAAGTTATATCATTATTTTTTATCTATTAATTTAAAATGATATTAATCTTTATTTTGGATCAAATAAATAAATATTATAATTTATTGAGTGTTGTATAAAAGTAACATCTAATACAACGAAAAATTTATCAATTTATTTTATAAGAGAATTCAGTTTTATAAAAAATGGGTATTGTTGATCGATTCCACCGCCTTCCAAAAACAATCACATTTCGATTCATCATCGTTTACACGAATAATTCACAAGTATATCAATTCCATAACAAAGTTTGAAAGTATATGAATCACTTATTCAACGAAAAACAAATATAATCAAAAAATAAATCAAAACAACTTCGTTTTGTGTTCGTTACGGCGTAGATTATCATCATTAAAGCAAAGTTATTAATAAAGGATTTTAAAAGTATACTCAAATACATCATTTCTAAAATTTAATTCTCATTATTTTAAAATTTCAATATCTAAATAATTTTCAGAATTTAATAATGCAAAATTATTAATAAACTAATTTAAAAGTATACTAAAATACATAATTTCAAAAATTTAATTATCACTATTTTAAAATTTCAATATCTAATTCATTCAGTATTAAAAATCGTGATAGATAGTAGGGTTGTTATACGATACTAACAACTCGTGAACAATATGTGTTCGGCTCGTATGTGATCGTGTTCGTTCGTTCGAATAAAAATATGAACATTGTTCTAACATTATTTTTTGTTCGTTTATAATTTGAACGAACATGAACATTTTCGTGAACAAATGTGAACGTTCGTGAACAAATATATTATTTAAATTATTTTTTATTATAATATATTATTATAGTATTTAAGTTTAAAAACATTTCCAAAATTCTAATTTTCACTCATTCACTCTAACGGCGGCTGAGAATCACTTCTCAACTCTTCATTATATTCAAAATGCTAAAAAGAGAAGACATTTGATATTCTGCAAAACTCTCAAAATGTTAAATATGGAGCAAGACGAATGTCCATCACCATCAATGAATCTTTTGGATGAAGTTATTATTTTTTATAATGAACCAATTTCTACATAAAATGGAGATAAATTAGAACATGAAGAACCCTTCAGATGAATTTCGCATAAATAGTACAAACTTGTTCGAACAAATCGTACGAACAATGTTCGAACAAGCTATTCGAACGAACATGAACATTCACTTAATAATTTGAACAATNTTGTGGTGACTCTTCTTCTTCTTCACGGCGCTTTATTCTGTTTGAATTTTGCGACTAATTAATAAATCGCACTACAGGTGTTTGATGAATTGCCTGACTGAGCGACATTTGATTTCTGGTAAACTTCTTCAAATCAATACTATGAATCATGTGAATCATCTCTAGTTTTGCTTCTTTCTTTTCTGGTTCTCCAGATTGACTTCGGTCTTCCGTGTTCAATCCAATGGTGTGATTGAGAACTAGATCCAAGACGGAGATTATTCATACGGACCGTGAGGAAGGAGGGAATCTGGAGATTCAAGAAATTAGACAACTGAAAGAATAACGCAACGCGGTTATCTTCATTGATCGTTCATCGGTTTACAGATACAAGAAGAAACGGGGAAGTCTGATTTTGTAGCATAAAGAGAAGATAAAGTGATGGTTGAATGAATTCTCCATCAACGGTCCCCTCAAATTTCAGAATCCTTAGAAACATGCATGTTTCCATTGGAAATCTGGTTTTGGAACATTCTCCCAAATGAGTTTATTCTTCCAGCAGAATGTTGCCTTCGAGTTACTGCAAGAATCACTTAGCCAACAATCAGGTATGGTTAAGCTTAAGTTGCCTTCGAATTACTGCAAGAAACTCGCATCTCTTGGTTCACAATTTTTTGTCATTGGGATGTTTTTTGACAGTGTAGCATACTTTTATGTGATGCCACTGAGTCGAGTTTGGCTTGAATGAATGACTTCTTTCAGATCTACTCGTTTCCAGGCAGCAATATTGCGGTGAGTAATGGTCGGAATTAGCAAAAAAATACAGTTCTCTTGACGAGGAAGAGCTTCTCCATGATCGTCTTGGCATTGCTTTGAATGATCAGAGATACATGTATCTTTCTCAATTTTTTATACAGCAACATCCCGCTGGATTGGGCACCGGGAGCCTTCATCTTTCAGAATGCTGATCGAGAAACAGAGTTTTTCGATGTTGAAGATGCCGAATCATGGCACGAATATTCTCCATTACTGCTTCTTTCCACTGTGATCGTCTTCTTTGTAGCAGCATTGTGGTTTGTGGTTAAATGGAGGAAGCCCCATGTGAAAACTATCTATAATTAGATCATCAATGGAGGAATCTCAAAAATTTCATATGAATTCAGATCATCGTGGCTCTGTAATGACAGAAAAGGAGTGGAGGGGATGAAGAACAGACCGGCAGATGAATCTAGACCGTTGGATTGAAACAGAGCGTTAGCGTCACACGTTACGGTATTGGGATTTCGTTGTTTGGTCATTTTTTTCATTTTGCTGAAACCTCTAGAATTTAGTAGACGCGGAGAGACGGATAAAATGTGGGAGTGCGATACAAGTCAACGTAAGCCAGGGGTCACCAAAGACTAACGAAGAACGCGTGAATTCTTCATAAAGAAACACCCACTCTTTATACGGGTTGAAAGGTTCATTGGCTGGGATACAACTTCAGATTACTGGTCTCTTTGTATCTTCTTCTTTCGGTAAGGTGAATCTTATATTGTTCCTCTTGCTTTTACTCAAAATTGGGTCTCTCTTGAATTTCTGCACTAGAATTGGGTATGCGCCTTCTGTTTTGATTCTTAAATTGCAGAAAAAAACTCAGATCTTGCTGCGATTGGCAGCGGATCAGCCGGTTCTGGGTTTTGATCGCTTCTTTAGAAATTGGCGTATGGGCTTTTTATTTGATGGATTTTGTTGATATACTTGATTTTGATAAGCATCTTGAGATGGGCTTTGACGTTCTTTACACTTATCTAAAGATTATAGATTATGAAGCAACTGGGAAATGCAGATTTTTGAAACATTTTTGTGAGGTTAATATCAATTGCTTCTTTGTTTCTGTTAGGTGTTTCTTCATAATTGTTGTGGGGATCCTTTTGAGTTTATTAAGTGAACGAGGAGTTGGTGAAAATGACCCAGTTTTCAAACCCCGACATTGATGAGCCTGGGAATATAAAGACGCCTGAAATAACAGGGCCCTCATCTGAGGCTGCAGTAGAAGATGACAAAGCGGTGGACGTTGATATCGGTTCCGGCGAAGAAACAACACCGTTGATCGGTATAGGAGAGTGCCGGATTTGCCAAGAGGAAGATTCACTAAAGAATCTAGAGAGTCCCTGTGTTTGCAGTGGAAGCCTTAAGGTAGTATTTTTTGTTAAAACATTGATAAGTAGTTGACTTGGCCTAGTGTTTTCCATGTAATTTACTTCTCTTATGGACACTCTCCCGGCCATTTGAACCGTGAATTTATATATTTTCTCATGATATTTGCATAGAAAAATCTACTCATTTTGCTTCTCCCTTCACAGTATGCTCATAGAAAATGCGTTCAGCACTGGTGCAATGAAAAGGGAGACATTACTTGTGAAATTTGTCACCAGGTATTCCGTTTTTTACGAATTTGTATTCTCAGCTCAAACGTATTGACTTTCGTATCTCTTTAGCCATATAAGCCTGGTTATACTGCTCCTCCACGGCCGGTTTCCGATGAAACAGCCATAGATATCGAGTAAGTGTAGCATTAACAATTCGGTTTTCCGATCCGACTTCACATTTCCGGTTTTTTCTTTAGGGGAGTATGGCAAATTTCTGATACACAACTAGAGAGTACTGATCCTCGTCAGATTATCACACATCGTCGTTTATTCGACACTGAGTATGATGATTATAATGATGTTAATAGTAGCAGTGCTTCGTTTTGCCGTTCCGCTGCTCTAATTGTAAGTCTATGCTTTTAGACAGAAACTTATTGATAATATTGTTGAAGATGAGAGTTTAGTTTCTATTGAGTACAAAAGTATTTGTATTTCGGATTGCAGTTAATGGCTCTTTTGCTACTGAGACACGCCGTATCGATAACAGATGACGAAAACGGAGAAAGCGAAGAAGATGCAGCGACTTTCTTCTCCGTAAGTGATTCGAGAACAACACAGTTTTATCTTGTTCGGTTTTTATACGACGTTGCTATTTATGTGCAGCTTTTCTTGCTTCGAGTTATCGGGTTTCTTTTCCCGTGCTACATTATGATGTGGGCGATTAGTATATTGCAACGCCGGAGAGAAAGACAGGAGGAACCGGTATTAGGAACGCAGTTTGCAATCGTTGTTCAGTCGGCTCAAAGCAGAGGAGTCATCATGGCTCCATCAGAGACTCCCCCTTCAAATGCCAGTTCGTCTCCGGTGCCTCCGGAGCTGGATCGGGTTTGATTGCTTAATCAATCGTATTCCGGTGATCACATCGTATCTTTGCTGTGAGTTTTCAAAACACGCCCTTTCGACAAAATGTGCTTGTGTGTATGTATATATGTGTTTTGGTATATCTAATGGTGGCAAGTGATCCATTTCTTGGGAGCGCTATGCAGTGGATTTACATCGAATTAAAATAGCAGTGAGGTGCGTTTAGATTCTCAAATCATGATTCGATAGTTCGGTTAAAACATTGGTTTACCAAACAAATTGTATTTGACAATATTAGCATGTGTTGAACTTAGTCCATGCAAGACATTAACCTGGGGGTTGAACCATCGGAATTAAGGCTATCGATTATAACGATAAAATCAATCCATGTTTTCACCGGTCGACCCCTATGGGTTAACACATTTGTATGAGTCGATATTTCGAATTTTTTTATGATAGAGTTGTCAAACATTTAATTCATTGGATCAACTCGTTCATAGTGAGAAACCTATTGTTGACATCATTGTTCTCAATACATTATTTAACATTGGATTAATTATCGTTTTTATTGAGTCATCAAAACATTATTTAAGTGTTGAAAATATTATTAGATTTATTTATTTTTATGAACACATATTTTTTATTTTTTTTTAAATTTCTAGTTTTTAAAATTGGTCGGCATGCCCACCCAATTCGTCGATTGACGGGCTGACCATCCAACCCAGACGATNGGTTTTTTCTTTAGGGGAGTATGGCAAATTTCTGATACACAACTAGAGAGTACTGATCCTCGTCAGATTATCACACATCGTCGTTTATTCGACACTGAGTATGATGATTATAATGATGTTAATAGTAGCAGTGCTTCGTTTTGCCGTTCCGCTGCTCTAATCGTAAGTCTATGCTTTTAGACAGAAACTTATTGATAATATTGTTGAAGATGAGAGTTTAGTTTCTATTGAGTACAAAAGTATTTGTATTTCGGATTGCAGTTAATGGCTCTTTTGCTACTGAGACACGCCGTATCGATAACAGATGACGAAAACGGAGAAAGCGAAGAAGATGCAGCGACTTTCTTCTCCGTAAGTGATTCGACAACAACACAGTTTTATCTTGTTCGGTTTTTATACGACGTTGCTATTTATGTGCAGCTTTTCTTGCTTCGAGTTATCGGGTTTCTTTTCCCGTGCTACATTATGATGTGGGCGATTAGTCTATTGCAACGCCGGAGAGAAAGACAGGAGGAACAGGTATTAGGAACGCAGTTTGCAATCGTTGTTCAGTCGGCTCAAAGCAGAGGAGTCATCATGGCTCCATCAGAGACTCCCCCTTCGAATGCCAGTTCGTCTCCAGTGCCTCCGGAGCTGGACCGGGTTTGATTGATTAATCAATCGTATTCCGGTGATCACATCGTATCTTTGCTGTGAGTTTTCAAAACACGCCCTTTCGACAAAATGTGCTTGTGTGTATGTATATATGTGTTTTGCTATATCTAATGGTGGCAAGTGATCCATTTCTTGGGAGCGCTATGCAGTGGATTTACATCGAATTAAAATAGCAGTGAGGTGCGTTTAGATTCTCAAATCATGATTCGATAGTTCGGTTAAAACTTTGGTTTACCAAACAAATTGTATTTGACAATATTAGCATGTGTTGAACTTAGTCCATGCAAGACATTAACCTGGGGGTTGAACCATCGGAATTAAGGCTATCGATTATAACGATAAAATCAATCCATGTTTTCACGGGTCGATCCCTATGGGTTAACACATTTGTATGAGTCGATATTTCTAGTTTTTTTTGTTTTAAGAGTCAACATGGTAGAATTTGTTTATGATAGAGTTGTCAAACATTTAATCCATTGGATCAATTCGTTCATAGTGAGAAACCTATTGTTGACATCATTGTTCTCAATTACGGTTAATTGATTAATTATAGTTTTTACTAGGTCATCAAAACATTATTTAATCAATGTTGAAAATATTATTAGATTTATTTATTTTTATGAACAAATATTTGTTATTTATTTTAAATTTGGCGACGCACAAATTTGGTCCTCGTAGTTTCCTATTTTGGTAATTTTGATTCTTTTATTTTGATAATTGTGACAGATTAAGCCTCTTAACTTTATTTATGACAAAATTAGTTATCATAATTTGCCACATTTGACAAATTAGGTCCTCCAATTTTTATGTATATAACAAATTTGGTCTCCGAAGTTTGTAATTTTTCATTTTTATATAATACGGAGACTAATTTTGTCACTATAATCAAACTACAGGGACCGATTTTGTTTGATTTCATTTGGAGAACTAAATATGAAATTTGAGGATCAATTTTGCCAAATGTTCCAAAATAGGATGATCGATTTTGCCAAATGTCCAAAATTCAATGACTAAAAATGAAAAAATAAACTTGAGGATTAAATTTGTCAAAATGATCAAATTACGAGAACAAAAAACATCATTTTCTCTTTAAAATTTCTAGTTTTTAAAATTGGTCGACCTGCCTACCCAATTCGTCGATTGGCGGGTTAAATCTAGATTGGGTTTCAAAACATTGGTTGACATGTTTACACATTTGATTCACAATCAGATAAGAATGAAAATCTAGTAAATAAAATATTTTAGACAAGAGTTGAGTGATGAACCATTTTACTTGTTGATTAGATTGTGATGAGTTCAAAGCAGTGTTTTAATCTTAGACGAAATTTCGTTCGAGATGACCGAAATTCCGATATATTGTCGACATATCCGATATATCGACAGTATACCGGTGTACCGGTCAAGATCGATAAGCCGGTATTCAAACTTTGGTTCAAAGTGTCATTGTCATTAAAATTTTAAAATAAAGCATGAGAGTTGAGTTAGGACAAAACAAAGTAAATAAAGAAAAAGATGGTCTTGGTCTTCCTGGTTAAATGGGGAAAAAGATGATTAAAGAGATTTAGTTAAATAAGAAAAAAGATAAAGAAATGACACAAAAAACCAAGTCTAGTATTTATGTTGTTTCATACAATTCTTCAATATATATCATAAAAGTCATCTTTTGTTTTTTAAAGGCTAAATCTCTACTCTCCCATACCTCTTTCTCTTTAATGTCTGCCTTAGTTGTGCTCTGTTTCTTGTTTTTATAAAATAACACATTCACTAATCAAACATTTTTATTTTTTATATAAATTTACAATATTTGATAAATCATATCTCTGTCAAAATAAAATTTGATTTTAACTAATAATTTTAATTGTTAAAATTGAAAACTTTGGAGAACCAATTATAACATATATAATAATTTTAGAGATTGATTTTACCAAAATCATGAAACTATGAAAACTAAGATTTATTAGTTTCACAAGGGTGATGAATGATATTAAAAAATGATTTGGTCAAATCTTTTAATGTGTGTTTTCCTTCATTTATATTTTGCTCGTTCAATTTATCTCTAATGTGTTTTCAGTTATAAATCTTGATTATCATTATCGAGAAGTATAGTTCAAATCAATTTTTAAGTTCGAACATTTTAGGTGGTTGAACTTGAGGGGAAGTGTTCAATTTATCTTACATTACTTATGAAAATAAGATGAATTATATTTATAAAGATGAGGGTGCCATCCAAAAATCATTCGCTCCATATTAGAAACACCCGATCACATCTATCAAGAATGAGCTGGCGACTACTGGGGCCTCGTGGTTCATTTCGACATTCGACAACAAGGGCTTCACCGAAATTCTTTTGAGCGATATCTTCCTCTTATAACTTATTCATTCGTACAATTCCAACCACTTCTTCCTTTGTTCGAATCACCTTTAATCGAGATTCTTTCTTTGTTGATTTGCATATGTTTTATTGATTAGAATGAATCCACAGTCCCCTTCTTTGCTTTTCCTTTAAGTTTCTATCCAAATCCTATAAATCAAATCAAATCCACAACTGCAACTGCAACTTGAATTCAAAAAGAACTTATCCCAATCTTCATTACAAGTCCAAGAAAAATGCCTAATTTGATTCAAAACACATCATTAGTGATCATATTTATAAGCTTATTAGCAACAGTTCATCAGAACCACCAAGTTTGTAGCTTGATTACTTCAGGTCAAGATATTCAGCCTGCAAATCGTCGAATTCTAGAGAATGTTGAAATGAAGTCTCTTCATTCAAGCAAGAAGCATGGCTTTTACTCATCAAATAAGAGACAAGTACGTAAAGGGTCTGATCCCATTCACAACCAAAGCTGAGATAACCCTATTTTCAAAGTTTTTTACTACCGGAGCTTGCCGGAGAAAGTGGAATATCGGAGTTTGCCGGAGAATGTAACACGGGAAGTAGATAAAAGTGCATTTGATTCATTTTTTAGTTTTGGTTTCATTATGAGGTAACTTTCTTCTGGTATTGATGAAGGGATCATTCTTTTACTTCATTTTTTATGCATTTTAAGATTAGTGTTCCATACATGTAACTGAACGTTCAAACTTCAAATCCTTAAAAATGCAGTATTTTTGCACTTCCTCAGGTTGTGCTACGCTTATTTATCTCATCTTCTATAATCGAATTTTATTCGTATTTCTAAAATTTTGTTCATATTCGTATTAGTATTCATGATTATTTGTTTTTGTATCTATTTGTTTTTTGTTTGAATTCATAGTCATTCATGTCGTGCATAAATAGTATATAGATACTCAAATTCGAATATTTGCCAACATGCTCGAATTTTCATTCAAACTCGATGATCATATTTTAATTTGAACGAAAAAAATACAAACATAAACGAGTCAAACAATGCATGTTCACGAATTGTTTGCACTTCTTAATAACATTAGATAGTAGGTGATCTCTAAAGGCTGATTTCCAAGTTGAAATTATTGCCTTGTCTTGCACCACACATTACTTAAAAAATTGAGAAAAGAACGTCTTTGGTCCTCGTAATTTGATCATTTTGGCAAATTTAGTCATTCAAGTTTATTTTGGCATTTTCAGTCATCGAATTTTGGACATTTGACAAAATCGATCCTCTTATTTTGGAATATTTGGTAAAATCGGTCATCAAATTTCATATTTAGTCCTCCAAATTAAATTGAACAAAACCGGTCCATGTAGTTTGATCGTAGTGGCAAAATTAGTCTACGTATTATATAAAAATAAAAATGACAAATTACAAATTTCGGGGACAAAATTTGCCATATACATAAAACTTGGAGGATCTAATTTGCCAAATGTGACAAAGTATGAGGATTAATTTTGACACAAATAAAGTTAAGAGACTTAATCTGCCACAATTGTCAAAGTAGCATGACCAAAATTGCCAAAATATGAAACTACGAGGATCAAATTTGCGCATCGTTCATAAAAAATTTCTTCAAACTCGACCATCTCTCTATTTTAAACCAAAGTTAGTAAGTCCTAACAGGCCGATATTTAAATTATATACTGGATGAAATTGAAATATCGAAATTAGATATATCATAAATTTAAAAGATTAACATTGATTGTGTAACTTTCATTATTATATTTCAACTCAAATTCTATTTATGGCCCATTACTCTTCTAGACTCTTTTTAAAGGAGACAAGCTAGTATAGATTTGCAATCTTTTATTGCTAATGTTTTAAATTTTCGATATACCCAAAAGAGGGTTTCGGTTTTTGACACGAATTTAAACAAAATATCGATCGGTACGAGTTTTGAGCAGATCGGATCCAATCTAACTTCATTGATTTAACAAAAAAAGAGATACGTAGTTTATAGAATTTTGTATTCTTAATTTTTTGAATTAATAACAATATAAATTGAGAATAAGATAAAAATTATATATTTTGTTATTCTGATACATATCCAACATACACAATATATATTCCGTATATCAATTTACTTAGTTGCCCGGTATTCCATATCAATTTCTAAAAGATTGATTCTTGCAAAAACTGTTGTAGATTTCCCTTTTCTTATGTTGCTGTCTAAACAAGGACACAAAATTATCTATAATTTTTTTAATCCAATTTCTATATTTTCTGTACTATTCTTAGATCAATTTGCAATCAAGTGGGGTTGATGCTATCCCAAAATAATCATTTAATATGCTGCCAACTTGACTATAACAACCATTTTTTCAGGTAACATAATCAGTTGTATGATTAAGGTGCGTTAATTCTGCATTTACGGAACCAAATAGAAAATTGAATACCGATCAAACCATTAATTTTTGCGATTACCGAATTGAATCTTCAAACCATTTATTTTTGCTACTGAATACTGAACCGAATAACATTTTTAGGTTTCGATTTCGGTATATACCAAAATAAAAAAATTCAACCCCAATCAACCCTAAACCTTTAATTATATAATTTAATACATAAAATATTGATTTTAAATTAAATACGATGTTAAATTTTGAAACAGACGACCATTATGACATTAACGTAGTCATCATAGACGTTACCCGATTTAGCGGATCTATGGGGTGTGTAAAATACGTTCGAACCTTGGAGAAATCTATAAATATAATTTCGTTTGGCTGGGACGAGGACATGTATTTTGAATTTCTGAACCTCATCCCTCTATCGCCTTGTTACTTTGGGAAAATCTCTCTTTGCTAATGTACTCTTTGATTCATGTAAGTTGCCCTCATAGTGCATCTGCTAATAATATGTTATCCCCACATTGTGGTTTTTCCCCTTATTTTGGGGTTTTTCATGTAAAAATTTATGTCTTCACGTTACATGTTAACCTAAGTTTTCCGCAACAATAAATATAAAAATATGATTCTATAATACTTTAATTGTCCCAAAATCGAATCACGGTTTGTACATCATAATAATATACAATTGGGCTAATGCACTGATTGCGCCAATGACAATAATATTGCAAGCCCAATTGGTAAACCTAAAACCACATTTTTCAATACACCAACATACAACAATAGTCTTGTTCGGAAGCGCAGTGCACCGTTCGATACTGTGAACATATCGTAGTTGTACTCTATTTTAACCGAATATGTTTCACAATTACGTTAGTTTCACTGCAGAAAACTATGATGGATGACAGTACGTTTAACACAATGATGGTTAGATCGTAGTTTGGAAATGATCAATATATCTTCTACCTAGATATAATAATATATTTTCTACCTAGATATAGTAAAATAGTGTATTAATGTACGAATATTTTTTATGAAATGCCCATTCTTTTAGCATGGATTTATACTATTCAATTTGGTTATAAAATTAGAGTGTTTGGCTAGAGGTAGACCCAATCATGGGAGCCTATTACATCTTATTAAGCTGTCACAAGTTGATTTAATATTAGTACACTAGGACCTTGTCTCACGCACTTGCCTCTTCATTATTGATCTACCTGTTTCATAGTTGTCTTCTTCAATGTGTAGGACTAGAACTTTTCGATTATATCAGTTTCATTTTGTTCATATTCGTTCATATTATAAAGAAAAACATATTCATATATTGTTTATATTTCTAAAATTATGTTCATATACGTGTTTGTTTTCGTATTTATGTTCATTTATGTTTGGGTGTGTTCATTTTGTGTTCGAGTTTGTGTTTTGATTTGTTCGTGTAGAGATATTCCTACAAATTGAAGAAGACAACGAGATGAGTTTGACTTGTTTATATTCGTTAATATTATAAAGAAAAAAATTATTCGAACATTGTTCATGTTTCTAAAATTATGTTCACATTTGTGTTCGTTTTGTTTTCATTCTCGTGTTTGTGTTTGTATTTTTGTTCATCTATATTTGAGTGTGTTCATTTTGTGTTTAAGTTCGTGTTTGGATCTATTTGTGCATAAATAATCCTTACAATCGAAGAAGACAGCTATGAACGAATATGACGAACACGATTGTGTTTGGATCCTTTAAATATGTGTTTGAGTTTGTTTTATGATCTATTCGTCCTTGTTTGTGCAGAAATAATATAAAATATACTCAAATTTGAACATTCGCGAATACGTGCATGCTCGTTCGAATTTTATTTGAACGCATTTTGTCGTTCAATGATTATTCATATTTTAATTTGAACAAACAAATACAAAAACAAACAAAGCGAACATTGTGTGTCTAGGAATTGTTCATACTTCTTACAACATTATTATCGAGGATGTTTTTAGGATGTGTCTAGGGATAAGGGGGGTAGGCTTCTCTTGTCCGTTTTAAAGGCTTTAATAATTAATGAGAGTTGCTAAAATGGATAAGAGTATCTATATTGGTAACGCTTTCTCTTTTCTTAATCGGTCGTTTTCTTTCTCTTTTACTACAAATGGTTCGTTCCATAAACCATATTGTTTCTTTTGAGTCATTTTTTAATGTTTTACCATTTCTTTGTTTAGATATGAGCGACAATTTCTAGATAAGTTTGCATAAACTTCGATAATAAACTCACTATAATAAGAAGAATAAAGAACTTAAAGCTGACGATATATAATTATGAGGCGATGCGCAAATTTGATCCTCGTAGTTTCATATTTTGATAATTTTGGTCCTCCTACTTTGACAATTGTGGCATATTAAGTTTCTTAACTTTATGTGTGGCAAAATTAGTCATTCTACTTTGGTACATTTGGTAAATTAAGTCATTCACTTTTATATATATGACAAATATGTCCCCGAAATTTGTAATTTATAATTTTCATTTTTATATAATACAGAGAATAATTTTGCCACTAAAATCAAATTACGGGGACTGGTTTTGTTCGATTTCATTTAGAGGACTAAATATAAATTTTGAGGACCGATTATACCAAATGTTACAAAATAGGAGGATCGATTTTGCCAAATATCCAAAATTCGAGGACTAAAAATGCCAAAATAAACTTGAAAGACTAAATTTGCCAAAATGATCAAACTACGAGTACCAAAGATGTCATTTTTTCATAATTATGTCTATAAAACTCTCTATTTATAAGGTTTGGAATATAATCTATACCAAATATTTTACAATATGCATACAATATATTCACATTCCATATATTTGATGCATATTCTATATATGCAGCTAATAAGATATATATTATTATATATCAGTAGATATATTTTAAGGGTTAGATAATGAAATATATTTCTCATACGATACTGTTGACCGAGCGTTCCATTTGATTTACCAATTTGTCGAATGGTCATCTAAAGCTATGTTTGTCGAATCTAAATCCAAGTCCAATCCAACTGATCAGTATCCCATGATCGATCTCATCGTCTGATCTCTATAAAATTAATTAACACGACATTCATATGATCGATATAATTGATATGTATTGTTAACCAATAGATATCACAATTTCATATTAGGTTTTTCATTGTTTGGTATTCCACTTCGATCATTATTTAGCCCTCGGTACCCCTAGTTTACCGAACGATCGAACCGAATCTACCTGACTAAGTGTAGTTTTTTGAATTCCAAACATTTTGTCATAGCCATATGAAGATAAAATGGAATTGAAAGGGTCAAATGAATGAAGTTTGGAACACTTCACGTGATTGAAGTCTGATAACACCGACTTCTGGTTACTGTGTTATGTTTAATGTTTCATTTGCATTTGTTAGTGTTGGGTGGAAAGCAGGCAGATCCACGTTCTAACATATTTTAATTTATACAAAATTGTCTCTCATCTATGACACTATGTACACTAAATCTTGGGATATTGCGTGAATTATAGTGAATTAGGATTCAGTTATGAAATTTGTAGTCGTTGGGCGTTGAATATCACTTTGACTTGTTTTTGCCAAACTAGAACGATGATAGCCTTTGGAAAAGTTAAAAAATACCATCCTCTTATTCTTTTATATGTTTTTTTAAATTTTTTTGTAATTTCGTTACATTATTTTTAGGGTTTTTAGTAATAAACATATTTCTATTATATAACACATTATTGCTTCAATGACATAGGGTACGTTTGGAACAACGTTTGATAAACAGCGGTGATGTGAGATGAATGTACTGTGCTGTGAGGTGAACTGATCATGATTTTAAAAACTATTTTTGAAACAACGGTGCGGTAATCGTGATATTATAAAATTACTTTTTTACCCTTATTTTTAAATAATTGTTTATAACTTAAAAATTATATTTTATATAATTTTATGCTAAATTTGTTATGTCAAAACTATATTTTTAAATTTTTATATATATTTTATAGTTTGAACATGTAATTGATTGAATATAAGAAGTTGTTGATCAAAATTATTTTTTTAAAAAAAATAAACTATAATTTACCAAATGTAAAATTGATATTTGACAGATGCGTTCTGGTGGCAGTTGGGTTAGACCAGCTGTGAACTCACCGCTGTTTTCTACGGTCGCACGAATGCAGTTATTAATAATGTTTGGTTAAAATAGAATACAACTACTGTACATTCACCGTACCGCCCGGTGGACTGGGTTTCCAAACAACACAATAATCTGATTATCTAAATAAATAATGACATAAAATCGACTAAAATGAGTAGATGGGAAGTAGATTGATAGTAGTGCGATTTTCACGAAGAATATCAACTTTGCCAAATGTTATCACCATTCTAATTTGGCAAAAGATACTCGCATTTGTCAAAAGCGAGTCAACAAGATATTAAACTCTTCTTTTTTTTTCCAAACGATTATAAATTTCATAACCCAATTCAAATTTACTATATTTTACAAATAAATTTACTTGATTTTTACAACAAAATTGTAGTTTTTACAGTTGGTTAGTTGAGTTCAATGACAATTTAATTTCCCTTGTTTTGCAGTGACATTTTTATGTTTTAAATGTCATGAAGTATTGGTGTTGTTTGGAAATTCATTCCACCGTCCGGTGCGTTGAACGTACCGCAGTTGTATTCTATTTTAACCAAACATCATTAATAACTACGTTCGTACGACCGTAGAAAACAACGGTGAGTTCACAGTTGGTTTAACCGGCCACCAGAACGCACTTGTCAAATATCAATTTTACTCTTGGTAAATTGTAGTTTATTTTTTAAAAAAAAATTATTTTGATCAATAACTTATTGTATTCTATCAATTACGTATTCAAACTATAAAAATATATATAACAATTTAAAAATGAAATTTTGAAATAACGAATTTATCATAAAATAATATGAAATATAATTTTTAAGATATAAACAATTATTTAAAAATAAGGACAAAAATGTCAATTTATAACATCACAATCACTGCACCACTGTTTCAAAAACAGTTTTTTTAAATCACGATAAGTTTACTTCATAGCACAGTTTTTCAAAAACAGTTATTTGTCAAACGTGGTTCAAAACGTACCCAATTATTACATCTTCAATGAAGGTGTCGTTTTCTTTATACAGTTACCTGGTCCATGGGATCACATGGCCCGTGTCGTGGGAAAATGTTTAATAATCAGGTTGGGTACTGGGTCCTCAAGAAGGGGTAATTAAACTAGTTTTAAATTTACTTTTTAGGAGGATTGTTTTAGTTTATTCTTTAGCATATTGGAGATACGTGATTTTACAAATGTTTTCATATCGGTCTTAACATGTACGGCATGTAAGAATTATTAATATTTTTTTAAAAAAAATTAAAAAATATTTCATTTTAGATTTTTTTCGTATCGATCCGGAAACCAAGTGCCGTCCAGTTTTCGTCATACCGGAATGCTAGATAAAAAGAGTGTAGTTATCTCCTAAGTCTAAGGATATCCTGAAGTCAAAAGTGTCTAATAATCTCACTCTTAAATATTTATAGATAATTGGAATGGCATAATCATCTTTTTCTGCCTATTTGCCTTTATATGAGTAGACATTTTCACATTGGCTAACCTATGAATAATCACTGAAATGAGGATGATTTGATCATCTCACAAGGACGCTATCCCTAATCCAATGTTTTCATACCGGTCCGGAATCACGTACCAGTCCCGATCGATATGAGCGGTACAATCGATATACCGAACAATAACAAATTTAATTTAATTTTTAAAAAAATTAATATTTAATTAGTTTTTAGGATCTGACTCGAAAAAATCATGAATCGACCATAATACCCGGTATTGGGTGATACGGAAAAAAATACTGATGCCGAGCGAAATTTAACGTTTCCGACGGTATACCGTCCGGTATGAAAACATTACATTAATCTATGTGTCACATAGATGTCATGTTTCTTCTTACACTGCGAACATAGGGAGCATCAAACCCAACATTACGGGGTATAAAAAAGGCAAGATGTCCCATGTGAGCACCAGATTTGCTCAAGATGTCAAGTGTCTGGTTTCTATGTCTGCTCCAGTCCAATCAAACCACATATTATCGTTAATTGTAGATTGATGAATCAATGATGATTTAATAGCTACGTTACAAGGGTGCTTCAAATTTAAGAATTTAATGCATCGGATGCGTGGGTGCGCGGATTCACGCACTTACACACATTTTTTTTAAAAAAATAGGGTTAATAATTTTTTTTAGTAGGATAAGAAGCTGTGGAGAAGCTATTCTAAATGATAAAAAGAATGTGTGACTATGAGAACAAGAAACTAACAAAGGTGAATTAAGAATTTCATATTTCATTCGTAAATTATTTTAAAACTCATTAATGTTTACATGCTTGTATATTTTTAATTTTTCAAATATTTATATTCATTATTTTATTATATTAAATTTGACACATCCTAAATCAGATACTTTTAAAATCACTGTACCCCGTACCCCACACTCGTATCCCCGTACCCGTGCAACATAGTTTAATAGTGGTATAAAACACTTTGACGATGGTCCACTAATGGGGTGAAAATTATAAATCAATGAATAATCTCAACAATCTAATTTATAAAAAAATCAAAGATAACTAGAGGTGCTACATTGAAATGGATTCTCAATGATACGATAAGAATTCCGAATCAATGAACGATCTCAAATACTTGATTTTTTTTTTAAAAAAAAATCAAAGATAACTAGAGATGCTCAATTGAGTTAGATTGTCAATGATACGGTTAGAATCCCATATCAATCTATTTGAACTAATTTAATTGACTTAGTTAGTTGTTAGTAAATTAATAATATTTGATACTAATACTTCATATTAGTTGGTTAGTTGTAATTAATATTTTGTAATATTTAATTACAGTTACTGAGCGGATAACTGTAAAATAATAAAAAAGTAATTTATTCAAAGTAGCCGAATTTTTATAAAGAAAATGAAAGATCTGGATTGCCTTGGACCAGTCAAGGCATGGAGGGGTTTAAGTTAATTTAATTAGTAAATAACGGGTCATTTATGTAATGTTTTCATACTGGTTCGTATATCGATTGGTACGTCAAATATCGGGTAATATCGATATTTTTTAGGTATCGCCCGGTACCGGGTATTATTGTCGATTTCCGGGTTTTTTCGGGTACGCCATAAAGAAATTAATTAAATATTATTTTTTGTAAAAATATAAAATAAATTTTTTAGGGCCGTCCGATATACGAATTGTACCAGTACAGAATTTCGGACCGGTATGAAAACATTGTATTTATGCCATCTTCCCAACAATATTTAATTTTTAAAAATATGCATCTTTCTTAGAACACCATCATGATCATAATTAATATTAGTTACATTATAATATATACATGTTATTAATATAAAATTGAGTACTTACATATAATAAACCAACTGTCAACTTTATATTAAGATCAGGGTTCTAAATTGAGAGTGAGACAAGAATTTAGTGATTATTTTTTTGTTTTCTAGTTTGTATAAATTAATAACATAACATGGGCTTGTGTTCTTAGAATGTGACTTGAAAATCCCCGTAAATATATAAATTTCAGTTAAAACTCTTTGAAAATACCCGTAAAACAACAAAAAGGTAAGATGGATAGAGATATAGTTACATTAAAATAATCAACTTGATAAAGCCTTTTACAGTATCTTTTTTTCTTATACGTTATATTAATACACAAAGTAACACAACTCTATAAGTTTAATCAATGTTAAAGTAAAATAATCTAAATCGTATATTAAAGTAGAAATATTATAGTTTATAAGAATAATGATAACATTAATAATTGATTTGGTTATTCAATTTTTTCAATGTTATTCAGTTCTCTTATGAACTTGGTTACACAGATATTCTCATGGTCAATTGAATCTTAAATTTATACATTTAGGACATTGAGTCATGGAATCACTATTATTATTAACAATAAGGTAAGAGGGAGAGTGATATAGTTCGAATATCACTATAAAAGAAGGCATGAAGATTGCTTTTTCCATGCACTTCTCTAGAATACACTAAAAACCTCTACTTTGCTCTTTTTCCTAGTCAATAATTCTTGTCTTGCTTCATTTCTTCATAAGAAAACCCCCTTTACTCTTTACATCAATTAGCTAGCTTCTAGATCAACTATGTCTTCAAGAAGAACTCGCTCCCGACAACCCGCCCCATCCCGAATTACCGAAGAACAAATCACCGATCTCGTTGCTCGACTGCAGTGTATTATCCCGGAGACTCCCCGTAGCCAGAGCTCAAACAAGGTAAATAAAT